>OY821521.1:69797055-70397055 GCA_963682025.1 Cordilura impudica
CGTCTGTGCATCCACTGTGTGTCCATATAAAATTTTTAGTTAAACTACAGGTCGTAAATATATACATTTTGAGGAAATTTGGCATGTAAGCTTCTGTCCACCATATTTCGAAAGTTGTTGAAATTAGCGCAATATCGGTACATGTTCAAACCTAGTACCCATACAAATGAGAACGCAATAAATTGCCATAAGATCCAAATTATCATATAGATCTCGGCCAAATTTGGTTTGGATATCAATAGGCTGGGCGATTTTTTGTGACCGCTGTTTTGTTTTACCGTTTTATCCCAATTTTGACCAAACGTATATTATTTGAAAGGTATTTCATTTTAACTGTTTTTCAGATTTGCAGATTTTTAAATTTTTTCCTTTATCTTGAGTAAATTGCATTTAAAGTTGCTACTGACACATACATAAAATTATACATATATCTACTATGTGTGTTTTATTAAATTTGTTAAGGTGTTTGTTAAAGAGTTTGTTACCTTCATTCACAATAATAATAAACCATAAAAGTGTTGGTTTGTGAACTGGCTAAGTTTCGAGCACTGGAATCTGCTAATAATAATAAAAATGTGCATTAAATATTTTTGTTTTTACAATTTTGGACTTTAGTAGGTCACAACAAGTTGTCACATTGTTTAATTTCTTGTGGTCTAGTTTAACTAATTAAATATTTATTTATTTATCATTTAAAATCCTTCAAATTAAATAGTTTGATTGTTCTTGAAAAATCGTAAAAGTAAAACTATTTTTAATAATTAAAGTTTTTGGATAAAAATCCTTTTCAATATTGAGAGAACACTAAAAACAATGCTTTAATTTTATTTATAACTGGATTTTGCCAGTAATATATTGTGATCTCGTATAAAGAAACTGTTTGATAATTTTGCTGTATATATGTTCTGGGAAAATGTTTTTCAAATTTTAAATTTTGTAGCCGATTTTCAAATTTCATAACTTTAACATTTCAAAAACCGATTTTAGTATTCAATTTTAATACAAATTACGGCACTGAAATAAATAATAGTACGGATTTGAATTGCTTATTATTTTAATTAATGGTAATAATAAGTAGCAGATTCCAGCCCTCGAAATTCGAGTGCAAATTCTAGGAAATTTTAGTTTTTCATTAAATAAAGACCTTAAAGGTATGCTAATCGATTATAGTCAATTCAGAAATCAACACAAAAAACAAACTCATTTTTATAACAAACACATTAGCAAATTTAATAAACACGCCCATAGCATTGTATAATAATATGTATGTATTAGTAGCAATTATAAACGTAATTTACTCAAAACAAAGGAAAAAATTTAAAAATCTATAAATCTGCAAATCGGCTGAAAAGAAATTCCTCTCAAATAATATACGTTTGGTCAAAGTCATTATAAAACGGCAGAATATTATAGATTTTTTAATATTCTACATTTTATACGTTTAAAGTAGTATCAGTTAAGTTTGGATAATTTTTTGTCGACCTGTATGCAATTTTGGGACTCTTTGCTGGCATAATGCCATAGATAGGTTCTAAAACTAAATATAACGGAGCACTTTTGCATTTCTTTTTGTTATCCCACAAGCCGCTTCATTAGACCATTAACTCACAAATAGCAAAATGAGCATCGAATCATTTCAGTGCGCTAGAAACAAGTTCTTTTCAAACTCGTCAAATTAAAAAAAAAAATATATATATATATTGATACCGTGTAAAAAGGATCGTGAACTCTACGAATGTGAGAACCCCTGAAGAAACGAATGTGACAAAGATTTGTAATCTCTATGAATTGTAATACATAACTGAGATCTTTTATCTATCATTCAATTTCTCATGTCATTCAATCTCTCAGTAGGTAGAAACTAGGAGCAGTTGAAAACAAAGATCTAGCATTTCATAAATACTATGTTGATTTAGTAGAATGAACAGTTTTGTATACATGTCTATACAATTAAAGGTATTAGTTTGTTTTAAAAGATTAACATTAATTAAGATTGAGATCATCTGCACATCTACAGAAAGAAAGGAAAGAGATAAAACTGGTTTTGTTGAGAACCTTGTTTTCTTATCATTACTTAACAGGGATTAAAAAATGTCAAGATACAAATTTTTGACAGAAGCTGTTGGAAAAATTTAAAAAAAAAAACATTGAATCTAACTAATTATCGAGCAAATGTTTATGTGCCTTAATATGATTTTATTTATTTTTATTTATTTATTTTATTTTTTATTTTTTTAAAAAAACACTACAGTGCTGAGAGTATATATAAAATTGCCGTTCTGCGAATAAGTGTAAAAAATTTTAACATCAAACAATATATATGTATATCCAAATAGTAAGCGAATATGATATAGCGATACCATATGTGCGCCTGTATTCACTGGATGTCCGCCTGTGGACATTGCGATCATACTCCCAATACGTTAGCTGGATTGTAAAAATATAAATAAAAAAATAAAATTAGAAAATGTGGTTGTTGTAATTCAAAATTTTTATTTTGTATGTTTTGTTACGTTTCGTTTTGTTTATGTTTCATGAAAAAACCTTCTTTAAAATAGTACATATTCAAACAGTAGTATATTTTCTTAACAAATACCAATTCTTAAAAGCGAACCATCGCTTAAGAAAATATTTTTTAAAATTATTTTTTTTTTTCTGAAAGAAAATTTTTTTTCATAAAACATTAAAATTAATGAGCCTTCATGTCCATTAGCCGAAAAGTAATGGGAGCGGCTCCACGAACAACTACAATACGAAAATAATTTTCTAATCCGGAATTGTTTTCTCCTATAACCAACATTAATATCGAACTTTTAGATTATTTACATATAATTCTTATCACAATTAACTCTGAATTTAAAATAACTGTCAGCCACTTGAAAAAAATTTGCTATGAAACTGCTGATATCTATTTTAAACATTAGGAATAGTACCTACCCAACGTCAGGAAACACGCATAAAATTTTAGCTCAACCTCTTGGATGTGCTGGTGAAAATGCTTCTGAGCCCAGAAATAAATTTTATCAAAAGGATCGAATTGAGCATACACGAAAGGATTCTAGGGAGCATAATATAACGGATGTTTTTAACAGGGCCCTGGATTTTACTGACCCCTTATTATCAAGTATATATCTAAAAAATCGTCTTTAGAATAGAAGTTTGCAGTTTCCAAGATAAGTTATTTCACTTTTACAGATTCCTGAAATCTCTGAGTATCAGCTGTCAAGTACGTCAAGTGCAGTTATATATAAAGGTATTTCGGATTCTGAAGCGGACGCAGAGGATTCATTTCATTTTAATTTCGAATTAAAAGTTGATAAAATCGAAAATTTTCAAGTAAGAATTTATTGCAAAAGATAATACCTTGTACGTATTAATTAAAACTGGCAGATTCCAGCGCTTGAAATTCGAGTGAAATTTTTAGGCAGCTTTATTTTTCAACTTAGCCAATCTACAAACTAAAACTTTTATGGTTTATTATTATTGTGAATGAAGATAGCAGACTCATTAACAAACACATTAACAAATTTAAAAACACACATAGCATATGTATAATTTTATGTATATGTTAGTAGCAACCAACCTTAAATGCAATTTACTCAAAACAAAGGAAAAAATTTAAAAATCTGTAAATCTGTAAATCTGGTGAACATCTAAAAATAAATATTTTTCAAATAATATACGTTTGGTCAAAATCGGAATAAAACGGTAGAACAAAACATCGGCCACAAGAAATCGCCTAGCCTATTAATATAATTGATTTCTCTTTTTAGATTGATTATATATTATGTTGTGAACACTCACACAGCAAGAAATTTATTAGTTTTTTAAGAAATTTTCTGAAATGTATTAATCAATATTATTAATAGGCTAGTCGATTTTTTGTTACCGATTTTTTGTTCTACCGTTCCATCCTGATTTTGACCAAACACATATTATTTGAAAGGTATTTCTTTTTAGCTGTTCACCAGATTTACAAATTTTATAAATTTTTTCCTTTACTTTGAGTAAATTGCATTTAAAGTTGCTAGTAACACATACATAAAATTACACATATGATATGTGTGTGTTTACTAAATTTGTTAATGTCTTCGTTAATGACTTTGTTATCTTCATTCACAATAATAAACCAAAAAACTGTTGGTTTGTGATTTGGCTAAGTTGAAAAATAAAGTTGCCTAGAAATTGCACTCGAATTTCGAGCGCCGGAGTCTGCTGGTATGAATTATTTTTCAGTTGGCGGACTGACTTTAAATGTTTACTAAAATCTTTGTTGAGCATTTATAGTGACCTAATTGAAAGTCAGAAACTTATTATTTTCCAGTGATCTTCAACCGCAGTAGCACTTAAATCCACCTACTGGTAGCACTTAAATCCACCTACTGCCCGATTGACTAAAATTTTTTACTGAAGACTTAGAAACTCATTATAATCATATGTACGAAATCTGAAAGGCCTAGCTGTTTTCTGCGATTTATAGCCTCAAAAACTGATCACTGTGCGCCTGTTGAAACATATGCTGTGCTTGGAAGCTCGCAGCTGTACGAATATATAAGTTGCATGAAAACAAAAGTTATCGACCAACTCAGTGGGATGTTGGTTATTGAAAATCAAAAAAAAAAAAAATTCGCAGTTCCACATTTCATATTTGAATTAAACGTCGCTAAATTGGCCGTTTCGTTAGATTGACCGTTTCAAATTAATTACAAAACTATAAATTCTTAATATAAAACATTATAAAACTTTTTGCTCGACAAATATTTTAAAAAATTTCTCTCTGGAGATCTAAATAACGAAGTGTAATACCTTAAACATTTTCTTTGGCATACCAGAATTATTTCCATAAAAATTACCTTGTCTAAATTTATTTCCTCTTCTTAAATAGTTACCATTTCTTAAACTAGAAAATTTTCTTAAATAATTCCCATTCTTAAAAAAGTACGTCTTCTTAAATAAGTCATCTTTCTTCAAATGCTTATTTTTTTAAATTTATAACTTTCCTTTAAAAATTATCTTTTCTTAAAAACTATTTCCCTAATTTTCAATGGATGATCTGCGTGCCTTACGAATAACCAGTAAAACCATATGAACCCTAGCAAAGGGTATCAAGAATGCGAAACAGTCGATCTTAGGTTTCGTACTTGTTTAAAAAAAAAATTTTTTTTAAACTAAAAAACAATTTTAAGAACTCTTCAAATAAAATGCCAATTTTAGATTTCTTTTTATATATGTATTTATATTAGGCTGGCCCTTAATAAAAAAAAAGTGTTCCAACTCTCGGTCGCATCCTCTAGAAATATGCGAATAGCAAAAAAATAACTGAGAAATACAAAGTTTTGGGCCAATAAAAAAACATTTAGAGGTGGCTCAACGCGATTGAAAATTTCAAGTATGTTTATATGGGGAAAATATGATTTTACGAAAATTTCGTTCTATTGTTTAATTTTCCCGGCAAATTGTTATATAATTCGAGATCAGTGTTAAATTTTCTTTCTAAGAAGCTATAAAACTTCAAAAACTCGCCAAGAAATAGCAAATGCCCCAGACCACATTTGTGCCAAAGAAAACTAGATCATGAAATTTGATGGCATTTTTTCAACTTTAAGAAATTAATCAAAGCCAATATTTTGTTTTAGCCTCTATACCTGTAAGCGCCCCGGTAGGTGAGTAGGTAGCGTGCTCGCCTATCATGCGGGGGCCGTGGGTTCGATTCCCACCAGAGGCTTTGGTATGTCGCTGCAAAAAAAAAAAAAAAAATTAACTACTCCCTCTTTCCTCCTTAACCTATTTTCCTGAGATCAACACAATGCACTGCATCTGTAGGGGGCATCCCCTGAGTGTTGATTAATTAAAAAAAAAAAAAAAAGTACTCATATATGAAGTATTGTTTTATTACCACCTTGTTAACCTATTAATCATTGAGACCGAAAATGGAAAATTTTTTGATAAAATTTTGAAAACTGCTTCTCAAGTTTTGAAAAATTTTCTTAAACAAAATTTAAAAAAATGGATCTGCCATCTTAAGGTTTTGTTAAATACATATTACAGATTAACTGTGTGAATTTTTAAGTAAATTTTATTTTTGCGGTTTTCGAGAAAATGGAATTTTTGTAAAATATTCTGTAAATGTACTCTTTCCAAATATTTTGCATCAAAAATTCATCACTTTTCTACTTTTAAATGTTATATTTTTATCAATATTAACCCTTTTTTAATTGGGGTCACATATGACCCCAAGCTAATAAAAGACAATTTATTCAAAAAATTCAAATATTTGGTAAGTGCTATTGAATTTTTAGATGCGATGTTTAAAATATAATAGCCAATATAGACAGTTTTTGTACATAAAATAATTTTATAACAAAATTGGTAAAAAGTTATTTTAATTTATAATCGCGAGTAATAAGCAGATAATTACACCAAAGACATATCACAATGGATTATTTTGATCCCAGGAGCACTGAAGGGTTAAATAAATAAAAATTAACCGAAATATTTTTCTTAAATTCTAAATAGTGGTTTCATCGAGTTTAATAGAAAAACTCATTTTCGGTATTTTTATTTAAAAACATCTTAAAATCCAAAGCTTGCCTTGGCAAATAATGGGTTAACGTTCACGGATTTATCACAAATTTCAGGAATGGAAGTTCTACACATTTGGTTATTATATTCAATAGCAAAATTCAATAGCACTTACAAAATATTTGAATTTTTTGAATAAATTGTCTTTTATTAGCTTGGGGTCATATGTGACCCCATTCCAAAAGGGTTAATGGGGTGATATTATTTTTTTCCGAAACCATAGGCTATTAAGATAAAATATAACGTTTAAAAGTACACAACTGATGAATTTTTGATACAAAGTATTTAGAAATAGTACATTTACAGAATATTTTACAAAAATCCCATATTTCTCGAAATCCGCAAAAATAAAATCCTTGCCAAAAAAAATTCTGGGATAGGGATTTACTTAAAAATTCACATAGTTAATCTCTAACATGCATTTAACAAGACCTTAAAGAGCGAGGTCAATTTTTTAAAATTTTGTTTAAGAAAATTTTTCAAAACTTGAAAAAGGAGTTTTCAAGATTTTATCAAAAAAAATTTCTATTTTCGGTCTCAATGGTTAATAAAACAATACCTCATATCTGAGTACTTAAATGTATAGAGACTATAACAAAATGTTAACTTTATTTAATTAATTAAAGTTGAGAAAAATGCCATCAAATTTCATGACCTAGTTTTTTTTGGCACAAAAGTGGTCTGGGGCATTTGCTATTTCTTTGCGAGTTTTCATTCGATTTTGAAGGTTTATATCTTTTTTGAAAGATAGTTTGTTACTGATCCTGAATTATGTAACAATTTCTCGGAAAAATTTAGCTATAGAACGAAATTTTTGTAAAATCTGAAAGAAAGTCATATTTTCCTCATATAAAACGCACTTGAAATTTTCAATCGCGTTGAGCCACCTCTAAATGTTTTTTGATTGGCCCAAAACTTTATATTTCTCAATTTTTTTTACTATTCGCTTATTTCTAGGGGGTGCGACCGAGAGTTTGAACACTTTTTTTCTCCATATAATGAAGGGCCACCCTAATGTATATACATATATATTTTTAAGAGTTGTCATCAATACAATAAAAACTTACATTCACACAATTAATTTTACATACATGCATTCATATAAAAGGAATCGCTTTGCTAATATTGTAAATTTACAACATTCTCGTAAAACATACGCTGGCTTTTTTTTATACGTTTATTGTATTTCCTCAACTGTGACAAACCGTTAACGACAAAGGGAAGTTAGACGCCTTCTGGTGACGATAATGTGCATACTACAACATAGCAATAACATTTGGCTGACATAGGACAGCCAATAAAAAAAAAAAAAAAATTAAGAAACAAAATAATGAATATGAATAAAAATTGAAAGCGAAAGTTCTTTAAAGGTGGTCTTTTTCAATGACAACATGAAAAAGACAAGTATGATAATCTTCATCATATGAGTACATAAGATGTTTTATGAACATTAAACTGAAGGAAGAAGAGTGAGCAAATATTTGAGGGAAATATGAATTAAAAAATAAGTGTATGATAGTCGAAATTTCAGAAAAATATTTACATAAAGATTTTAAGTGTTCAAATTTTTATTGTGATAGATATTTTAATAGAAAAATAAAATAAAACAAATAATGCTTAAAATTTTTAAAAGGAAACATATGTGTTAAATTCGGCTGTGCGAAATCTTTGATGCCCTCCACACAATATTATAGCCCAGGTAGTTACACCAAGAGACAAAAAAGAATGGCTAGATTTCACATTATAATGGTTAGATTTTATACAATGATGTTTAAAACTAATAAGAAAACAAGTAAGAAAATTATAGTCGCTCTAGACCGACTATACGATACCCTATACCATGAGTTTAGAGACCCTATCTCTTAGGCCCAACTAACTGGACATAGAAAATAAGCAAAAACCAAATTTGAGTGGGATTTTTATTAATTTTTTTGGCTGCAGATATGAAAAGTTCATATCGGATGCTATATCTATATAGGGACTTGGTCCAAAAATGGACCGATCCTGATGTTTGGTAAAGTCTCTTGTATTTTGGAAAAATATATACAAACAAAATTTGAGAAGAATCAGTGCAATATTTTTGTTTTTTAATAGATTTAAGTGAAGATTGGGAAGCAGCTCTATATGGGGTCAAAGGGATCATTTTTGGACTACTCATTAATGGATGTAATGAACGCATATAAACCCAATTTGTGTAAGATCTATATGACAATTTGGATCTTATGGCAATTTATGTCGATTTCATATGGGTAATTTGTATGGGGGCTAAGTCTGAACATGGACCGATTCTCACCAATTTCAATAGCGTTCATGCCATGGCTGATAAAAGCTTACATACCAAATTCCATCAAAATATATTCATGCAGTTTGATTACAAGGTTTACATGGACACACAGACGGACGGACGGACGGACGGACGGACATTGTTAAATCAACTCAGAAAGTGATTCTGATTCGATCGGTATAATTAAAGGTCAAATATTTTTGGTTGTTACAAACAGCAGCACAAAGTCATTATATCCAAACCACATAGTGGTATAGGGTATAATTACCAAAAAAAATTTGGTATTTTTATGCGTTTTTTAATTGAAAGCAATTATTAAATGCAATCAACATAATTGCTTGTTTAAAGAGACTGGTCATTCTGTTACTTTAGTCGATGAACATGCGTTCACATGTTTAAAAAAAAGCAACAAAAAAATATATATATGCATCGCTGCTACATATCTATATGCATTCCTCGGCTGCATTTGTGTGTCAACCTGCTCGGAACAATGACAAGCAATATTGTCCTAATTTCACCCACGTGAATGATTTAATTTGTGAATGACCGTCATTTCAACAGAGAGACTAGCTGACGGACAGACGGACATAGCTATATCGACACGAGTTGTTATAGGGATCAATAATATATATATTCTCTTCGTTCACAAATAAACATTTCAGTGCGTTACAAGCGGTACTGTGCTGCGGGTATAAAAAGAAACAAAAATTGAGAAACTAAGTATTTAAAATTATGATTTTCTTGAAGAAACAAAAAAAAAAGTGCTGAAATTTTAAAAACTAAACCGAAAGAAATTTTTTCACTTCTAAAATATTTTATACGAATTTTTTGATGAAAAAGAAATTTTTTTATGTTTAAATATTATTTCTTATTTATTGAACCTTATACGGTCAAAGTTTAGTTTTCAATAATACAAATTTTATATAAACTGAAACTATTTAAGAATAAACTGTTTAAAGTATGACTCAACTCTATATCATTTGCAATTTCCTTTAAGGGTTTTTCAAGGCATTATTTTTCTCATAATATTTAGTTTTCAAAATCCACTATTCTTGCTTTCATCCGGAAATAATCTGAAAGCAGGATTATCCCATAATTTATGATCATTAACCTAAAAATATATCATAAAAAAGACAACAAAATGTGTTTTTTTTTAGTTTACCTTTGTCTAGAACATTAACACGATCACATAAAACGATGACAAAAACAAAATAAGGTCATATGCAGCCATCACTAAAGCGACTTGACAAGGAAAAAAAACTAATTGTGTCATATAAAACATTAAACACGAATAAAGAGGATAATGAACAACAACAAATATAAGGCATATGAAAGTTAATGATATCATAGCATACATACTTTTACATATTAAACCGGAAGAAGGGTCGAACAATGGGCATCGGCATTTGTCAGAAAAACATTATTTTTTATGAAACGAAAGAAAACGCAGAGGAAGTAATAGACAAATAGTTGAGCAAAATATTTTTGGAGGAAAACTAGGAATAGTACAAAGGGAAGATTAACTTATCTTCTTTACAAGCAAGTACATAGTTGCTGCAGGGTAATAATGCAATTGCATAAAGTAAAAAAAAAGAAAAAATAGAACTCACCTGTTATTATTTGTTCGTTAAATATATACAAAAATAAATAGATATACATATATACACAAGTAAGCACTTTTATACATAAATAACAAGCAAGAAATTATAGTCGGTCTAGACCGACTATACGATACCCTATACCATGGTTTAGAGACCCTATCTCTTCGGTCCAACTAATTGGATATAGAAAATAAGCATAAACCAAATTTGAGTGCCATTGTTATTAATTTTTTTCGCTGCAGATATGAAAAAGTTCATATCGGGTGCTATATTTATATGGAAAATAGGTCGAAAAATGGACCGATCCTGACCATACTTGGTAAAGTCACTTATATTTTGAAAAAAAAATACAGAAACCAAATTTGAGAAAAATATGTGCAATATTTTTGTTTTTTGATAGATTTAAGTGAAGATCGGGAAGCAGCTCTATATGGGGACTATGACTAAGAGTTGTCCAATAGGTATTATTTTTGGACTACTGATTAACGGATGTAATAAACACATACAAACCCAATTTGACTAAGATTTGTATGATAATTTGGATCTTATGGCAATATATGTTGATTTCATAGGGGTCATTTGTATGGAGTCTAGGTCTGAACATGGACCGATTCTCAGCAATTTCAACAGCGTTCATTCCATGGCCGACAGAAGATCAAATACCAAATTTCATCAAAATATATTCATAATTGCGACCTGCAGTTTGACTACAAGCTTTACATGGACACACAGACGGACGGACGGACGGACGGACATTGTTAAATCGAATCAGATAGTGATTCTGATTCGATCGGTATAATTAAAGACGGGTATAGGTCAAATATTTTTGATAGTTACAAACAGCAGCACAAAGTCATTATACCCAAACCACATAGTGGTATAGGGTATAAAAATGGATGTATGTATGTATATTCCGTATGGACTCCAAAATGTCTGGAACGATCTTGATGAAATTTTAGCGAATCTTCAGAATAAACTGGCGGGTGACACTGTGGAGTGGCGTGGCAAAATCAAATTTTAATATTGATTTTAATGAAATTTTCCGGCAATCCTCAGAATATCCTGGCGCGCAATACTGTGAAGTCTGATTTTTGATTTTTTGTCTGTGGGCGAAGTGGCGCGGAAAAAGTCAAATTTCGATATTGTACTTAGATATCTGCTAAAGTTTTTGGAGGTGTTCGTGCTTTACTTGTGTACCCTTATATTAAAAAATTATACTTTCTTTAAAAGTACTTTTTTTCTAAAATGTATACATTTCTAAAAGTACATTTTTTATAATGGGTCGATTATCGATAGCATCCAAACTTTAATTGGTGGCCAGTTGCCAAAAACATAAAACGTATGACGCAAATTTGTTGCTCTTAATATATTTGTAAAGTAGGAAAGGCGACAAAATTGAAAGGGAAGTATATTTTTTTTTTACTTTTAATAAATCAGTTTTTTAGTTCCATAATATTAAAAACTTCTTTATTGACATTTCAATATTGCATTCTGAAAAATAAATATATGAAGAAAGATGTAAGGCTATTAATTTAAGCATTGCATTATTCTATTCCTTATATCTGTAGCCAAATTGTTATTTTCCAAAATTTGGAGCTTCCCGTAGCACTGTCGGCACCTCTTTCTGTAGCACTGGCGGTACCTCTTCCTAGTCAGACTTGTAAAGCTTGCAAATATTTTATATAAAATTGGAGCATTGTATGCTTGTACGTTTGTTTGCCCGTTTGTTTTTGGTTTATAGGTGACTGCATTACTAGACCGATCGTCTTGACCGGTAACTGCCTATCCGGAAGGAAAAATTGCCTATATTTTTTGGATATTTCAAGTGAGCGTGGCACCTCCCATTTAAAGTGAATTTTTAACATCTAACTTTAACATATAATATCTGGAGTACTAGAGTTCTGAAACTATGTACACGTACATATTAAACTAATTTGTAGAGGTGCGAAAAAAAATGGGCGGGATCGGACCAATGGGAGTGGTACCCACCATCAAAGTAAATATTTAATGTCATATATGAAGAGTACTGTAACAGATAAGGTCATGAGTTCATGAGCTGCTAATCTGAGTAGTCCGTTAAGAAATGGGCAGGATCGGATAACATCCATACAAAGTAAATATTTAATATCATATCACTCGAGTACTATATTAGAAAAACCATTAGGACTTTGTCTGTGTTCGTAAGTTATTAATGTGAGTAGTTGCTCAAATAATGAGGGATGGGCCAATGGGCGTGGCAGCTCCTATACAAAAAAAATCTAGTACTATGAAAATGACAGAGAGAAATTTTTGACAAGTACATTACGTACCACTGACAGTAGTCATGGAAATTATGGGTGAAATCGCAAAAATCAAAAATCACCAAAACCGAAAATCTGGAATAATAAAAATCGCCTATATCAAAAAACGCCAAAATCAAAAATCGCAAAAAAGAAAAATAGCCGAATCAAAAATCACAAAAAAAATCGTTAAAGCCAAATATCGGCAAAATCAAGAATCGCTGAAATAAAAAAATTAACAAACTCGCAAAAACCAAAAATCGAAAAAATCAAAAATTGAAAAAAAAAACTAAATTCGCTAAAGCCAAAAATCGCCATAATCAAAAATCGCAAAAAACAATATTCGCCAAAACTGAAAATCGCAAATAACAAAAATCGAAACGAAAACGCGTAAATCAAAAATCGACAACACCGAAAATCGCAAATAAAAAATCGAAAAAAGTCAAAATCAAAAATTACAAAAAGCAAAAATCGCCATAATCGAAAATCCTAAAAAAATCACCAAAGGCAAAAATCTGCAAAATCAAAAATCTCTTAAATCGTCAACATCAAAAATCACCAGAAAATCAAAATTCACAAAAAGCAAAAATCGCCAAAACCTAAAATCGCATTACCAAAAATCGCAAAAATCAAAAATTGGAAAAAATCACCAAAATAAAAAATTTCAAAAAAACTACAATGCCAGAACTGAAAATCGCGAATAACAAATTCGCAGGAAACAAAAATCGCCAAAATAAAAAGTTGCTAAAATCAATAATCACAGAAAACAAAAATCGATAAAATTTAAAAATCACTAAAATCAAAAATCGCCAAAATGAAAAATCCCAAAAAACCAAAAGCGCCAAAATTAAAAATAGCAAAAAAGAAAACAGAAATCGCCAATGTCAAAAATTGCCAAAACCCAGAAACGCGAATAACAAAATTCGTATCACTGACAGTAGTCATGGAAATTATGGGCGGAATCGCAAAAATCAAAAATCACCAAAACCGAAAAATCGGGAATAATAAAAATCGCCAATATCAAAAAACGCCAAAATCAAAAATCGCAAAAAAGAAAAATAGCCGAAATCAAAAACCCAAAAAAAATCGTTAAAGCCAAATATCGGCATAATCAAGAATCGCTGAAATAAAAAAATCACCAAAATCGCAAAAACCAAAAATCGAAAAAATCAAAAATTAAAAAAAAAAACAAAATTCGCTAAAGCCAAAAATCGCCAAAATCAAAAATTGCAAAAAACAATATTCGCCAAAACTGAAAATCGCAAATAACAAAAATCGAAACAAAAACGCGTAAATCAAAAATCGACAAATCCAAAAATCGCAAATAAAAATCGAAAAACGTCAAAAGCAAAAATTACAAAAAGC
Organism: Cordilura impudica; assembly: GCA_963682025.1. Taxonomy (NCBI): domain Eukaryota; kingdom Metazoa; phylum Arthropoda; class Insecta; order Diptera; family Scathophagidae; genus Cordilura; species Cordilura impudica. Next base: position 69,811,167 of record OY821521.1, read on the forward strand.
AAAAATCGCCATAATCGAAAATCCTAAAATAATCGCCAAAGGCAAAAATCGGCAAAATCAAAAATCTCTTAAATCGTCAACATCAAAAATCACCAGAAAATCAAAATTAACAAAACTCAAATATCGCCAAAACCAAAAATCGCGATTACCAAAACTTGAAAAATCACAAAAAATCACAAAAAACAACAATTGCCAGAACTGAAAATCGCGAATAACAAAATCGTAAGAAACAAAAATCGCCAAAATAAAAAGTTTCCAAAATCAATAATCGCAGAAAAAAAACGCTAAAACCAAACAAAAACCGCAAAAATTAAAAATAGCAACAAAAGAAAAAAAAACAGAAATCGCCAAGTCAAATATTGCCAAAACCGAGAAACGCGCATAACAAAAATCGCAAAAAAAAAAACCGAAAATCGCGATAAGCAGTAATTGCAAAAGTTAAAAATAGATAAAAATAAATAAAATCATTTTGTAAAAAATTTATTCCCAGTTCAACTATTTTGGTTACGATGGGTATAGCAAGGCGCAAGGGGTTACTGCTAGTCTTGTATAAAACGCAACACGCATTGATAGTGATAACAGTTGATAACACAGCCTTATCGGGCTTATAATGCAAGCCTCGTTCACTGGAGGGACATCTAAAATTGGACTTTAGAATACCGTTTATTCGCTCAATAATATTTCGAGCTTAAGTATAAATGGTGTTGTATTTTCCTACTGCCGACTGTCGTTCAGCTTAGCGGACAACGAAACTAAAGTTCGGTTCCAATCCATAATTAAACTATAAGTACTTTTCTTAAATTTACCTTATTTTTGAGCAAGTACCTTTTCTTAAAAAATTACCTTCTCTTAAAAATAAAATTTTTTTAAAAAGGTACTTTTTTAAAATAAATACTTAAAAAATTATTTTTTTAAAAAAAATTCCTTAACAAAACGTATTTACCTTTTACCTATTTTACTTTTTTTTTAAAAAAGATCCCTTTTTTAATTTAATTTTTTCTATAATAGAATTGTTAGTTACACTTATGAGGGATTTAATAGAATTTCAATTGATTTTTTATATATATTAAAAAAAATTTGTTTGAACATAATGCAAATTTTCATAAAAATCTAACAAAGCCTAGCAAAAAAATGGATATACCTTTTTTTACCCTCTATCCAATTACAGGATTAGGATATTGATGATTTGATAGAAAATTTTTATTAACTAAATATAATTATCTACGGACAAGTTTATAATTAGCTTAAAAAGAATTTCTTCTATTCTTTTAACTACACCAGTTTTAGTTCTTACAATTTATAGTCCTTACAGGTAATTAAATTATTTTATATCTCAAATGTTTTTCATAAAATAAGATCTACTGTACTCCTTCCATAAATATGGTAATCATTTTGAATCATTTCATTCACGAAATTGTAAATAAAAAATAACTGCAAAAACTTAGTTGTTGTTGAGCATATTCTTAATTTAGAATCGAAATAAAAGAAAATGAAAAAAACAAGCTAATAAATGTCACATTAAAACAAATCATTTACACAAAACTTTAGCAAAACTTCCCCATATTAAGTATAATTTATGAAAGCCCTGCATAACCATAAATGGGGCAATTAAATCCATTTTGATATCCATTAACCAAAAACAATAAGAAGCTATTAGTCAAGAAATGCTACAAATGTAATATTTTTTCCAACCAACAAACACAACACAACACAACAGCAAATGATCATGTTGAGATCGTCATTGCCATCGTCATTGTCATCATCATCACCAGAAGCTGCTAGCAGGGGAATGATGTACAACATTCATGTATGATTATGATGGCACGCGTACAATTGTCATTGCAAATTGTTAGCAGCATTAACTAGCAACAGTATTAATCGTAAAACAACATGACATAATGTTGGGGTTTATTTTAGCTTTACATTGGTTTTGTTTGGTTTTAATGGCAACTTGCAATGGCCTGCAATTGGATCCTCGGTGTATTTTTCAACACACCAAAGCATAGCAAGAATATTTCTTATTACGCTCGAATATGTTGGAAACATTATACAAATTTTTTTCTTTCATTTTGATTTTAACTTAAGTAAAGAGGAGAAAAAATCCATAAAATAGGCGACACTCATCGCGATCATTTCAGACCATACCACAGCTTTAGTGCAAAGTAGTGTTGAAAATGCTGCAGCAAGACAGCAAAATTGCTTTTGCTAACAACATGTTGTTTGTTGGCTAAATAAGTATGTTTCATTTTGAAAACTCACATTGTGTATTTTTATTAAATCAATTTAGCTTGTTATTCAATTTGATTTCTGTTGTATTTTTTTTTTTTTTTTATTTGCTGTCTATTCTAGTAGTTGAGTAGTAGACATGTTTCGTTTTTAGATCAACTTTACACCTTTTTTTGTTGTTTGCATTTGATGCATTTTATATATGATTTTTTTTTTTTTTTGTCTTTATTTGTTCAATCTAATGTTGGTAGTGAGAATTAATTTCATTACCTTATGCATTAGCTAAGAGATGGACAACCTAAAGCGCCACTGGCAAATCAAATTTTGTAAAATATCCATTAAGAGGTAACTGTGGGTTCGCTACTACGAAAGCTAGAAGACAAAAATATTTTGAAAAATTATCAAACCACTTTATAGAAAAATTACTTTTGAAAGAAAAGGAATTGAATTTAAAAAAATCTATATTATTTCGGTAAAATGAGCTTTTAAAAATATGTATGTACGTATTTTTTTGCGAAAAGGTAATTTTTAAACCCGAATGGGTAGAAAATGCATTGCAAATATTTTTTCTCAATTAAGAGGATGAAAAATGAAACTAATAAAAAACAAATAAGATAATTATAGTTGGTCTGGACCGGCTATACGATATGCTATACCATGGTTTAGAGACCCTATCTCTTCGGTCCAACTAATTCGATATAAAAAATAAGCATAAACCAAATTTGAATGGCATTGTTATTAATTTTTTTTCGCTGCAGATATGAAAAAGTTCTTATCGTGTGCTATATTTATATGGGGACTAGGTCGAAAAATAGACCGATCCCGACCCTATTTGGTAAAGCCTCTTTGCAAAAATATATGCAAACCAAATTTGAAAAAAATCTGTGCAATATTTTTGTTTTTTGATAGATTTAAGTGAAGATCGGGAAGCAGCTCTCTATGGGGCCTATAACTAAGAATCGTCCTATAGGGATTATTTTTGGACTACTGATTAATAGATATAATAAACACATATGAAGCCAATTTGACTGAGATCTATATAATAACTTGGAACTTTTGGCAATTTATGTCGATTTCATAGGGGTCATTTGTATGGGGACTGGGTCTGAACATGGACCGAATTTCACTAATTTCTAACAGTGTTTATCCTATAGGCGATAAAAGCTTATATACCAAATTTGATCAATATATATGGACATTTGCGACCTGTAGTTTGATTAAAAGTTTACATAGACACACAGACGGACGGACGGACGGACGGACATCGCTAAATCGACTCAGGAAGGGAGTCGATCGTTATAATAAAAGATGGGTCTAGGTCTACTATTTTTGGTAGTTACAAACCACATAGGGGTATATGGTATAAAAAATCGTAGCAATCGCATGAGAACATGACTTGGGGAAAAGTTAACGGGTAGAAAATTGATAATTTAACAAAGTAAAGAAAAATTTAGATATAAATTGATCCTACCCACCCGGAGAGGTTCACTTCTAAGGGCCACAGGTTCAGTTTTTTGGTATGTGCATTTAAATACCCATTTAGGCATAAAAAGTTTCTAATACAAGTTGTTATTTTTTATCATTTTTTAGATAAACTTCAAGCGCAAATGTGTTTTTTTTTAGTGTTTTTTTGATATCAATAAAATAATTTCATTTTATTTGTATCGAGAATTACATGTTGTATACGAGATTTATTATTGGTTCGATTTATTTAACTCTTCAATGTTTTTCTGAAGTGCCAGCAGGAAACTGTGCAAAGCAATCTTTTGGAGGTAAGTTTGCAGAGCGTTTTGTGCATCGATATTCAATATTACCTCCACATTGGCTACAACGGCCTCGTTGACCTATAATTGATCAAACTTATCCATCCGCTTTGCCATTATTTCCGCGTTCGTGATAACTCTTTCATAACGGCGGCAAAAATTTTCAGTTGTCGTTATCAATGCTTCTACGACACTTATGCAAAAATCAATTTGAATTACGAGTCGTACGCTTTCAAGTTTTCTGCCGAAGCAGTGCAGCTTTCAAGTATTTACCACAGCAGCATCCAGCATTAGTAAGTAACGGTCAGTACTATTTTTTCCGTGAATTTGAATGCGATAGTTGTTCATTGCATTATCAAACAACTCAACTTCACCAATTCGCTGCTTGCATTGATGTATAAGAATCGGTTCAATTCGATGCCATTCTCCAATTTTTCCGATAAAATCTCCTGGTTCGGCACATCAGCTCTACGTTCAGAAAATTGAACATTACAGTGACCACCTAAAACGAAAATAGTGATATTAGAAGAATAAAGCGGAAATAAGTAAATTCACCGAATTATCATTCCAACGAAAAGATGTAGGCCTCTGCAGCCAGTTTCCTCTTATTTGTAAATTTATTATTAACTTGCAAATAAAAATAAATAAATTATCATTCCAACGAACAGCGATTGTGTTATTGTTTTTGTCCAAACAAAATTCTGATGAACCTCGGGCCTTGCTTTTTCTCACTCTTAGATCATCCAGTAAAGCATGATTGGTGTGCTTGTCGTGAACGATACCAGTTGAAAAATATTCTTTTTGAGCCAATTTGCACTGGAACTTATGGCTAGTAGTAAAGTTGTCAATTGGGGTCTGATAAATTTTTCCAACAATCGTAATACTACTTTTTCTCTAAGACTACAATCGCATTTTTTGTTGCAGAAGCGCCAGAATACGGAATAAACAAAAAAAAAAAAAACAATATCCTATCGCTGAAGCTAATACCCAATATTTGTAACCAAATTTAATCCGTTTACATCTTATAAACAATTTCAAAGAGTGTCGACCGTATCATGCAATCATCTGTACATCCACTGAAGGTTTTTGCAAATTTATCGTTTGCATCCCGATTTTTATTATCACAAACGTGGATATTTTTTATTTATTTTTACAAACTTATTTCTACTCATTGTGTCTTTGTATGGCCACTTTTGTACATTTTTCTAATTCTTAGCTTTAATTTGAGATACTGTGCTTCATTGAACGGAGCTTCGTTTTTTTTCCAAAAGTGGGTCTTGCTCAGAAATGTTACGATAGATTTTTTGTATGGAATCTGACTTCCTACAGATGCTTGACTTGACCAGTATGATCTGATGGTTGGGAAAAGTATTATATTCTGTAGGATACAAGGTTCCAAAAAATGTTTTTATTTCCGAAATTAAAGTAACGAAACCTGGAACATTTTTTGTTTGCTTCCACTAATTCAAATATTAAAGATCATATTAGATAAACACACCAGATTTCCATCAAAACAAACAATACATATGTTTATTGCTACCGTTTCCATATATTTACCATATATTTTAAAACTCGTTAAGTGAGTAGAAAAACTCCCAAGAGCCACAGGTCCGTCTGTGACAGATAAAAAAAATATACCACGTCAATAGAAATGCCCTATATACCAATTGTGTGCCATTTTGATAAAATGAACAGCGGCATCGACGGTCAGGCGTTAATGGGTTAAAAAAATTTACTTCTTTCAGAAAAGTTATTTTTTTAAGAAAAGTTACTTTTTTAAAAACCCTAGTTTTTAAACATATACAAAATTTTAAGAAAATTTACCTTTTGAGAAAGTTTATGTTTCTAAGAAAATTTAGATTTTTTTTTGGAAATGGTACTATTTTAAAAAATTTACATTTAAGAAAAGGATAATTTTTAAGAAAATTTTAAAATTTGACTTATTAGTCATATGGTTTCAAGTTTTCTGCCGAAGCAGTGCAGTTACTAAGTATTTACCATAGCAGCATCCAACATTAGTAGGTAATGGTCAATACCCTTTTTCCGTGAATTTGAAGGCTTTAGTTGTTCATATCATAATCAAACAAATCGACTTCACCCATTCGCTGATTGTATAGATGTATAAATTCTGTTCAATTCGATGCCATCCTCCGATCGTTCCGATCAAATCTCCTGGAACGGCACATCAGCTTTACGTCCAAAAGTTGAACATTACAGTGACAAAAACAAAAATAGTGAGTATTGGAAGAATAAAGTGGAAGAATAAAATTTTAAGGAAATTTACCTTTTTAAGATAGTTTATGTTTCTAAGAAAATTTAGATTTTTTTAGAAATGATACTATTTTAAAAAATTTACAATTAAGGAAAGGATAATTTTTAAGAAAATTTACTTTATTACGGAAATCCAATTTTTTAAAAAACGCACCTATCTTGAGAAAATTGTTATAATGTGCATATAAAATTTTGTATTTCTAGATATATCTGGCAAAAGAATGCAATAGGTACCATTATCCCGCTTTTGGCAATTTTTAACTTTAACCCATTACAGTATATAAATATTCCTTCATTTGTGATGTTAAAATGTTTGGTGGAATATGCATACCGAATTTAATATTTTTAGACACATTCAAAGCCACAATAAGTTTTCGAAATCCATATGGGTTTGCACTGGTCCCACTTTTCCTTTAATTTTTATGTCTTGTACAACTATGACCATCGACTCACAACCACTTTCTGAGTCTGTTCATCCGCCAGTCTGTATGTGTGTCTATGTCAATCTTGTTATAATACTGCAGGTCGCAAAAATAAGTTGATTTTTATTAATTTATCGGCTATAGGGTTCTTGTTCAGACCGACTAAACTGGTCCAGATTATCATATATATATATATCGACAAAATTTGATATGTATGTGTATTAGGGTCACAGCCAAATTTTTTTTGGAATTTCAAGACGTGCGGGTCGTATTATTGTGACGTTGTATCTAAAACTTTAGTGCGCAAAATTTGAGCCAAATCGGACAATGCGCTCTGGACGCGCATTGAGTTCAAAGTTCAAATATGCATTTATATGTAACAATTATAAAAAAAAAAAAAATTCACCAAAATTTTGATATTAATAATTGCGTTTCAATTAAATTAATCTAGAGTAAATTATCTTTTTAATAAAATAACAAAATCTATTATCGGTTGAAAAACTGCCAATGAATATCAAGTTCCTCAGGCAATAAATGCGGCACAGACCACTTGATTGAGAAAATCGAGCTCACATTTTTAATGACATTGAAATAAATTACAACAAAAAAAAAATCCTGATGAAGGAAATATTTATAGATTTTCATAAATAGTCAATTTGACATCAAGAGCACCCCACGGTTTAATCTCAGATAATAAGTCCTTAATATTATTTTTATGATAAATTAAAATATTATTAACAAGTTTTATTGAAATCCTTTTACAAATATACATTATTTCAATAAAAAAATGTAAATCTACTTAAATTTGACCTTAAAAAGGGACAGTTTATAGTGTTTTAATTTAAGATTAATTTACAAGATTGAGAACTTATATCAAGTAGTATAGTATTTTGATAAAATATATTTGAAATATGAAAACACCAAAAAGATGTAGCCTAACAGTATGAAAAAATCACATTTTTCTTCAAATCCGCTGAAATAAAAACGTCACCCTCGCCAAATTAAAATCAGGATACCTACAATATTTGGCACTTTTAATCACATGTACTTTGGTAATAAGGCCATAATATCCAGTCGTTGATATCGGTAAATTTCTTGAACATAATTTTTGAAAAAGTAAAATTGGAGGTTTCGAAATAGTGCTAAAATATACGCACCTTTGTGATATTAATTTAGAACGGCGTAACAATACACGAGATGCAAAATACTTTACATAAGCTCATTTTGGGATCAGTTATTATTAAAATTATTTCAATGTCTTTAAAAATGTGAGCTCGATTTTCTTAATCAAGTGGTCTGCGACGCATTTGTTGCCTGGGGAACTTGGAAAGATAATTTACCGTAGATTATGGTTCATTAATAAATTTAATTGAAACGCAATTATTAATATCAAAATTTTTGTGAAAAATCATTTTTTTTTTTTCTAATTTTTACATATAAATGCATATTTGAACTTTGAACTCAATGCGCGTCCAGAAAGCTTTGTCCTGTATGGCTCAAATTTTGTGCACTAAAGTTTTAAATTCGACCAAAAATTTTTTTTCATACAAACCGTTGCCACCCTAATGTGTATATTATACCCACTAATCAGTAGGATCAATTTTTAACATAGCCCCGTATAATGCTAATTTCCGATCTTCACTTAAATCTCAAAAAAAAAAAACAAAAGTATTGCATAGACTCTTTTTCAAAGTTGGTTTATTTGAATTTTTGAGACTCAATAACAACGAATATGAACTTTTCCATATCTGCACGCCACAAAAGATGTTAATTTTCTATATCCTGTTACTGCCTCACCAAATTTGGATAAAAGAACTCCGGCTAGATCGACTTTAATTTTTTTTACTTGCTTAATTTCCCCAACTTTTTAACTGTTTCTTTTACCTATGCATTAAGACCCATCTACTCCTTTCTCTTAAATTTCCCTTGTACAACAAAAATTCAGTGCTTAAAATGTGATACTTCTACAGCAATTTTTATAGTCTCATGGACTTATAGAGATACCGCTCACATTCCAGAAGTTCCTATTTTCGAATTTTCTAATGAAAAAATTTGCTTTCTTGTTTTAATATATTGAAGAATTTAGTGATAGCCATTCCGACCACATTCTGTTTGGGTAAACAATTTTTATAGAAAACTAATTCACTAACGAAACAGAATGAAATCAAAAATAAGTAAGAAAATTATAGTCGGTCTAGACCGACTATACGATACCCTATACCATGCGTTTAGAGACCCTATCTCTCAGGCCCAACTAACTGGATATAGAAAATAAGCATAAACCAAATTTGAGTGGGATTTTTATTAATTTTTTCGGCTGCAGATATGAAAAAGTTTATATCGAATGTTATATGTATATGGGGACTAGGCCCAAAAATGGACCGATATTTGGTAAAGTCTCTTGTATTTTGCAAAAATATATACAAGCAAAATTTGAGAAGAATCAGTGCAATATTTTTCTTTTTTGATAGCTTTCAGTGAAGATCGGGAAGCAGCTCTATATGGGGCCTATGACTAAGAGTTGTCCAATAGGGATCATGTTTGGACTACTGATTAATGGATGTAGTATGTACATACGAACCCAATTTGACTAAGATTTGTATGATAATTCGGATCTTATGGCAATATATGTTCATTTCATAGGGGTCATTTGTATGGGGCTAGGTCTGAACATGGACCGATTATCACCAATTTCAATAGCATTCATTCCATGGCCGATAAAAGATTAAAAACCAAATTTCATCAAAATATATTCATATTGGCGATTACAAGCTTTACATGGACACACAAACGGACGGACGGACGGACATCATTAAATCGAATCAGATAGTGATTCTGATTCTATCGGTATAATTAAAGATGGGTGTAGGTCAAATGTTTTTGGTTGTTGCAAACAGCAGCACAAAGTCATTATTCATTATACCCAAACCACATAGTGGTATAGGGTATGACTACGTCAGGTAAGCTCCTTTACATATGACATTAAATCTTTAATGAATAAAGAAATTTACCTATTTGTTTCCGGAGGTATCAGAAACAGATATTTGCAGATGGCATTTCATTAGTTTTCAACAATTTTAGATACACCAGTTATATGATATTACATATTTACTTTCTATGGATGGTGCTACGACCATTGCTCCTATCAAGCCCAGTTTTTGTTCGACTAATCACAAGAATAACTTATGGGCTCACGCAAAGTGCAAGGCTCTCACTTTTACAGTACGGCAGATATATGATATATATAATAATTACTTTGTAGGGGGAGTGCCATGCCCATTAGAGTGAGCCCGACAATATTTTGTCCGACTACTCACATTAATAATAGGTGACGTAAGACAAATTTTAAAAGCCGTGCCTTTCGTAGTACTTGAGATAAATAATATTGAATTATCACTTTGTGTGACATTCCCGACCATTCGCATATATTTTAACATATAATTTTCCGCCTAATTTTTTATTATTATTTTTTTTTTTCTTTTTTTTTCAAAAATGTTATACGTTTTACACTTCTTGCTTCTTAGATTTGTACTTAGTCTTGTTTTGACATATTGAAACTATTAAACGTTTTTTAACCTGTACACAACATACAACATTTAATGTGGCACTTTGTTGGAATTTTAATGCGAACAGATTGTCAGAACAAAATTTTATGTGGTTTTTTCTTTTCTACATAAAAAGTACAAACTATGTTTCTCTAAAAAAAAAAATATATATAGAGAATGTGTTTAGAAAACCACAAAAAGTAATATTGCAAATGATCATTTTAAAAGTTGTCATTATGTTTATGGCTGTTTAATCTATTTTGTGTTAAGAAAAATATTTAGATTTTAGTAAAATCTCAAATAAATGTCTCAATTTGAAGAAAATATATAAACTTAATATTTATGATGGTATTCCTAAGAAACTAAAAGCGTTTGGAGTTTTTTAAATAGTGTTTAACCCCTTAAAGATCAAAGCATCAGTGGGTTTGGTGTAATTTCCTAGAAACTAAATAATTAAAAACAACACGTTGTTGAGTTTTATATTTGGATTTACATATTAGTTTTTTTTAGAAAAACACAAACTTTTTGAAAAGTTTTAAGAAAAAATTGCAAACAAATTTTCTAATATAGAGAGAAATTCATTAAAAAATATTTTGATTTAACAAAAATCTTTAAAAAAAAAAATGAAAAAGTACACCGATTATACGATACCAACTAATTGGACATAGAAAATTACAATAAACCAAATTTGACTGGCTTTGATATTATTTTTTCCGCATATATGAACAAATTAATTTTAGATGCCATATTTATATGGGGACTAGGTTGAAAAATGGAGCTATACTGACCATATTTTGTAAAGGCATATATTTTTGCAAAAAAAAAAAAAAAAAATGCAAACCAAATTTCGGAAAAATCTGTCAGATATTTTTATACCCTATACCACTATGTGGTTTGGGTATAATGACTTTGTGCTGCTGTTTGTAACAACCAAAAATATTTGACCTAGACCCATCTTTAATTATACCGATCGAATCAGAATCACTTTCTGAGTTGATTTAACAATGTCCGTCCGTCCGTCCGTCCGTCTGTGTGTCCATGTAAAGTTTGTAATCAAACTGCAGGTCGCAAATATGAATGCATTTTGATGAAATTTGGTACATAAGCTTTTATCGGCCATGGGATGAGTGCTATTGAAATTGTTGAGAATCATGGACCGATTCAGACCTAGCCCCCATACAAATTACCCATATGAAATCGACATAAATTGCCATAAGATCCAAATTGTCATATAGATCTTACTCAAATTGGGTTTGTATGCGTTCATTACATCCATTAATGAGTAGTCCAAAAATGATCCCTTTGACCTAATATAGAGCTGCTTCCCGATCTTCACTTAAATCTATTAAAAAACAAAAATATTTCACTGATTATTCTCAAATTTTGTTTGTATATATTTTTGCAAAATACAAGAGACTTTACCAAACATGATCAGGATCGGTCCATTTTTGGACCAAGTCCCTATATAGATATAGCATCCGATATGAACTTTTTCTTATCTGCAGCCAAAAAATTAATAAAAATCCCACTCATATTTGGTTTTTGCTTATTTTCTATGTCCAGTTAGTTCGGCCTAATACATAGGGTCTCTAATGGTATAGGGTATCGTATATTCGGTCTAGACCGACTATAATTTTCTTACTTGTTTTTTTATACATTTAAAAGGAGATCGGGAGGCAGCTTTATATGAGGGCTAAGCATTGTCCTATAGGGTTCTGTTTTGAGGTAGGGTTTAATGGACAGACAACTAATTTTACCGGGATCTGTATAATAATTTGGATTTTATAGCAATGTCATATTGGTCATGGCCGGTGAAAGCGTAAATATAAAATTTCATCACAATTCATTCATAGTTGCGATTTGTAGTTTGATTACAAATTTTACATGGACATCGCTAAATCAACTCAGCAAGTGACTCTGAGTTTATTAGTTTTAAAGAAAATGGGTCTAGGACAAATAATTTTGATAGTTACAAACATCAACGCGAACCCATTATACCCTGATCACATATAGGGTATCAAAATAATGTTAATAATGAAAAAGAATGCCATAACCATCAAAACATATGCGAACCACGATTTTCGATATTCGTTTTTAATGAAATTTAATAATTCACTATCACTCATTAGTATTAAGAATTTACAGTGAAGTCAATTTTGAAGTCAGGAATATTTAGTTTGTTAAATACTAAAGATAAAGCAAATTTTCTTAAATATTTAAATATTCGTCACTTTTTTTTGGGCGCATATATTTAGGCAAATTACACTAGCCAACAAGGTTTTCGACTGGAGCAACCAAATATCTTTCTCTGGGGTAATTTGAAGGGCTGAATTGGAATCTGTAATTGGTTTTTCTCTATCACGTCAGGTTTTCGAGATACAACAAAAATGTTTTTATTCATTTTTTACATAAAAAATCATTAGTTTATTTAAAAATCAATGAATTTTTAAAAGTGAATGGCTTTAGTTGAACGTCGTTTGTATATTGTTGGTTCGATTTCATGTCCAGCAATAGTCTCCCAGCATGCCTTTGTCCCAAAAGACTTCATAATTTCTTTCAATTTTCATAAAATCTTGGTGAGCACGCTGCCCTTGTTCGTCGCTCACCGCATCTAGGTTTTGTGAAAAAAAAAATTTATATATGAATGGAGAAAATGCATTTTGACCGACATTCGTGCACATTGTTCGTGATAATTTTTCAATAATTCAGCAAAAATTTTTCTGTAGTTTTCACTCTTATTGTTTCCAAAAAAAAAACTGTCCACGATGCTCTTAAAAGATTTCCAGGCCGCATATTCTTTCTCCAACAAACATTGTGAGAAATTATCATCATTCAATAGCTTCCTGATCTGAGGGCCAACAAATACGTCTTCTTTGATTTTAGCATATGAGATTTTAGGAAAAACCGCTAACAAATATTTAAATGCTGCACCATTATTGTTCAGGGTCTTGACAAAGTCCTTAAAAAGGCCCAATTTTATGTGCAGCGGCGGAAGAAGAACGGCATTTGATCAATTAGTGGTTTATTTGAAAATGTTTTGTTGGCCACTTCTTTTCTGACGGAATGATGACATGTAGCGCGACTGTCCCATAGACAAAGGAAATGACAATATTTTGTGAAACCTCCTTGCATACCAGTCAAAAAACCAATGACCTGAAACAGATTAATTTACAGTTATTTATGATGGCCTATACAATATATATGTACAAAGAAATTTAAATCACACACCTTAAGGTCACCACAGATCTTGCATTTATGATCGTCCCAGGAAAAATTTCGTAATAGCAGCTCATTGATTTTTGCATTACCAATAATGACCTACCACTGCCCACTGCATTACTTCTAAAGTGAAAATAAGGCATTACTAATAATGTGTTATACAGCTACTTATATTTCATGCCAGCGCCTTGCACACTGCATTACTTCCAAAGTGAAAATAATGAGTTCCTAGGCAAATAGCTACCCGTGTTAAAATACTGAGCTTATCAGGCAAACTTCAACCAGTTACATCTCATTCTAAAACCCATTATTTGGTAATGTTTGTTTTTCCTGGGGTTGTATTCGAGTAATGTCAAAATTTCAGTCATTGATTCGTAATTATACCCTATACCACTATGTGGTTTGGGTATAATGACTTTGTGCTGCTGTTTGTAACAACCAAAAATATTTGACCTAGACCCATCTTTAATTATAGCGATCGAATCAGAATCACTTTTTGAGTTGATTTAACAATGTCCGTCCGTCCGTCTGTGTCTCCATGTAAACCTTGTAATCAAACTGCAGGTCGCAAATATGAATATATTTTGATGAAATTTGGTATGTAAGCTTTTATCGGCCATGGGATGAACACTATTGAAATTGGTGAGAATCGGTCCATGTTCAGACCTAGCCCCCATACAAATTACCCCTATGAAATCGACATAAACCATAAGATCCAGATAGTCATATAGATCTTACTCAAATTGGGATTCTATGCATTCATTACATCCACTATTGAGTAGTCCAAAAATGATCCCTTTGACCCCATATAGAGCTGCTTCCCGATCTTCACTTAAATCTATTAAAAAACAAAAATATTGCACTGATTCTTCTCAAATTTTGTTTGTATATATTTTTGCAAAATACAAGAGACTTTACCAAACATGATCAGGATCGGTCCATTTTTGGACCAAGTCCCTATATAGATATAGCATCCGATATGTACTTTTTCATATCTGCAGCCAAAAAAATTAATAAAAATCCCACTCAAATTTGGTTTTTGCTTATTTTCTATGTCCAGTCAGTTGGGCCTAAGAGATAGGGTCTCTAAACGCATGGTATAGGGTATCGTAGGGTCGGTCGAGACCGACTATAAATTTCTTACTTGTTTTCCTTTGTATTAATGTCATGAGCAATTGGTATGGATGGTTTTTCGTTCCCATTATGCAAAAGAGCAGCCTTTTAGCTGTACTTAGAGCCATTAATAAATAATATCCATTCAGTTTTGTCATATGGGTGGTTTATTTTTTGAAATAAACCATCAACATCAGTACAGTATAGCAAAATACGAGTATGCAGCCAATTCCAAGCTTCTATCGCTATAGATTGTTACTTTTATCCCAACTGCAAGATGTTTCCATTCTGCGTCTTGCTTCGTTAAATGTAAATCCCGAATAAAATCATTCAGCTCAGATCGAGTCAGTAAATGGCGTTCATCATCAGCCTCATACAAACTACCACTGCTGGTGAAAGATATTTCGGACTCACTGCTCGTAGCATTAGGAATGACTGGTAATGGATCATTTGTTGGATATTGAACTGGTTTGGAAACCGATGGGACATTCGCGTGAATAATATTTTTTCAATTTTTCATATTGAATTCAGCAACTTTTGTTAAACAGAAATAACAATCGGATTGGTCGTTACTTGACTCTATCCAAAGTACTGGAATTGAAAAATCTAAATAATTTTCTATCCAAGCGTTTAAATGTCTTAAAGTTTATAAACGGATCCTCAAGCCAAAGCCATATTACCACACTTGTACACATCCTAAAATCTGTTATCCTTAGTAAAATTGACTATGGCCTAATAATATACGGTAAAACAGCTAAATCAAACCTCTTACCTGTTAAAAAATATTATCACTCTGCGCTTCGTACAATCACACAAGCTTTCTACACTACACCAATTAAAATATTCTTCATGAATTCGACTTACCCACAATCGAAGATAGATATACAAAGCTCCTTTGTAATCAAATTATTAAATCGTCTCAAAATACACCTAATATCATCTTTGAAGATACAAAAGCTTACAACAAACTTAAAAGAAAACCGAAAATCAAAACAACGATCGCATCAATTCAAGACTCTGCCACAGATTTTGCAATCGACTTAAACACACCAACATCTTTCCGAGCTACTCACTCCACATGGACAGACATTTCTGATTTTTTTATAGAATCAGAGATGCCTCCAAAAAATCATAGCAGCGCAGATATATTAAAACAACATCATCTTCAAATTTACAACGAATGGACACAAAAAAAATGGATTTTCTGGTACTGTGATGGATCAAAGTCAGAATCAGTTAATGGATTTGCTATAGCAACGGGTAACGGATCCCTAATAAAAAAAGGGTTAGTTCCAACCCGATCTCCCAATATTTATTATAAGAATATTAACCCAACATATAAAAAAATTATATACTCACCGAAAACACCTAAATATCAACAAAAAATCTTAACTCGTTTACGATTAGGACACAGCAAGCTAACCCACCAATACCACATAAAGAAGGAAAATCCGCCTTTATGCCCAAAATGCAACAGCTTACTAACAATGCCACACCTACTCACTTGCTACAACAACGTAGCCCTTTCAAAAAACCTGCTGGAATCAGTTAAAACCTTAGATTTTATTTCCATTAAACAACACCTACCCATTGAATTATTAAAAAATATATAAAACCTTTAATTTTTAACTTAAAATGTAAATAAATTTAAAATATAAATATTTTAAGTAAGGACGAAGGCCTCTGTAGCCAGTTCCTAAACCCTCTACTATTAATTTGTAAATTTACTTTACTTTTAATAAATAAAAATAAATAAATAAATAATTAATTTTCTTGCCATTTGACCACTTGTATGAAACAGTGCTGCAACTATTGCAAAACATTGTCGGTGTCCAAGGTTTGTCCAAGTTTCTGACAGCAAAACCAAAATAATGTAAATATGCATATTTTAATGATTCTGATATTGCATATCCTTTTTTTCCAAACAAATATTCACCACACACAAAGCAAAGATAGCTTGAATCAGTAACTCGCGATCTCCCTGACATGCTTAAACGCTGCTATTATGAAGATTTAGAATGAATGTGGGTTTCTATCAAATTAATAATTGTGAAACTGTAGTGTCAGTATTGACTGTTTTACAGTATTGCCAGCATGCGATAAAAATGGACAAGACGCGATAGCACTATTTTTATGCCAGATTCGAATTCAGCGCACCCAGATTAGTTAAACAAGTAAGAAAATTATAGTTGGTCTAGACCGACTATACGATACCATATACCATGCGTTTAGAGACCCTATCTCTCAGGCCCAACTAACTGGATATAGAAAATAAGCATAAACAAAATTTGAGTGGGATTTTTATAAATTTTTTTGGCTGCAGATATGAAAAAAGTTCATATCGAATGCTATATCTATATGGGCACTAGGCCCAAAAATGGACCGATCCTGACCATATTTGGTAAAGTCTCTTGTATTTTGCAAAAATATATACAAGCAAAATTTGAGAAGAATCAGTGCAATATTTTTGTTTTTTGATAGATTTAGGTGAAGATCGGGAAGCAGCTCTATATGGGGCATATGACCAAGATTTGTCCCATAGGGACAGTTTTTGGACTATTCATTAATGGATGTAATAAACACATGCAAACCCAATTTGACTAAGATCTATACGACAATTTGGATCTTATGGCAATTTATGTCGATTTTATAGGGGTCCTTTGTATGGGGGCTAGGTCTGAACATGGACCTATTCTCACCAATTTCAACAGCGTTCATCCCATGGCCGATAAAAGATCAAATACCAAATTTCATCAAAATATATTTATATTTGCGACCTGCAGTTTGATTACAAGCTTTACATGGACACACAGAAGGACGGACGGACGGACGGACGGACGGACGGACGGACATCGTTAAATCGAATCAGATAGTGATTCTTATTCGATCGGTATAATTAAAGATGGCTGTAGGTCAAATATTTTTGGTTGTTACAAACAGCAGCACAAAGTCATTATATCCAAACCACATAGTGGTATAGGGTATAAAAACATGCTTCGTTTCTGCAGTCAATTTTTTTTTTAATATACCGATCAAGCTCATTTCAGGTTGAAAATAAATAAGCAATATTGTCACATTTTGGGTGAAGATAATCCGCAAGCTTATATTCAAACACCATAAAATTACTGGTAGTTGCGATTTCTGGGCCGATGCACAGAATGTTACTGTCAACGGTGAATGGTTTTTAGAAAATTTTTCTCATATTCAGCCCCATTCTAAACAAAAATTCCACATGAAATTTCTCACTTCTCCCTTTTCCCCTATTATGAATAAAAATTCCTTCGGAAAAAAATTAGATGGAAAAAAGTACTTATTCTCAATGCACTAGATTTTGGTTTATCCTTCAAAAAATTTCCCTTGCAAAACAGACGGGAGTTCATATAAAAATGTATTTTGATAAAACAAAATTAAAATAAATAATTAATATTTTATTAATCTTGTAGGCTGAAGACCACAAATAAAGCCAAACTTCAACTTTTGTTAACTTTAATGAGAGCCAATTCAGGCATTGATTGTGTTTTCCATAGATTCAGCCCGCAATTGACTTCAAGCAATCCTTTAGCTATTTCGTTTTTGTTGTTCTCCAACACCAATTTCCCCCACGAGTGCTTACATCATAGCTATGCTATTCATTTTTTATTTAATTTTTCTTTAAAATAAATTTATTTTCGTTTGCACACACAAAAAAAATAGAAAATTAATTGCCAATAAGCAAAACAACTGGCTTCGAAATTCGATGATGCCACTTATTAATTTTTTTATTTACGTGGAATTTATAATTGGAGGATTTTTTTCTCGAGAAAAGTGAGAAAGAAATTCCTAGAGAATATTTGTAATTGATCTGATTATTTAAACAGTATAATAAGAGTAAAATCTACTAATTTACCACAACTAGTCAGTATTGACAAACTAGCAGTATCTATATTAATTTAATAGCAGTAATTAAATTAAACGTCTTACAGGTTAAGGCGCCATTTTAGGTCATGGAGGCCAAGAATACTTGGCAATTTATTTAAAAAGAGATTCTGCTTTACTTTTTATCGTAGCAGCTATCGTGTTAATTTTCAAATCTCGATAAATGGCACTAATTCTGAAATACCACGGAGCTTGTACGATGCTTCGTAGTACTTTATTTGGGAATCTTTAGGTGATTTCAATTACACTATTTTTCGGACATCTCCAGATTTTAATAGCATAGAACAACACTGGTTTGAATATTTGTTTATAGATCATAACCTTATTATGTGTCGAAAGAGTAGATTTTCTACCATTACCTACCATTTTCTATATATATACCCTACACCACCATATGGTTTCAGTATAATGACTTGGTGCTGCTGTTTGTAACTACCAAAAATATTTCACCTAGACCCATCTTTTGGTATACCGATTGACTCAGAATCACTTTCTAAATCGATTTAGCGATGTCCGTCCGTCCGTCTGTCCGTCTTAAGCTTTATAATAAAACTACAGGTCGCAAATATGAATATATTTTGATGAAATTTAATATATAAGCTTTTATTGCTCATAGAATGGACGTCATCGAAATTGGTGAAATGCGGTCCAAGGTCAGACCTAGTCCCTGTACAAAAGACCCCTATGAAATCGATATAAATTGCCGTAAGATCCAAATAATCATATAGATCTCGGTCAAATTGGGTTTGTATGCGTTTATTATACCCATTAATCGGTATTCCAAAAATCATCGCTATTGGACTATTCTTAGTCACAGGTCCTATAAAGAGCTGATTCCCGATTTTCACTTAAATCTATCAAAAAACAAAAATATTGCACAGATTTTTCTCAAATTTGGTTTGTATATACTTTTTCAAAACATAAGTGACTTTATCAAATATGGTCAGGATCGGTCCATTTTTCGACCTAGTCCCCATATTAATATATAGCACCCGATATGGGGTTTTTCATATCTGCAGCATAAAAAATTAATAACAATGCCACTCAAGTTTGTTTTATGCTTATTTTCTATATCCAATTAGTTGTAACGAAGAGATATGGTCTCTGAACCATGGTATAGGGTATCGTATAGTCGGTCTAGACTGACTATAATTTTCCTACTTGTTTATCATCTTTTTTTACATGCTCTTTCCGATGTAATTTTTCATCATGAGTCATCCCAAGATACTTCGCGGTATTATTCTATAATAAATCGGTGCCTGAGTAATGCTCTTGTTCGTAAACTTTAGGGTAGATTTTGCGCTGTTTAGCTTTATGCACCATTTTCCTGACCACTATTCTACTTCGACGAGGGCTGAGAATTAATCTTGCAACAGGATGGAGCCGCATGTCATACAGCACACGCTACAATTAATTTACTCAAAGAAACTTTAGATGAACGAGTAAATTCACGTCATTGTACTGCTAATAGGCCACTAAGATTGGGTGATTTAACTCTATTGGATTATTTTATTTCTGGTTATATAACCCAATAAAATAGAGGCAATTGAATACTTGGAAAGTAAAATTCGAGATATGTGGAAATTGGAGTTCCAAAGTGCCTTATTTTATGCCAATCGTGGTGACTAAGTGGACTTAGTTTTATTTACGTACTAATGGCACACAATTTTCTATCCAACAAAGTCAATTTATGTGATAATAAGGTTATTTTTTGTACTTTATTTTAATTTGAAATCTTGTAACAATTGTTACTAGTCCCTTCGTGTCAGATCATAATTTGGATATTGTCATTGAATAAAGCATAGTAATAAATTATGTTTTCGAATGCCTTTCTAATGAGTGCTGCGAACCAACAAACCAGCTCGTTAGTAAATGCGGCTATTTTGGAAAGCGAAGTGATATTCAGGTATTAAGCTAATGCGTGAGATTTCGGATAAAAAGCTTTTGAAGCAATTTTTACAGAATATAAAACAAACTTTAAGATGGGTAATGTAAGAATCATCATCGCTAAATATTTAAATATGAGCTCAATAATATACAGATCTTAACAACTAATTTTAAAATCATCTATCAGTGATTGAATGATAAAAGAGCTTATCTCATTACTAATTATCGAAGGCCCAAGTACAATTTTAGAGTCACGTGAAGTTGGACTGTAGTCTGTTCTTTATAATAAGTCTAAATTGCTTACACAAAAATCTAAAGTGGAATCTTTGTCATCCATTAAGGTGGATTTAAAAACCACTTCATTACTCGAAAATGACATGTTGTCTGGGGATGTTATTCATAGGTATTTCCTATCTATGTTTAAGTATCAAATCTAGCCACAGAGGTAACTACGCATGTAAAGAGTTCCACAGCGAACTGGATTTCCTGTGAGGAATTAAATTCATTTTGTATTTCAGCCAGTTCCGGTTTCCATTCGGAAAATAATGCGAAATAATTGTAGTTTAATTATTTATTTTTTAAGAAAAGACAGAAAATTGTCCACGTTCGATATTTTAACAAGGTCAAGGCCTGGCTTCTATGGACAATATGTCCGTTAACTCCTGTTGGCAAATGTTGCGTCAAACACCTATTTTCCCTTAGAATAATAAAGTTGTAAACCCCATAATGTGTATTTTGGATTATAATCGCCATCAAACTATATATTTCGGACTTGACGTTAAATAAGATTCTAATCCGCAGCCATTTATTCTCTCAATAGGTGCCAAATACAAACTTAAGGACAGAACTTGTTTGAAATTTGACAGCAGTTTTTTAACCAATGGTTAGTAAAAATCAACAATGCTCCCATATATATTAAAACATATTGAAATAATGAAAAATTAAATGTAAAAGCAAGAGATCACCTGGTTGTTTTTTATTCATATTATTAAATTCAATACATTTGTATATATGGTGCTTTGTACAGTTAAATCATTCATTTCATTTATCATTTATTTTTTCACTTCATGACTTTGCTTATCTTGAAATAATTTGCATGTTTAACTAACACTTTAGCCAGTACACGACAACAATTATAATTATTATTTTTTACTATTATTTTTATTGTTTTATTATTTGTCTTATCTTGTATTAATCCAATTCCAAACACGTATACTTTAATGGGAAATGGGGGAAACTTGGGAAAAAAAGTCACAAAAAACTATATTCGAAAATTTTTTCAAAACTAAATAATTTTGCTATATATCTTTATATTTCCACTTAGCCTAATTTTAGCTCGCATATGTTCGATGCCTTGGTTATATTAGTTAATAAGCGCGGGGCTACTTAAATTAACAATCGGCCTTTAACTTTTCAACCACTTTCTATACCCTATACCACTATGTGGTTTGGGTATAATGACTTTGTGCTGCTGTTTGTAACAACCAAAATATTTGACCTAGACCCATCTTTAATTATACCGATCGAATCAGAATCACTTTCTGAGTTGATTTCACAATGTCCGTCCGTCCGTCTGTGTGTCCATGTAAAGCTTGTAATCAAACTGCAGGTCGCAAATATGAAGATATTTTGATAAAATTTGGCACATAAGCTTTTGTCAGCCACGGGATGAACGCTGTTGAAATTGGTGAGAATCGGTCCATGTTCAGACCTAGCCCCCATACAAATGACCCATATGAAATCGACATAAATTGCCATAAGATCCAAATTGTCATATAGATCTTACTCAAATTGGGTTTGTATGCGTTCATTTCATCCACTAATGAGTAGTCCAAAAATGATACCTTTGACCCCATATAGAGCTGCTTCCCGATCTTCACTTAAATCTATTAAAAAACAAAAATATTGCACTGATTCTTCTCAAATTTTGTTTGTACATATTTTTGCAAAATACAAGAGACTTTACCAAACATGATCAGGATCGGTCCATTTTTGGACCTAGTCCCTTTATAGATATAGCATCCGATATGAACTTTTTCATATCTGCAGCCAAAAAAATTACTAAAAATCCCACTCAAATTTGGTTTTTGCTTATTTTCAATGTCCAGTTAGTTGGGCCTAAGAGATAGGGTTTCTAAACGCATGGTATAGGGTATCGTATAGTCGGTCTAGACCGACTATAATTTTCTTACTTGTTTACTATCAATCCTTTTTTACAAGTTTCGTAGGAGAAAATCACCTTAACGCTCTGAATCTGGAGCATAGCGTATCTGTTGAAGCAAATGTAATGCGTGAACTGTTGAATTCGTAAGTTGTGGCATTGTCTTAATGAAACCATAAATTCCTTTTCCCTCAAAATTAAACTTAGTTCCATCATCCGTTATACCCGCCGTTGAACATAATTAATGAAACTTACCTCTCCCGTAAATAACCACACCCACATATGGATCTGTTATAACCGTCTTTGAAGCGGAATCTCTCCTTTCAGTTTAATGTTTAGACTGTTCGCTTACTCCATGTTTTATCTATAACAATTCCGTTTTTGTTCCACCCTTCTAGCGTACACTTTCCTCAAGTTCCAAAAATCGGTCAATATCAGTTTTCGAAATGCTATTATGTCTGCTAAGGTTTGGGCGCGAAAAACCACTTACATATATTTATACTAGGGTGACAGCCATTTTTTTTTTTTTTTTGAATTTCAAGACGTGCGGGTCGGATGATTGTGATACTGTATCCAGAACTTTAGTGCACAAAATTTAAGCCAAATCGGGCAATGCTTTCTGGACGCGCATTGAGTTCAAAATTTAAATATATAAAAATTAACAAAAAAAATCGTTTTTCACAAAAATTTTTATACTATTGATTGCGTTTCAATTAAATTAATTCATAAATCATAATATAGAGTAAATTATCTTTCTAGTAAAATAACAAAATATTTTATCCGTTGAAAAACAGCCAAGCTATATATAGTTCCCCAGACAATAAATGCGCCGCAGACCACTTTTTTAAGAAAATCGGGCTCATATTTTTAAAGACATTGAAATAATTTCCAACAACAATATTTTTGCATTCTCCTGATCCCGAAATAATCTCGTGGTAAGTTTTTTGCATCTCGAATATTGTTATGCTGCTCTAAATTAATGTCAAATCGGTACGTATTTTTTAACACTATTTCAAAATCTCCAATTTTACTTTTTCAAAAATGTTGTTTAAGAAATTTTGCGAAATCTATGGTTGGACTTTAACGTCTTATTAACAAAATATGTTTGATTAAAAATGCCAAACATTTTAAGTATCCTGTTCTAAATTTGGTGAGGGCAGCGTTTTTATTTCAGCGGATTTGAAGAAAAATTTGTTTTTTCTTACTTATTCTAATGTTAGGCTACATATTTTTGGTGTTTTCATATTTCAAACATCTTTTGTCAAAATATTATACTACTTGATATAAGTTTTCAATTCTGTAAATTAAGGTTAAATCGAAACACTATAAATTGCCCCACTTTAAGGTCAAAATCAAATTTAAGGATATTTAAATTTTTTTTAAAACAAAATATCTAAATAATATATCGTTGTGGAAGGATTTTGATAAGAGGTGATGATAATATTTCAATCATTCTAGAAAATATTATTCTAAACTTATTTTCTGAAATTAACCCGTGGGGTACTCATGATGTCAAATTGACTCTATATGAAAACCTATAAATATTTTCTTCATCAGGGTTTTTTTTTAATTAATATAAATTTAATGCATTCATAAAATTCCTCAAATTTATTTGTTATTTTTGAAAATATGTAGAATAATTATTTTTTATATTAAATTCAGTATCAACAAATTTGTATATCAAGGGCTCATATTCAAAAAGTGCTATCTGCATTAATAATTATTTTAAAGAGAGCGTGTAAAACTACTTTATTAATAGGATCTGAAAGTATTTGTCGTTTGATTTGCCACAATATCTATTAAGATATATGTAGTCGTACTAATTATGAATTTTATCAAAATTAATATTATATTTGACAGTAATATCAGAGAACAGTTTGAAATCAAAAATTAATATTACTGTCAAATGCAGATAGCACTATTTGAATATAAGCCCTCGATATACCTTTATATGAATATAATAATTCTAAGCAAAAAAAAAAAAAAATTAAATGAAAACTAGGACACATCTTGAGTAACCCACGTTTTAGTTTTGGAAAATAAGACCAGAATAATATTTTTTAGAATTATCATAATAATATCAACAACTTTTATCGAAATGATTCCACAAATATATATTATTTCGATAAATTGTTTAAAAAAAATGTAAATATCCTTAAATTTGACTTTTGACCTTAAACGGGGACAATTTATAGTATTTCAATTT
Source organism: Cordilura impudica (assembly GCA_963682025.1). NCBI lineage: Eukaryota > Metazoa > Arthropoda > Insecta > Diptera > Scathophagidae > Cordilura > Cordilura impudica. The sequence continues at coordinate 69,835,895 of OY821521.1, forward strand.
AACCTTAATTTTTACGATTGAGAACCTGTATCAAGTATTTAGTACAATATTTTGGTAAAAGATATTTGACATATGAAAACTCCAAAAAGATGTAGCCTAAAAGTTTAAAGTATGTAAAATCGAAACGCTGCCCACGCCAATTTAAGAACAGGCTACCTAAAATATTTGGCATTTTTAATCACATGTATTTTAGAAATAAGACCTTAAAGTCCAGTCGTTGATGTCGGGAAATTTCTTGAACAACATTTTTGAAAAATAAAATTGCAGATTTTGAAATAGTGTTAAAAAATACGTACCGTTTTGACATTAATTTAAAACTGCATAGCAATAGACATGATGTAATATACTTTCCATAAGATCAACTTGGTATCAGTAGAATGCAAAAATTTTGTTGTTGTAAATTATTTCAATGTCTTTAAAAATTTGGGATCGATTTTCCAAATCAAGTGGCCTGCGGCGCATTTATTGCCTGGGAAACTTGATATAACTTGGCTGTTTTTCAACCGATAATAGATTTTGTTATTTTATTAGGAAGATAATTTACTCCAGATTATGGTTTATTAATTAGTTTAACTGCAGCGCAATTATTAATATCAAAATTTTGGTGAAAAATTATTTTTTTTTTATAAGTTTTACATATAAATGTATATATGAACTTTGAACTCAATGCGCGTCCAGAAAGCAATGTCCGATTTGGCTCAAATTGTGTGCACTAAAGTTTAAGAACCAGTGTCACAGTAAACTGACCCATACCCCTCAAATTTCAACCAAAATTTTTTTTCATACAAACCGCTCTCATTCTAATTTATACCCTATACCACTATGTGGTAAGTGTATAACGAGTTTGTGCTGATGTTTGTAACCCAAAAATATTTGAATCACTAACAGAAACAGTTTCTGAGACCGCCATCTGTCTATCTGTGTGTCCACGTAAACCTTATAATTAAATTAAAGATCGCAAATATGAATACATGTTGATGAAATTTGGTATATAAGCTTCTATCGGCTATGGAACGAACGCTATTGAAATTAATGAAAATCGGTGCATGATCAGACCAAGTCACCACACAAATGACCCCTATGATACAAATTGTAAAACAGATCTCCTCTAAATTGGGTTAGCTTGTGTTTACTACATCAATTTATCAGTAGTTGGTTCAAAAATAAAAGCTGTAGGACAATTCTTAGTCATAGCCCCCATATAAAGCTGCTTCCCGATCTTCACTTAAACCTATCAAAAACAAAAATATTGCACAGATTTTTCTCAAATTTGGTTTGTATGTGTTTTTGCAAAAAATAAGACCAAATAAGACCAAATATGGTCAGGGTCGGTCGATTTTTCGACCTAGTGCCCATATATATATGGCATCAAATCTGCAGCAAAAAAATTCCATTCAGATTTCAGTTATGCTTAATTTCTATACCCAACAAATTGAACCTAAGGCCAATTCTCTAAGCGCAGGATTTTTATTTTTTTTTATTTTATTTATTAATACCCTCTTTCCGTGACACAATTCGTCACAGGCGAACGAAAATTTGTGTGTATTTTGTTTTTGTTCTTCATACAAATTTTTGTTCGTCTGTGATGAATTGTGTTATGGAAACAGGGTATTAATTCAGCTACAATAAAGCAACAGCTAAGCAATATTTAGAAAAATATTTTATAAAAATAATACCGACTTTAAATACAGTTATAAACATAGTCCTTAGAGTTCAAATATGTCGTTAATCTTCTTTTAATAACATCAACATCATAGGATAAATCATTAAAGCATAGTGTCTGTTCACTTCGGTGCAAATTTTTCGGAATGGATCGAAATTAATGAAATTTGATCTGTGGAAATTCAGGTAAACCAGCTCATACGATCGAAGTTGTCTGTTAGGGACATTTGTACAAATTTTTACAAGAAGGCACTCAGAATCAATTTTACCATGAACCAGGTTGAGGAAGAATGTTAAATTAGAAATGATCCTTCTACTTTTCAAGGTTGGAAGCTTTATTGGAGCCAAACGACTGCGATACGGTGGAAGACTCAATTCCGCATTCCACTCAAGATATCGAAGACAAAATAGTAAGAATTGTTTTTGAACTGATTCAAGTTTTTTGATGAAAACATTGTACGTACTGTGGATCCCAGGTTACTGATGAAATATGTTTTCCATATGTTAACAACATCTACTAATTATTATATTTTTAAATGGCCTGTGAACGAAAAGTACGTGAATTAATTATTAGAAATTTTTAAAAAGATCCGAAATAGGCTTTTAAACCAACCGTTTGCTGACTAAATGTAGAAGATTATTCTGTATGACTTCGCTTAAACCCTGCCAGCCAATATTTTACCATTCGCAACAAGGGAAACTGAAAGCTTTCAAGTGAAAGTATTCTATTGTTTTTAAACTGAAAACTTTAGTTTTAAAAGATTAAAAAATTTTATCAAAACGGATCCACAACTCAGCAAGTATTTGCTATGATCAGTACTGCTACTATCTTTTTGGTTTTCTAATTATGTTTAGGTTTAATATCTTCCCATTTTCCTTTGCTACGTAATAATCTCGTGTGTGTCGTACTATTAAATATTATTGAATTAATAAAGGGTTTACAATGATTTAAATTTTATATATGGGGCGTTTATTTTGTTACAAATTCATGAAATTGCAATTGAATTTATAAATATTTAAAACGACAGAACATGGACAGAACTTTGCAACTGAGTGATTTTAATGCTTTTTAACAGGAAAGAACATGACACGTTTTATGATTGAATTTAATGATATTATGAATGATTTTGAATTATTTTGTCTAAAGTTCAAATAATTTTTGTGTATATGTATATGTTTATAACCACTCGATTTTTGTTGTATAGATCGATTAAGAAGCAATTTCGTAAATTTTGAAAATAAAAATTTGTTTATTCAAAAGCTCAACACAATTGCTATCCGTATGTTTCGAAGAAAACGAACAATATATGGCTCCAGGCAGCAATTGTTGCCGGTTTATAAGCATAAGCCAATGACTTCACGAAGTTCCACAGGCAATAAACGGTAGGTGTAAAGTAAAGCACGACCTTGGAGGTCAATTGGCAGGTCCATATCTCAGAATTACTAATCGCCAAAATTTTATTTCAATAAGTTGATGGTTGTGATCGCCGTATGCCGTATGTCATCCATATTTTAAAACAAAAAATCATTGATCCATATGTGGCAATTTTTATACCCTACACCACTATGTGGTTTGGGTATAACGACTGTGTGCTGCTATTTGTAACTACCAATAATATTTGACCTAGACCCATCTTTTATTATACCCATACAAATGACCCAATGATATCGACATAAATTGCCATAAGATCCAAATTATCATATAGATCTCAGCCAAATTGGGTTTGTATGTGTTTCTTATATCCATTAATCAGTAGTCCAAAAATAATCCCTATAGGACAATTCGTAGCCATAGACCCCATCTTCCCGATCTTCACTTAAATCTATCAAAAAAAAAAAAAAATATTGCACAGATTTTTCTTAAATTTGGTTTGTATAATTTTTTGCTGAAAATAAGTGACCTTACCAAACATGGTCAGGATCGGTCCATTTTCCGACCTAGTCCCTTTATAAATATAGCACCCGATATGAACTTTTTCATATCTGCAGCCAAAAAAATTAATAAAAATCCCACTCAAATTTGGTTTATGCTTATTTTCTATGTCCAGTTAGTTGGGCCTATGGGATAGGGTATCAAATAATCGGTCTAGACCGGCTATAATTTTCTTAGTTGTTTTTTCTTAAATTTGTAGACCAGTGTAATTTTCTATATTTTTTTAATGATAAAATGCGTTTTCTCGAAACTGGAAATAACAACATAGATGATCAATAGGGCACTAAAACTTTCCGAGTAATTCGAAATAAAGTTTTGATTTTATAATTATTTCCTTCAGTGTGTGCAATATATCTGGTCGAAAGGCTAAGAATTAGTATAGTTTATTTCAATTATAAGATTATAACAGTTTATATAGTACTGGAGACTTAAAGAGACATTATATTAATTTTTATATATGTGCATCGATAATAAAAGTCAATGAAATACAACGTGAATTTCTTTGTTTTTTATAGAGAGTTTGCAAATATTAACTATAGTAATAAGTATGTCATTTGCAGTACTGACCACTCTTCTTACTGAAGTGTTCCTTTATCTGCAACAAACAAACGGGACTCGGTACACAAAACATATATGCAACTATCGAAACTTAATCCATAACATGTTCTTGTGGTAACTTTTAGCAACTTTTTTGAGCACATCTTTAAATAAATGTCCTTCCTTCAGCTAATACAGAAAATTCGTTCCTTAATAGTATTTTTTTTTAGATAATCATTTAAGAAAATTCCACACAATTTTTTTCTGCAATATAAATAAGTAGGCCACCAATGTATTTTGTATTTAACATTTATGATACAATTAAAACTGAGGGCGTTTTATTAAAAAAAAAATATTTTAAAAAAAACCCTTTAACTTATGGCTTATTTTATAGTTTTATATCCTCGAGACAAATATTTCTGCATTAAGTACATACTTACAAAAACGTACGCTACACATTATCTTAATCTTTTAAGAAATCGAAAACTCTCTGGCACCTTACGAAATAAAAGTGTTTCCTGTCTGTTGTTTCTTACGAGTATATCGAGCACAAAAAACGGGAATAATTCATATGCCATCAAAAGATCATTTGTGTAACAAGACCTACGCATTTTGTTAGTTTAAGGGTGGCTGGTTAACAAAGCGAAATAAATAAAATAAAATAAAAAACTTTATACCACTAAGATCATCTTCATTTGTTATTGTAGTCTTTTATCATTTAGACATGATCATTGTATACATTTGTATACAACATTTGTATCAGAAAGTGAAAACTTAATAGTGAGCACAAGGCCCTTATAAACAGGAAATAATGACCTATCTTAATAATATACAATACAAAACACTTTTTGTTTTCATACTCGTATATTTATTTTTAGTTGAAAATTTTGCATTATGTAGGCCTAATTGTATGATAATTTCAATTGCTAATTAAATTGCAATATAAAATTGTTTTCTTGTTTTAAATTTATTTAAATTCTTTATTCTTTTTTCTCGTTACAGGTTAGTACAATGTTTTAAGTGGCTATCAATACGGTTGGAAATGAGCAAATACCAAGGGAGAGTTAATGTTTAAGAAAGGTATAATAATCATAAGTACCAAAATGTATAATATGCTTAACGAGCAACGACTTGATTCTAAAAAAAAACTTTACTACCTTATTTATAACTGAAAAAGAGTTGTTACTCTAAAAACAAATCACATTTAGAGTTCTTCCAAAGTAATAGCTTTTACTGGTTGTGGTTTTAAACAACTTCTAAAGACAACAAGTTATGATGAAAACTATATTTTCAGTTCTACACACCAAAAAACAGAAACTGCGAATACTAAAAATTAAGTATTGAGAATTATGAACTTATAACGAGAAATAAAAATAAAATTTTAAAAATTAATGAACTAAATAATCTAACACATAAAAACAAAGTTTTTCATAAAATTCTTTCTTGCCTCTCTCTCTCCGTGACTGTGCGTGACTTTGCGTAATTATCTTAAAATTAATCTTTAGCCACAACAAGTCTATGGAAAAGTTTCAGATCGATCGGATGGGAGGAAGTGAGGTTTTAATCTCTCCGTGACTGTGCGTTAATCTTTTTTCACGGCAAGTCTATCAACCATGTTTCAGATTGATCGGATAAGGGTAAATCCGCTTGAAATCTCTCCGTGACTGTGCGTGACCATGCGTGACTGTGCGTGACTAATTCAAAGTTAATCTTTGTGGACCACTGCTTAAGGGATGTAGTAAGCACACACAAACTAACCTATATCTATGCGATATTCATCATTTGACAGAAATTTAATTTGATCTCATAGGTGTTATTTGCATGAATAATAGGGCTAACTATGAAGCAATTTGCATCAGTTTCAATAGCGGTCGTCCCATGGATGACAAGGCCTTATATACCAAATTTCGTCATAATATATTTGTACTTGCAAGCTGTAGTTTGATTACAAGGTTGACGTGGATACAAAGGCGGACAGACAAACAGACCGTCGGTCGGTATAATAAAATTTGGATACTTTTTTTTGAACTTTCAAACATCAACACAACCTCACCAGCCGTATTTTCCGGGTCTAGCCCCTTTGGCTATTTTATATTTTAATTGCAACTTAATTAAGTAACATAAGAATGATAATTATATCTGTGGTTTTGTGGAATAACCGCGTATGCCCATTCTTGTCGTTTTTGAGTTAACGATGCCAAATAAATTAATTTTTAACACTTTTTACATGTGCTAAATTTAAAAAAAAAATATTGACCATTTCTGAGTTTTTTCTTAACATAACGACGTAACTTAAATGTTTATTACATTAATTTGCAGCACTATCGACGTATGTTAACCTACGTTTGATCGCTGACAAATTATTTTCTCAGAAAACGACACATAGCGGCATACGTTGTTAGTAATGAAAGGAATGCAAAATAACTTTGGATTATTTTTCAGTTTATAACCACTTGCAAAAACTTGTGTGTTTATTTCTGTTATTTTTTGTCACTATTATTCTTGATACGTTGTTACATTCCCATCCTAAGTCCCGTTAACTTTTTGTTGACGAACAAAAAAAAATCCATTTTTCAAGTAACAGCAACTTATGTCTACATGAGTGGTTGCATTGGTAGCTTTCTTTTTCAAAGAAAACGACGTTTGTAGACATAAGTTGTTTTATCTGCACACATTTTGAGTGTAATTAACATACTGTTTTGTCGTCCTTCTCTAGAATCTATTACTCTCAAGATTTTTTACTCAAAATTTTTTATAAAGTATTTACTGCCCATATCTACAGGACTGTTAAATAAAAAGTCCTACAAAATTATATCGAGCCCATAACTTCAAATATAACGTTTTTTGGCTCTCCTGAACATTTTGATTTTATGACATACGCGGTTATTCTAGAAAACCACAGATATACAAGATTTTTATGAGTTTGTAAAAAATCGGGAAAAATTTTCGATTTATATAAACACCTATTCTATCGGACGTAACACAGGAAGTAACGGACGTATCAGTTCTAAATTTAATAAATTTTTATTTTTGTTTTAAAGCTTTAAGAAACAATCACAGATCATTCCAAGTAAACAGAAACAGTTATAATAATATAAACTAACAGATTCCAGCCCTCGCAATTCGAGTGCAAATTTTAGAAAATTTTATTTTTTCATTAAATAAAGACCCTAAAAGTATGCAAATCAATTATAGCCAATTCACAAATCAACACAAAAAACAAACTCATTTTTATTACAAACACATTAACAAATTTAATAAACACACACATAACATTGTATAATTTTATGTATGTACTAGTAGCAACTTTAAATGCAATTTACTCAAAATAAAAGAAAAAATTTAAAAATTTGTAAATCTGCAAATTGGCAAAAAAAAAATACCTTTCAAATAATATACGTTTGGTTAAAATCGGTATAAAACGGTCACAAGAAATCGCCTAGCCTATTAATATTATAGATTACAATCAACCGAAATTTACTAACAGCAAATTATTTTCTGTACTGATAAATTTTTTACAGTTTAGGCAACAGAATCTCAATCATAATCAACCCAAAGTTGGGTTACTACCTTCATAATAATTCGGTTGGCAAAAAATTCGGTAGCCTGAAAAAACCTCTCCATCATTGGTTTTGCAAAGTTGGCTGCCATTATAATTTAATGGCCATACGAATATTTTTGCTCAAGGTGGATTTTTATCACTTTTTGTATATTTTAACACGGTTATAACTCGGTAACCGTACGGAATATCTCTTTTGTGTCTGAAACAAGATTGTAGGTATTGAATAGGAGAAAAAAAGTGGAACAAACCTACCCGAAAAAAGTTCATCCAGTGCCTTAAAAATAGCATTATCACCCTTTTTTGCTAAATAACTGGATTACAAATTCAGAAATATGCTGTTTTTTCTTTATAATCTTTATTTTGCATGAAAATAAAAATTCTGATTCCTACTACAGCCATTTTAACACAGAAAATATGAGATTTTTATTTGTTATCTATGCATGGAGACAAAATTTAGAACATTTTCAATTATTGTCATTATCCATCCTCGTTGAAGTAGACGCTTGCGGTTCTGACGATCTTGTTTTCTTCGTAGGTTGTTCATATTCATGGTCTGAGTCTGCATCATCATCCGAGTTTGACATAAAATTCAAGGATATGTTTTCTTTAGTGCATCCACCAATTTCAGTGTCATCTTTATCTTCAGCGCTTTCATGGAAAGAGGTTCCACCAGGTGACTATGCCAATGGAAAAGCGATTCAAAGGCAAAAAATTAGATGCATTACTTGCGGAGTTTTGTTGGTGGAGCTCTAAAACTATGCAGTTTGAAATTGAAAATGGGGAGAATGGGGGAAATGAGAATTTTTTCGATTTTTAAGGGACTGGATGCACTTTTTTCGGGTAGGTTTGTTCCGCCTTTTTTTCTCCTATTCAATATCTACAACTTTGCTTTAGACACAAATGAGATATTCCTTACGGTTACCGAGTTATAACCGTGCTAAAATATACAAAATTAATATAACAAGTAAGAAAATTATAGTTGGTCTAGACCGACTATACGATACCCTATACCATGCGTTTAGAGACCCTATCTCTCAGGCCCAACTAACTGGATATAAAAAATAAGCTTAAACCAAATTTCAGTGGGATTTTTATTAATTTTTTTGGCTGCATATATGAAAAAGTTCATATCGGATGATATATCTATATGGGGAATAGGCCCAAAAATGGACCGATCCTGACCATGTTTGGTAAGGTCTCTTGTATTTTGCAAAAATATATAGAAAAAAATTTGAGAAGAATCATTGCAATATTTTTGTTTTTTTGATAGATTTAAGTGAAGATCGGGAAGCAGTCATATGGGGCCTATGACTAAGAGTTGGCCCACAGGGATTATTTTTGGACTGCTCATTAATGGATGTAATAAACGGATACAAACCCAATTTGAGTAAGATTTATGTCGATTTCATAGGGGTCATTTGTATGGGGGCTAGGTCTGAACATGGACCGATTCTCACCAATTTCGATAGCGTTCATCCTATGGCCGACAAAAGCTTATATTCCATATTTCATCAATATATATTCATATTTGCGACATGCAGTTTGATTACAAGCTTTACATGGACACACAGACGGACGGAAGGACGGACATCGTTAAACCGAATCAGATAGTGATTCTGATTCGATCGGTATAATTAAAGATGGGTCTAAGTCAAATATTTTGGTAGTTACCAACAGCAGCACAAAGTCATTATACCCAAACCACATAGTGGTATAGGGTATAAAAATCCACCTTGAGCAAAAAAATTCGTACGCCCACTAAATTATAATTGCAGTCAACTTGACAAAACTAGTGATGCAGAAGTTCTTATTTTTCGGGCTCCTTTCAGCTGCAATTCTCAGAATTGAGTCCCAAATCAATGAGCTGAAAAATGTTGTACTGTGTAATACGACTTATTTTAAATTATACTCTGTGAAGTCATGTTCAAATGACAGTCTTCCCCTGCTGTCGAATGAAGGTTCTGGAAGTAACAATATTATTTTTTGTTCAATGATTATTGAAACATCATTAGTAGACCACAAAAACTTTTTTCCAAATTTTTTGAGAAACTTCACTGATATATTGGCATTTGGAGAATCAAAAACCTCAGTGACTTGTCCAACGAAGTGATGAAATTTTTTCTTCTCGGAATAAGAAGCAAATAAAACCCATTTCCCAAATGTATGTGGCTCTGAATTCTGTGTGGTATCCAATTCATGAAATTTGTCATTGGATGGCTATTTGACACAATAGAATACTTAATACAGCACGTACCTTTAGCTTTGATGCATTGTACTGAATGGGTTGAAGGTATTGCTTGAAAGCGATTCAATTTCTCTTCAAGTTTAGTAATTGTCTCAGGAACGTTGGAGTTTGGAATAAAGAGGACTACTGTATTCTTGCATACAGCTTCTGCACGTTTCAGAAAACTTTCAATATCATACCATCAACGGCTCATTTGCCATGAGAAGTGGAAAAGAAATGCCAAGAAGCTTTTACTCCCATATCTTCATACATAAATCTTACATTACATAAATTAAACTTCTGTTTGAAGTGTTGTCCAGTTCCATCTGAGAAAATTTCAATTTCATGAACAGTAGGGTACAAGAATGCAAAATCTTTAATAACCTTCTGCTGAAAAATATGGAGTGCATATTTATCATGCTGCATATAGTCCGATCAAAATAGCATAATACCACCTAGTACCATTAGTAACCATAATTGAACAACATGCAGCTACAACTGGTGCTGGTGCTATAAGCAATTTTTATTATTCTATTCTAACCTACACATAGCTGATTCAAAAACAAAAGAAATATGTATAAAAAATATCTAAAAATAAACTCACCTGTAAGTCCAGTAAACTACCAAGGTGTCTAAGTTCACTGAATATAATAGCAGCAGATTTTACTTCATACTTACCTCCTTACTTCTTTCTTGAAAAAGCAGTTGATATTATACAATTCTACTGCAATTTCTAACATGTACTTTTACCTATGACTGAACAAAACGCCATCTACTGGTAGGAAGTGGCAGTTATCTGGACCCATTAGAAATTAGCTTTAAAATGGGTTGTTAAACTACAAGGATCAAGCATTTTAATTTTCTAAAACGGTATACATAAAATGTGATGTAAGATGGAATAGGATACGTGCTGTTAGTCACTTTGATACATCTGTTATTGATGGAAAAATTATACATTTGTTACCACAAAAAAACCCTTTATTATATTTTTTTTGACGTGTAAACATCTATACCCGTAGGGTTTAAAAATCTATTTCACAATACAATCACAAAAACAGCGTAAGATGTAAGATGTAAGACTATATCGGTGTGAATTAAGATTGCATTGATGAAAATATTATGACATATAATAACTTTTTGTTTTTATAAACATTTATAATTAATTACATCAATCATTTAGAAGTATTCTTAACGTTTTAAGTTATTCCATATAAATAACACAATTATCACTGCATTTAATATTAATGCTGATCAAACGTAAATAAATAAATATAAAAAATAAACGAATTACAGTAAAAAGAAAGTGTTGGGAGAAAAAATGAAGGTACGATTTCATTAGGAAGTGTTTGGAGATAAAATAAGGGAGCAAATAGCGTTATAAAAACGTTTTGGAATATGAAAAATTAAAAAAGAAAAAGAAAAAATGGAAAATGAGAAATAAAAAATGAAAAATGAGAAATGAAAAATAAGAAATGAAAAATCAAAAATGAAAAATAAAAAATTAAAATGAAAATGAGAAATGAAATGAAAATGAAAATGAGAAATGAAATAAAAAATGAAAAATAGAAAATAAAAATTAAAAATAAACAAGTAAGAAAATTATAGTCGGTCTAGACCGACTATACGATACCCTATACCATGCGTTTAGAAACCCTATCTCTTAGGCCCAACTAACTGGACATAGAATATAAGCATAAACCAAATTTGAGTGGGATTTTTATTAATTTTCTCGGCTGCAGATATGAAAAAGTTCATATCGGATACTACATCTATATGGGGACTAGGCCCAAAAATGGACCGATCCTGACCATGTTTGGTAAAGTATCTGGCATATTGCAAAAATATATACAAACAAAATTTGAGAAGAATCAGTGCAATATCTTTGTTTTTTGATAGATTTAAGTGAAGATCGGGAAGCATCTCTATATGGGGCCTATGACTAAGAGTTGTCCAATAGGGATCATTTTTGGACTACTGATTAATGGATGTAATATATACATACAAACCCAATTTAACTAATATTTGTACGATAATTTGGATCTTATGGCAATATATGTTGATTTCATAGGGGTCATTTGTATGGGGGCTAGGTCTGAACATGGACCGATTCTCACCAATTTTAATAGCGTTCATCCCATGGCCGATAAAAGATCAAATACCAAATTTCGTCAGAATATATTCTTATTTGCGACCTGCAGTTTGATTACAAGCTTTACATGGACACACAGACGGACGGACGGACGGACGGACGGACATCGTTAAATCGAATCAGATAGTGATTCTGATTCGATCGGTATAATTAAAGATGGGTGTACGTCAAATATTTTTGGTTGTTACAAACAGCAGCACAAAGTCATTATACCCAAACCACATAGTGGTATAGGGTATAAAAATTAAAAATTAAAAATGAAAAATTTTAAATGAAAAACAAAAAATGAAAAATAACAAGTAAGAAAATTATAGTCGGCCTAGACCGACTATACGATACCCTATACCATGCGTTTAGAAACCCTATCTCTTAGGCCCAACTAACTGGACATTGAAAATAAGCAAAAACCAAATTTGAGTGGGATTTTTATTAATTTTTTTGGCTGCAGATATGAAAAAGTTCATATCGGATGCTATATCTATAAAGGGACTAGGTCTAAAAATGGACCGATCCTGATCATGTTTGGTAAAGTCTCTTGTATTTTGCAAAAATATGTACAAACAAAATTTGAGAAGAATCAGTGCAATATTTTTGTTTTTTAATAGATTTAAGTGAAGATCGGGAAGCAGCTCTATATGGGGTCAAAGGGATCATTTTTGGACTACTCATTAGTGGATGTAATGAACGCATACAAACCCAATTTGAGTAAGATCTATATGACAATTTGGATCTTATGGCAATTTATGTCGATTTCATATGGGTAATTTGTATGGGGGCTAGGTCTGAACATGGACCGATTCTCACCAATTTCAATAGCGTTCATCCCATGGCCGATAAAAGCTTATATACCAAATTTCATCAAAATATATTCATATTTGCGACCTGCAGTTTGATTACAAGCTTTACATGGACACACAGACGGACGGACGGACGGACGGACGGACGGACGGACATTGTTAAATCAACTCAGAAAGTGATTCTGATTCGATCGGTATAATTAAAGATGGGTCTAGGTCAAATATTTTTGGTTGTTACAAACAGCAGCACAAAGTCATTATACCCAAACCACATAGTGGTATAGGGTATAAAAATGAGAAATTAAAAATGGAAAATGAAAAATGAAAGAAAAATGAAGAATGAAAAATGAAAAATGAAAAATGAAAATGAAAATTGAAAAATAAAAAATAAAAAATGAAAAATAAAAAAATTAAAAATAAAAAATAAAAAATAAAAAATGGAAAATTAAAAATGAAAAACGAAAAATAAAAAATTAAAAATTAACAAGTTGAAATAATAATAAATATTTTTACATTAGCAGAGCTCCTGCAGCTGATACATAGATGACGCTTTCTGTTTGATTTTAAAAAAGTGCCACCAAAGCATCTTTAATTAATCGGACTCACATGATTTTTTATGTTGGGTTACTATATCAATCTGCTGTTTATAAAGTTAAAAAAATGAGTAGATGAATTAAATTGAATAAAGAATGATTACAGGAAGCGAAATTTTAGGTAATTTTAGTAATGTACGTATCAATATCTAATTATATTTTTAAGTAATCCATTTTATTATTTAACAACATATGAAGATATTTTAGTTACTTCTTAAATACGCTTTAAGGATTAGGCAAATGTAAAAAGGAGCCACTTTTGCTCTAAGCTCATTAGCCTTTTATATATTAAGGTTATATTTACTGAATTATACATATTGTTTATGCCATATACATATCAAAGAATTTTTTCTACAAAATGCCAATATTTATTTAAAATTTCAGTAATACGAATTCTCTGATTTTTCATCGATTATCTATGTATTCATTTATTATGAATTTCATCAAATTAAAATTAATTCTTTACAAGTCAGAGGAATCAATTTATTATTGACTGTAATCTTTGTAAATTCAGTTTTTATCCCGGTATGGGAGAAACATGCCCGTATTTTCATATTCAATCATATTTCCCTTTTTTCGTTGAATGTTATATGTATTTTCTAATTGTTATTTGTAAACATTTTTACCCTTTTAAAGCATGACCATAACTGAATACTCTAAAGTTGTTTTATTAGATTTTTTTTATTTATACTTTTATTTGTAGGTTATTTTTTGTGATTATATTTATTTTATTGTCATGTCTGTTGTTTGTCTGCTGCTTAAAAAAATGTTGTTTAGCCGCATATCACAAAATTAAGTTAACTTCCTGTGTCTGGCCATTAATAGCAAATTAATAAGGACTTCCGCTCTAACGTTAGACCATCACTAACTATACAATATTAGTTAGTACGAATACATATATTTTTGTTAAATTCTATCCCATAGGTTGTTGATTTGTTTAGAAATTTTGAAGGACAAGTTGTGGTTCATTTTATAATGGATTGGTAAAGGAGAAAAACTTAGAATTAAAAATTATAAAAAACAGATGATTTTCAAAAAATCAAAAAAAAAAAAAACACAAAACAAAACGATGATTGTTAGATGGATAGTATATGTATAACAAAGAAAATGAAAATAAGATTTAAAGTTTCAAAGATCATTAGTGCGGGTGTAACAAACCTTTTCGTTTTTTTCTTTAATAACTACCAGAGTTCGAAGTGCCCAACCAACATTTAAAAATCCATTGTATGAATAAAAGTATGTTACAAGTTTAACTTCCAAAAGAGAAAAAAAATAAAACATCCAGCCGAAATGCGTTGGAGGAAACATCGGCGGGGAAGGTAGAAGGACCACAATCGGAAAAGATAATCCATAAAGAGCATCCTGTGCATTTACAAAAAGGGGAGAAACCAACTTCCCACCCAACCAGAAGCAGTAATAGCCTGAAAAAATTAAATTAAATCAGCAAGCAAGGTAACCTCTGAATTTTTTTAATACTTTCCGGTGTAGGAAATTTAACGGTCAACGAGTTCCCAGTCTCGCATGCACCAGACACAAGAGTTACAGAAGAGTTAAAAATTAAAAAAAAAATATATATATACAAATATATGGGGCGTTTCCTGTCAAGTGATCCAACTATTGAAACTGATCGGTTAGTCCTATCGGATAATAGTTTAGACACAATTTTTCAACAAGATCGGTCAAGAACCCTCTGTGTTGACATTTTGGCCAAACAGGTGTTTTTGCTCATCCATGCACACAGAAAAAATATTTGCCAACCGAATTGTTCTAAATTGGAACAATTGTATTTTCGATTATACCAACAGAAATTTAATATCATCTGCTAATTTTCTATTATGATAAAATATTTACTGTTAAGGCAATAGAATTGTAATCATCGTGAACCCGAAAATCGGTTATTAGCATTATCGCAATTCGGTTGGTAATAAATTCGGTAGCCACAATGAATCTGTTTTCTGTGTGTGTAACTTTTAACCTTTTGTTCTAAGCAAAATTTTTCCCACACAGTTTAGATAGCTATTTATTCAATCTTTCGAAAAAAAATCTAAAAAAATAAAAAAAAAATTTTCACTTTTTTTTTGCAAAATCAGAATTTTTTTTTGACTTTTTTGCAAAAAAAAAACGCCTTCTGTTTTTTTGCTCAACAGAAAGCTTAGACCATTTTGGTCGCTGAGTGGGATGCGAGTGGGATATCTATCAAAAAAATGTTTTGTAACTCAAGACAACGGTTTTTAAATTATTAGCATATCCAATAATTAGGATTTTTTCCTATTAGTGTGTAAGTGTTTGTAAAACCTTAAAAATAATGCACATACTGAGAAACTAGACAAAATAACATTTCCGACTGTATATAACGTGCCTAACTACTTGACATGACCCAAAGAGAAAAAGTTATAACAAAATATTAAAAATTAGGGCTAAGTTTTAGTGCTGTTAGTAGTAGTGTTAGTTTTTTTTTTAGGTTTGAATTTAAATATAACAGATAATGTAAGAGCCCAAATTTTTTAGTGTTAAAAAAATACGAAATATATGTTAGTTTTGCCAAGTGTCCGGTTTGGTAGTGTGTAATTTGTGGATTATCTTTGTAATCCGTTAAGACCAGCTAAGAGAGCTCATTTAGGTAGGGTGTGTTTTTTGTAGTTAGGCGGACTCAAAACAAAGTCATAATAAATGAAACTTTGTAGAAAGAGTCGCTAAAATATAATTAAAAGGAAAAAAATTATTAATTTCGGCACGTTTTGTTGGTGATATTTCTGCGTAAAATTTAAGTGTAGGAATTAAGAATATTGATAAACTCTTAATAGGAATAAGAATATAAGAACAACTATGTTAATTTTATTTATAAAAATTAATTAAATTTTTTTCTGCGGTGGGGAAAAAAGTAACTGGTAACTGTGCACAGAGTCAGTGTGTGTGTGGGTATGGGTATCACTATAAATTTCATTGGTTTCAAGTGATCTACGTTGGGATAAATTATCTCATTCTCCCTCGAAACTATTCGATGTTTGTGTTTTGGTAATTTTTAGTTTCTTATTTTTTTTGTCTATTTATTTAATTGTGCTTGTCGCTGGGCTGTAGTGGTAGGTTGGGACCTAACCCTAGAGGCCAAACTGAGCTGGCTGGCATCACCACAACAGTGCACGTAACAATATGGTGAACTTAATTGATATTAATGCAAAAAAATATAACTCCTATATTATAACTGGATTGCTAATATTGACTGGCCTATACACCTTATTTAACTTAGATTGACTTTCCACTATTTACCCATAATAACCATCTTTGTCAATGTTCCTTGTTCTACACAATTATAAATCATAATTATATTAAAGTTTTACCTCTAATAAATAGTATTACGAGTTTTACTAAAAACAAAGTCCTTTTATCTAATCAATGTCCTTGTAATAAAATTTTTATTGCAAAAACATTTTGCTATGGTTGGCTTAATTTATGGGAACAACAGAAAACAATAAATAAAATTAAAAGAGACACTTTAAATAAAATTATAATTTTTTATAGTGAAAAAAAAAAAAATATAAATAAAAGTAACTGCAGTAGAAAAAATGTATATGTGTGTGGTGTCTAGTTTAATTATGGCAACAATTACAACATAAAAAACAAGACTTTTAGCGCCAATTTGTTGCAAGTATGTTTTTCCAAACAATACGAGTAAGTAACTACAAGTAGACATACAGCACTGGCAGCTATTGCGATAATTAAAACTGCAAACACCAACCCACAATAAGCAACAAGTGTTTTTTTGTTTTTGCTTTTATACAATACAGAATGGAGTAATGGAGTGCTAGCTGCTAGATCAACAATCTAAGTTAAACTTAAAATGGTATTTGTTGTTGTTGTTCTGCCAGTTCATATTGTTGTCTATTGAGATGAAAAGTGTAAACGTTTATGTTACAAACAGAAAGCACAGAAAAAAAAAACAACAACAACAACAAAACTTGGTATAAAACAAATGTTTGTTACATGTTTCATCCTCAGGCCGCACGATAAACTCTTTTAACTTGAGTTTGTTTAATACATTTGAATATACGTAGTGGCATACAGGAAAGCATTGAGGTTCTCAAGGCACAACTGGTGTTTCATAAAATTAATTGAGATATGGAGTGTTATAAATATTTTCTTTACTTTTTCTTCCTAATTGTCATTGGTAGTCTATTTGGATCTATATAAATTTCCGTATCAGTTATATATCTGAACAGTCCTTTATTATTATGAAAAAAATGTATCTCAGAAATTTCAGAATATGCTCTAAAGATTCTCCATTAACCACGAGCGGTCATTTATATCTAGTCAAGCCACTAGATGTTATTATTTTTATAGAAAATGTATTTGATAGGCTCAAGAATGATCAATAATGAAATTAGTTGAATTCGGTGTATATTTTTTTGTCTTCTATAAAAATGTCGTCCCTGATTTGTATAAAATTTCCCCTCTACTTATTGTGGTTGGTATTTTCCGAATTAGTTAGCATCCTCAAAATGCAAAATAAAGAGATGCAAAAGCATTCTCCCGATAATGACTGAAATATGTCCGAATTTATAAAAACTTTATACAATTTTACTGAAACTCACACAGGATATATTTAAAAAAAATCACAGCATTGACCTCTTCCAATATGGGTGAGATCAGTCCATTTTTGGAAGCGAGATCCTTTCAATTAACTCATTTTGATGGGTCTAGATCTACTTCAACTTTTATAGCAAAGTATAATTTGAAGAGAAGTTACTATTTTAAGCAATGATTCTGTTTAAGAACAACTCTTTTTTTTGAGAAAATTTTCTTTTTGTAGAGAGGGTACGTTTGAAAGAAATTAATCTTTTTCAAGAATAGGTATTTTAAGAGAAAAATGTTTTTCTAAGAAGGGGCACTTTTTTAGTTAGTTTTTAAAAAAATTAAATTTTTTTAAGAAAAGCTTCTTTTTAAGAAATGCTAAATTCTTAAGAAAAAAATACATTATAA
This sequence comes from Cordilura impudica, assembly GCA_963682025.1. Classification (NCBI taxonomy): domain Eukaryota; kingdom Metazoa; phylum Arthropoda; class Insecta; order Diptera; family Scathophagidae; genus Cordilura; species Cordilura impudica. The sequence continues at coordinate 69,854,329 of OY821521.1, forward strand.
AAAACGGATACTTTTTTAAGAAAATGTTATTTCATAAAAAACATATCTTTTCAGAAAATGTGCTTCTTAAGAAAGGATTTTTTAAGAAATTATAATTAAAAAAAAAAATGGAAAATATATAAAAAAAAGAGGTACCATTTCAAGAATAAATTTACTTATTTTAGAATATACTAGCAGATTCCAGCCCTCGAAATTCGAGTGCAAATTCTAGGAAATTTTATTTTTTCATTAAATAAAGAACCTAAAGGTATGCTTACCAATTATAGACAAATCACAAATAAACACAAAAAAACAAACTCATTTTTATTACAAACACATTAAAAAATTTAATAAACACACATATAGCATTGTTTAATTTTATCTATGTGTTAGTAGCAAATTTAAATTCAATTTGATCAAAGTAAAGGAAAAAATTTAAAAATCTGTAAATCTGCAAAATGGCTAAAAAGAAATACCTTTCAAATACTATACGTTTGGTCAAAATCGGGATAAAACGGTAGAACAAAACATCGGTCACAAAAAATCGCCTTGCCTACTAATATTATAGACATTTTTATAAGAAAATTAACTTTTTTAAAGAAACTATTTTACTAAATATATTTTTTAAGAAGATCTACTTTTTTAATAATAGATACTTTTTAAGAATTTTTTAACAAAGTACCCTTTTTTTAGGAAAACGTACTTTTTAAGAAAAGGAACATTTTAATCAAAGGCAATTTTTGTAATAAAAGGTACTTTTTATTAAAGGGTATTTTTAAAAGAAAGTAATTATTTAAGAAAAACTAATTTTTTAAGAAAAAATATTTAAACAAACCGAAATTTTTTAACAAAGTGTACTCTTTTAAAAATACGCAATTTTTAAAGAAAATATACTTCTTTTGGAAATAAAATTTTCATAAGAAATAGTACTTCTCAGGAAAAGACACTTTATTAAGAAAATTCTTCACCTTTTGAGTGAAAGGTACTTCTTAAAGAAAGGGTACTTTGGTTAGAAAAAGTACTTTTATGAGAACGTAATTTTTAAGAAAATGTCTTCGGAAAAGAGGCGTACTTTTTTAAGAAAATATCTTATTTTAAGAAAAGGTATATTTTAAAGAAAATTTAGTTTTTAAGAAAATTTACTTTTTTAGGAAACTCTACAGTGGTCGCCCAATAGTACGTACTTTAATTTCCATGAAGTCCAGTAGAACGAAAGGCAAATTTTTTGCATTGGCAGTTCTGTAGTAAAAAAAAAATTTTTTTGCTATTGAATAATACGAATATGTAAGAATATGCTTGTTTTATATTTTATTTTGAATTTTTTTTTACTTGTTTTGTTTTCCGGAAAACTGCCAAAGAGTCAATTAGTACGAAATTTAATAGCAAATGTTGCGTGTTTTATACATATTTGTTATAAAAAATGTTCAAAGGGAAAGAAGCCAACAAGAAACAAATTTCTTTAGAAAATATGCTAAAAATTATTAAAGGCAATGAAAGTGGAAATCCCCTATATGACCCCTATAACCCCTAACCCCTATAGCTGGTATAGATTATTTAAGTCAACCACTATAAGAAAACAGAAGGCGCAACTTTTAGATGCAACAGTTGCACTGAAATCCCGCTACAGAATAGCAACTGGAGAATTTAAAAAAATTAAGAGTGGAGAATACGCAGTTAAATTGTAAGAATCTGGAATTTCATAAAAAATTTTATGGAGGCGACTTTTTTGCCAGAGATGGCAAAAAGCTATCGTCTTCTAAAGAACTTGCTGTTCTATTCATCAATAAATTAGCTGCTGTTATTAAGGAGCACGGTCTTACTCATGAAGTAGTTTTTAATGCAGATGAATTCGGACTTTATTAGAAAATGTTGAAGGACAAAACGTATGGTCATCAGGGTGAAAATTCTGCACCTAGTAGAAAACTCTCAAAGGAGGGAATAATGTTTTTAATTTGTTCAAATGCAAAGGCAACAAAGAAGATTAAAAAATTGTTAATTTTATCGATAATGCTCCAATGTATCCCCCTGCACAAAAATTGGTGCAGGTAACTAAAGACTGAAAATTATTGGTTAAGTATATGCCGCTTGCTATCGAAAATTACGGTCTTACCTCAAGTTTTTGAAACATCTTTCAGAAAGACAGATTTGTTTGAAGCAATATCTTTGGTTGCAATGTCATTGAAAACACTCTGTGCTGATTTGTTAAAAATGCTGGAAAAATGTTTAAGTGCCAGCGGTTTTGATGATGAGGGTGATCTTCCCCTTTCAGCCTTACGAGATGGCGAAAAACTGCGTCATTAAAAACTAATTTAATTTAAACTATCTGTGTTTTATTTTATATAAAAGGAGGAAAACACTGTAGCCCAATAATAGGAAAATGCCTGACATTATATAATTCGTACTATTGGACGTCCACTGTACTGTTTTTAAAAAGGTACTTAAAAAAAAAAGTATTTTTTAAGAAAAGGTACTTTTGTAAGAAATGGTACTTTTTTTAAGAAAAGCTACTTTTTTAAGAAAATGTAACTTTTTTAGGAAAGATACTTTTTAAGAAAATTTACTTTTTTAAGGAAAGGTACTTTTTTAAGAAAAGGTACTTTTATAAGAAATGGTACTTTTGTAAGAAATGGTACTTTTTTTTTAAGAAAAGTTCCTTTTTTGGGAAAATGTATATTTTTAAGAAAAGTCACTTGTTTAAGAAAAGGTACTTTTGTAAGAAACGGTACTTTTTTTAGAAAATGTACTTTTTTAAGAAAGGGTACTTTTGTAAGAAACGGTACTTTTTTTTAAGAAAAGCTCCTTTTTTAAGAAAATGTATCTTTAAGAAAAGGTACTTTTGTAAGAAACGGTACTTTTTTAAGAAAAGGTACTTTTTAAGAAAAGGTACTTTTTTAAGAAAGGGTACTTTTGTAAGAAAGGGTACTTTTTTAAAGAAAAGCTCCTTTTTTTACGAAAATGTATCTTTTTAAGAAAAGTTACTTGTTTAAGAAAATGTACTTTTGTAAGAAACGGAACTTTTTTAAGAAAAGGTACTTTTTAAGAAAGGGTACTTTTTAAGAAAGGGTACTTTTTTAAGACAAGCTACTTTTTAAAAAAGGTAATTTTTTGGGGAAAGATAATTTTTTAAGAAAAGCTACTTTTTAAGGAAAGGTACAGGTAGAAGATCAGGTATTCTTTTCTAAGAAAATGTAAAAATTTCAAAATTATATAAATTTTAAGAAAGTTCGGCTTTTGAGAAAATATATTTTTAAAGAAAAACATGCTTTTTAAAAAAGTACTTTTTTGTGCTTTCTTAAGTTTTTAAAAAGGGTATTTTTAAAAGAAATTTATTTCTTATGCCATTAAATATTACTAGCAGATTCCAGCGCTCGGAAATCGAGTGCAATTTCTAGGCAGCTTTATTTTTCAACTTAGCCAATACACCAACCAACACTTTTACGGTTTATTATTATTGTGAATGAAGATAACAAACTCTTTAACAAACACATTAACAAATTTAATAAAACATACATAGCAAATGTATAATTTTATGTATGTGTTAGTAGCAACTTTAAAGGCAATTTCCTCAAAATAAAGGAAAAATATAAAAAAATTAAAAAAATTAAAAAATTTAAATCTGTAAAACGGCTAAAAAGAAATACCTTACAAATAATATCCGTTTGGTCAAAATCGGGATAAAACGGTAGAACAAACCATCGGTCACAAGAAACCGCCTAGCCTATTAATATCATAGATATTGGGATGATCGTAGCAATTATAGTCATTTGTAATTGTATCGCTTTGTTAACTACGTGTACTAATGAAAAGTTTTGGTACTTTTCAATATTGTTTGCAGTGGGAAATTAAGGCCCAGATGGTCAAATTGTACCCTGTGCGATTTTATGACTGCTTCTTAAATGTAAGTTACATTAGGAGAGCGCAACATGTTGTAAACGCAAACACAATTTGTAGTAAACACACGTAAAATACTAATAAGAAGAAACAACCCAGTACACAAAATTAAGCCAAACTGGTCAAAGAATAGTCACATTCTCTTCGATACAAATATTATTCCATGTTTTTTAAGTTCCGCATTCGTTATTTTTACTGAAAAAAACTACATCATTTGTAAACAATTTTTTAAATAATACCGATTTTCTTCGGGTACTTCTGATTTAATTTTGTGTGTAAAAAAATTCTTTTTTTTTATTTTTGAGTAGACTTAGTATAATATCGAAATTTTTTAGTTCATATTACTTCAATGTAAAAACTTTTATTACAAAATTATTTCACAGTTGCTTTGTAAAAGTCTGGATTATCCATTCATATATATATATAAAATAGATTTTCTGTTTGTTTATTTATTGGTTTGACCGCTGTTAAAATTTTTATTTTCAACGGCCTTCTCTGAAATTTAGTACACGCGATCTCTATGCTCCACGGAAAACCGGCATATGCTCCCTACCGGCCAAGCCTACTTTAGCGACCGCTTTTTTTTAAACCCATTTTCTCTTTTTTGGTATATTTAATCGCTATACAAATTTTTATTTTTCAACGGGTTTCTCTGAAATTTGGTAATCACGATCTCCAGGGAAGATCGCCATATGCTTTTTACTGATCACGCATACTTTTGCACCCTCTTTTTTGAAATTTTAACGGTTTGCGCTCGAATTTACTGCACATATATTTTTATCGGCCACGCCCACTTTTTCTAATTTCCAATATACGTTTTTGGTGTTTGTTATACATATTAAAATTTTTCAATGGACTTTACTAAAACTTTGCGTATAAATCTTTTTGTTTACTACTCTTGAGTTTACATCATTATGAAATAAATATTGTATTACAAATGTTCCCGTCTTTCCTTTTTTACTATATGAGTTGTAACACCTCAAAATGATTGCAAATTTATTCCATGGATGAACAGATACAAGTTGACTACCGCTGTAGGATTACTCCAATGAGGTTAGATCATACAAATATTTCCATCTCGCCTTTTTGCAACATTGGAAAGCAACCTATTACAAATATTTTCATTTCGCCTTTTTCACTATATAAATGAGTTTTAGAGGTGGAAAAAGAACTATTTGCAATTGTGACTTGCACAGCTCATAAATTCACGAAACATTTTTGACAAATTTAGTTATTTTAATTGAACCATGCCTCTTAAAAAGCGTAGTTATATAGGCCGTACTACCTCAAATGCAAAACGGCTTATGCTAAGCAGAACTTTAGACCTTAGAAAGAAAAACGGGAAATATTGTATATTCCAAAGCTCTAGAATAACTAAAATTGGTAACTTCTAAACATAAAACACTCAAAATAATCTATGCCTGAACATAGCTAGTTGTACTGGTAAGCATGGTAAACCATTTTTCAAGTCAAAGGCCTTTGGATACCGGGTAAGACCAGGTATAAGCAGCTAGTTGATTTCATAAAATATTTCTTATTTTATTATTTTATTTTTATTAAATAAAAAAACAAAAAAATTCATAGAACTACTTTAATTACCTAAACTTTAACGTCACTTAGATTGCTCCTTCTCATATGTTTACTGGTTAATTTAATACTCACACATACACACACACACACAACTAAATGTTCAAAAGCAGCAATAACAATAAGTTCATACTCCTCAGCTAATATTGCTTAAAAGTAGTTCCTTCTACTTATCAAATGAAAACTTTACTTAAGTTATAAATCTCGTACTACATACATACTCGTAAATAGAAGAAATAGGGTTTGTATTTGATATATCAACAAAAACACTTGCAACAACACTAACATCATAGTCATCACCATCGGATGGTTTATCTCTTAGCAAGTGAAAGAAATGCAAAATTAAACATAAATGCATTAAAATAGTTACAGTACAAAATAGCAATAGTTCAAAAGCTACATACATAGATATTTGTAAAATTACCTTATGCTTTGGAAAATGAAATGAGAAAAACGAAACATTCTTCTTTTATATTGAAGGCATGCCATGCCATAACATGGCATTATCATTTAGCTGGCAGGAATTTGAAGGTCTGTGTGGTAAAATACTCAAACAATATAGAAAAAAAAAAAAATAGGCCTATTGTGGTTACAACGTAAAACACTATGCTCTGTATGTACATGATTTGAGAATTTATTAAAAGTTTACAGTTTAATTGTGCTCTTTTTCAGTATAGAAATATGAAATAATCGCTGAGAAAATAACACTCTGGAAATAATGACATTTGACGCTTTAAAAACGCCAAATATCTTTTAAAATGATTTTTAGGCAACATTAACAGTATCTACAAGACGTCTAATTGTAAATAATAGATTTTTAGTACCAAATCTTTGAGTTCCTTGACGTGTTCTCTATCAGTTGATGTTTTTCTTCATGCGGGGCGCTCTTTATATTCAACGCTTTCTCTGCCTTCTATTTGTGCTATCTACAAACCTGTCTTTTTTAACATGATCTATTCTAGGCCGCAAAGAAATTTAATTGGACTTATTAAAATCGACAACTTCTCTTTTAGTTGTTTACAAAAATTATTTGCCCAAATCAATTTAAACGCAAAGTTTAAATTGAAAAGCCACCTTTTCATTCGGACACAGTAATAAGTACTAGTAGAGCCCAGCCCTCGAGATTCGAGCGCAAATTCTAGGAAATTTTAATTTTTCATTTAATAAATAATTTTAAAGGAGCCTAAGTGTATGTCAATCAATTTTAATCAATTCACAATTCAACACAGGGCTTTCGATATTTGTAATAAACACACACACAGTACGTCATTTATGTATGTGTTAGTGGCAATTTTAAATAAGCATTACCGAAAAAAATGCTCCACCCGATACAAATCTGTAAATTTGATGGTCAGCTAAAAAGACATACCTTTCGAATGAGGTATTTTTGGTCAAAATCGGTTATTAACTACAATTTTTATATCGGTCACAAGAAATCGCCTTGCCTACTAATATTATAGATATGCAACAATTTGAAATTTGATAAATTTCTTTAAAGCTAAGACTGTTTACGCAAACCTTTGTGCTTATTTAATTTTAATGCGATATAAGTTTTAGTAGTGAAAGTTAATGGTTCAAATTTTCTAAACAAAAATTATTTAATTAATTTTGTATACTTTTGGGATACAATATATGAATGTAAAAAGAAAAACAATTCCCTTATAGTCTTTGATATGGAACGTATGGTTCTTGTTTTCATGTTGTTTGCTATTTGACTTTGACATTTTTTCTTTTTTTTTTTTAATCATTGTTAGTGTAATCTACTTGGTACTCTCCCTTGTAATTGTTTTTTTGTTTTATTCTTACAACATTTGCAAATGCAAGTGTTTCAGTTTGCTTATACAAAAGGACTCTTTAGCTGTTCTTACAGGAAGTCTATGTACCGCATTAAATAATAACATTTGCCTGCTGAAATACATTTTGTTAAATATTGAAATATATGAACATTAAAACGCGGGAGAATATACCAATACCTGTCTGGACGATTTGTTACAATTGTTGTTAACATGTTGTTTGTATTGTTGTATAGCCTGTATGCGTTGTATAGTTTATTGATAGATAGCCCAGCGCCCTACTTTGATAAATACTACGTTGTTTTGTTTATTGTTGCCTTAAGTCACACATTTATTTCTTACAAATTACAGGCAGTAACAGTTGTTTTAAATGTATTCTCTTAATATAACACTATAAAGCGATAATATTTTATTTTCGTATTATGTGTCTTTTTTTGATATTGATCAAAGAGGTCAAGGCCGAAGAGACATGTACCTTAAACTAATGAGTAAAAAGTGTTCCAATAATATATTTTTATAATACAATCCAAAATCTTATTCGCTCCATTTTTGTTTCGCAAAATCCATCGTATATAAAAAAAGTTATTAAAAAGTAAGAAAATTATAGTCGGTCTAGACCGACTATACGATATCCTATACCAAGATTAAGAGAAACCTTGGTCTTTGGTCCAATTAATTCGATAGGGAAAATAAGCATAAACCAAATTTGAGTGGCTCTGTAATTAATTTTTTGGTTGCAGATATGAAAAAGTTCATATCGAATGCTATATATATATGGGGACTAGGTCGAAAAATGGACCGATCTTGACCATATTTGGCAGTCACTTATATTTTGAAAAAATATATACAAATCAAATTTGAAGAAAATCTGTGCAATATTTTTTGTTATTTGTTAGATTTAATTGAAGATCGGGAAGCAGCTCTATATGGGGCCTATGACTAAGAATTGTCCTATAGGTATTATTTTTGGACAACTGATTAATGAATATAATAAACGCATACAAATTGACTGAGATCTATATGATAATTTTGATGTTATATCAATTTATGTCGATTTCATAGGGGTCATTTGTATGGAGACTGGGTCTGAATATGGACCGAATTTCAACAATTTCAACAACGATCATCCTATGACCGAGAAAAGCTTATATGTATACTAAAGTTCATCAGAATATATTCATATTTGTGACCTGTAGTTTGATTAAAATATTTAATGGACACACAGACGGACGGACGGACGGACATCGGTAAATCGGCTCAGAAAGTGATTCTGAGTCGATCGGTATAATAAAAGATGGGTCTAGGTCAAATATTTTTGGTAGTTACAAACGGCAGCAGAAAGTCATTATACCCAAACCACATAGTGGTATAGGGCATACAAATTAAATTTGGTCTATTTTACATAAATTTCTGTCAAATCCCAAAACGAGTAGGATTGATAAATTCGACCGTGCCAAATCTTGGATAACATCAACCTGCGTCTATAATTCAATATTATAGGCATTTTAATAATGTTCTACTACCATTTAAATTTAAAGTTAATTTTCTTTTTCTTTTCGTTTTTAAAATTTCTTATTTATTTATTATTTATTTTTTATAGAAAAAAAATGGACTTCTAGCTTAAAAATTGTATTATTTTTCCAAAATTAGAGAAGAAAAATTATGAAGATCCCTTCATAAGAGACGAAAGAAAAATACTTATTTAACGCAACCGGCGCACAGTGAAGTGAATCGCCACTGTTTCACTCAAATTATTCTATATCTCACATAGTTCAGCTGCTTCAGATGGGGTTGTTTTAATGTTCGCCTTGAATTTTACCCATCGATCCCTCTTTTCCGATTTTTGATTGCGGCTCATATATTTCTGAAACTTGTCTGCAAAACGAAAAAAAATATCTTTTAGCGCAAAATGAGAATCTCTCATCTAAAAATCTTCGCTTCGATATATACCTAAAAACTGCCTGCTTGCAAATGCAGAGAAAAATATTTTATTTGTAATTTTTTTCAGAACTGTTTTTTTGAAATGCCAAAATATCTGTCCAAAAATTGGGAAGTTTTTTTTTGAGTATTCAATGAGTAATTCTGAACATTTTTGATGTGTAAACATCTATACGCGCAGGGGGGTAAATTTCTATTTTACAATACAATCACAAAAACAGCGTAACTCATATCGGTGTGAGCTGAAGCAGATAACGCTGTGTGACTTATGATTGTATTGGTGAAAAAATTATGATATGTTCTTTTCTAAACATTTTCCAATTGTCTTTCAAAAAACATCAATTGTATTTCAGAAACCATCAATATAATTTCAGAAAACATAATTTGAATTTCAGAAAACATAAATAGAATTTCAGAAAACATTAATATAATTTCAGAAAACATCATTCGAGTTTCAGAAAACATCAATTGAATTTCAGAAAACATCAATAGAATTTCAGAAAACATCAATTGTATTTCAGAAACCATCAATATAATTTCAGAAAACATCATTTGAATTTCAGAAAACATAAATAGAATTTCAGAAAACATCAATATAATTTCAGAAAACATTTTTCGAGTTTCAGAAAACATCAATTGAATTTCAGAAAACATCAATATAATTTCAGAAAACATCATTCGAGTTTCAGAAAACATCAATTGAATTTCAGAAAGCATCAATAGAATTTCAGAAAACATCATTTGAATTTCAGAAAACATAAATAGAATTTCAGAAAGCATCAATAGAATTTCAGAAAACATCAATTGTATTTCAGAAACCATCAATATAATTTCAGAAATCATCAATATAATTTCAGAAAACATCAATAGAATTTCAGAAAACATAAACTGTATTTCAGAAAACATCAATAAAATTTCAGAAAACATCAATTGAATTTCAGAAAACATAAATAGAATTTCAGAAAACATCAATATAATTTCAGAAAACATCAATTGTATTTCAGAAACCATCAATATAATTTCAGAAAACATCATTTGAATTTCAGAAAACATAAATAGAATTTCAGAAAACATCAATATAATTTCAGAAAACATCATTCGAGTTTCAGAAAACATCAATTGAATTTCAGAAAACATCAATATAATTTCAGAAAACATCATTCGAGTTTCAGAAAACATCAATTGAATTTCAGAAAGCATCAATAGAATTTCAGAAAACATCAATTGTATTTCAGAAACCATCAATATAATTTCAGAAAACATCAATATAATTTCAGAAAACATCAATTGTATTTCAGAAACCATCAATATAATTTCAGAAATCATCAATATAATTTCAGAAAACATCAATAGAATTTCAGAAAACATAAACTGTATTTCAGAAACATCAATAAAATTTCAGAAAACATCAATTAAATTTCAGAAAACATAAATAGAATTTCAGAAAACATCAATATAATTTCAGAAAACATCATTCGAGTTTCAGAAAACATCAATTGAATTTCAGAAAACATCAATTGAATTTCAGAAAGCATCAATAGAATTTCAGAAAACATCAATTGTATTTCAGAAACCATCAATATAATTTCAGAAAACATCAATATAGTTTCAGAAAACATCATTCGAGTTTCAGAAAACATCAATTGAATTTCAGAAAACATCAATATAATTTCAGAAAACATCATTCGAGTTTCAGAAAACATCAATTGAATTTCAGAAAACATCAATATAATTTCAGAAAACATCATTCGAGTTTCAGAAAACATCAATTGAATTTCAGAAAGCATCAATAGAATTTCAGAAAACATCAATTGTATTTCAGAAACCATCAATATAATTTCAGAAAACATCAATATAATTTCAGAAAACATCAATTGTATTTCAGAAACCATCAATATAATTTCAGAAATCATCAATATAATTTCAGAAAACATCAATAGAATTTCAGAAAACATAAACTGTATTTCAGAAACATCAATAAAATTTCAGAAAACATCAATTAAATTTCAGAAAACATAAATAGAATTTCAGAAAACATCAATATAATTTCAGAAAACATCATTCGAGTTTCAGAAAACATCAATTGAATTTCAGAAAACATCAATTGAATTTCAGAAAGCATCAATAGAATTTCAGAAAACATCAATTGTATTTCAGAAACCATCAATATAATTTCAGAAAACATCAATATAGTTTCAGAAAACATCATTCGAGTTTCAGAAAACATCAATTGAATTTCAGAAAACATCAATATAATTTCAGAAAACATCATTCGAGTTTCAGAAAACATCAATTGAATTTCAGAAAACATCATTTGAATTTCAGAAAACATAATTAGAATTTCAGAAAACATCAACTGAATTTCAAAAAGCATTATTTGAATTGCTGAGAACATTAATTGTATTTCAGAAAACATCAATAGAATTTCAAAAAGCATCATTTGAATTGCTGAAAACATTAATTGTATTTCAGAAAACATCAATTGAATTTCAGAAAACATCAAATGCAATTCAGAAAACATCAATTGAATTTCAGAAAACAGCATAATCGACTTATTTTTTATGCACTGGAAAATATGATGTTGATGTTTTCTTTAATTATTAGATGTTTACACATCTCCCTTGTGATCGGACTCACATGATTTTTTTTTATTCAGCAAATTTTCTTCCAAAAGCGCATAATTCTGTAGTTTTCTAGAATAACCGCGAATGTCATAAAATTAAAATGTTCAGGGGGGGCCAAAAAACGTTATATTTGAAATTATGGGCTTGATATAAAGTTTTCAGAACTTTTTATTTAACAGTCCCGCAGATGTGGGCAATAAATATTTTTTATATAAAATTTTGAGTCAAAAATCTTCAGAGGAATAGATCTTAGAGAAGGACGAAAAAACAATATCTAAATTACACTTAAAATGTGTGCAGATAAAACAACTTATGTCGACAAATGTCATTTTCTTTGAAAAAGAAAACTACCAGTGCAACTACACATTTAGACATAAGTTTTTGTTGCTTGAAATATGGATTTTTTGTTCGTCAACAAAAAGTTAACCGGACTTAGGATGAGAATATAACAACGTATCAAGAATAATAGTGACAACAAATAACAGAAATAAACAAAACAGTTTTTATAAGTGGTTATAAAATGAAAACTAATCTAAAATAACTTTGCATTTTTCTCATTAATAACAACGTATGTCGCTATGTGTCGTTTTCTGAAAAAATAATTTATCAGCGATCAAACGTAGGTTGACATACGTCGTTAGTGCTGCAAATTAATTTAATACCCAATTAAGTTACGTCGTTATTTAAAGAAAAAACTCAGAAATGGTCAACATTAAAAAAAATTAATATATTTGGCATCGTTAATTCAAAACTGACAAAAATGGACATTCGTAGTTATTTCAGAAAACCACAGAATTGTCCTGTAGAAAAATGGCTTTTGCACGAAAAGTTTTGGGAAAAAATTAATAATTTTTCTTTGCTCTATCACGCAAACAGTTTTTTTTTTTTGTATATATCGAAACGAAAATTGTTAGCTTAAAAATTTGCAAAAAAAAATCCATTCTTGCGCTTCGTGGGTCATCTGTGATTTATGACATTTTCAGAGTTTATTTAAAAGTTTTTTTTCGATGCTGGGTAAAGTATGTTTTTATAGTTTTCAAACGTGATGATAATTCGGCTGTCGAATTAAGCTCGAATTAAGAGATCTTGTGAACCCCATTAACTTTTGTCTGATTTAATTGTTTGTCCGATTCTTCAATACTAATGTCAACTGGTCTTTTTAAAACTAAAACATAAATAGCTAATTTCAATAACTATAGGATCAATTTTGTTCTTCAACTAATCAAATTTTTCACGGAGATATAATTATCCTATTTGCTAATTTTTGTATAGCCGATGTAAGTCATAAACAATGTTTGGGTGGTCCCCAATTAGGCCTTCGAATGCCAGATTCACTTTTTTTTGCTTGTAAATATTTTCTAACAGCATCACAGAGTGGATCAGAGTAGCATGTTTCCATTCATCAATTCGGAGAAGCTATGTTCAAATAATTTTTTGTTACTTTTTTAACTAATACTATCAAAATTAGTGAACAAAAATACAATTTTAAATTTTCAGACGCATGTTACGATCTTGTCCCCATACAAATGATCCCTATGAGATCGACTTACATCGCCATAATACACAAATTATTATATTTACCTCGGTCAAATTGGGGTTGTGTATGTTTTTCGACCCATTTATCAGTTTTACAAAAATAAACCCTGTAGGATAATTATTATTCATAGCCCCACACGAAGCTAATTACCGATCTTGACTTAAATCTATAAAAGAAGAAACAAATTTTGCACAGATTTTTCTCAAATTTGGTTTGAATATGTTTTTGGAAAAAATATGTGACCTAACCAAATGTAGTCAGGATCGATCCATTTTTCGGCCTAGTCTCCATATAAATATAGCATGTGATATGAACATTTTCATATCCGAAAGCAAAAAAAATAATAACCATACCCCTCAAATTTGGATTATGCTTAGTTTTTATTTATATCTAATTAGTTGGACCTAAGAGAATACGATTTCTAAATGCATGGTATAGGGCAACGTAGGGTTGGTCTAGAACGACTATAATATTATTACTTGTTTTTTATTAAAATAAAATCTTTTTTTGGTTGTTTCGGTCGATTTTTCAGCGTTTTGGAAAAACGTCTTGTCGTATTCCGATCATTCGTTGGTCAACTATTAATACCATAGTCTCTTTCAATTTTTTTCGAATTTCTTTTTTCGTTTCAGTAACTCTTCTTTTTCCATAATCAGTACTAGCCGGCCACTTACTTTATGTAACAACAAAACACAGACAACAGCAGCAGTCGCAAGATCAATATGATTTCTGGGTAATTTTACTGCTGTAGCACTTGCATAAAATTATGTAAAGCTCCTAAAAGGCACAAAAAGGCAGCATTAAATTTTGTAATAGAAAAATGAGATCTACCGTCTTTAAAATAAACTACGAATAACGACACGAAGGTTCACGAATAATAGCTACTAGCAGATTCCACCGCTCGTAATTCGAGTGCAATTCTTAGCCAATTCACAAACCAACACTTTTTTGGTTTATTATTATTGCGAATGAAGATAACAGACTTATTAACAAACACATTAACAAATTTAGTAAACACACACATAGCATATGTATAATTTTATGTATGTGTTTGTAGCAACTTTAAATGCAATTTACTCAAATTAAAGGAAAAAATTTAAAAATCTGTAAATCTGGTGAACAACTAAAAAGCAATACTTTTCAAAAATAAAATGGTAGAACAAAACATCGGTAACAAGGAATCGCCTAGCCTATTAATATTTTAGATATGGATGGTTCCATAGCAAAGTTGTTTACTTTTAAATACTTTTCAAATAAATACATTTGCAAAAGCAAAATATTCACTATTTTCAGGCTTTTTGCACAAACAATTTCAATAAAGTCTGAATTTTAAGTTTCACTATAAAAACACCAGAGCAATTTTCACATTCGTTTTAACGACAAGTGATGTAGAATATTATATATTTTAACTGGGTGTAAACAGTTTTTTAATCACTCCAAGAAAACAGGGAATTTTAACCCAGTGTGCATCGTCTTAAACGATTTTTCAAAATTGATTTAGTAACACTTTCTACAGAAAGTCATATGTCTGGTGCTACCATTGAAATTGCTCTTGACCCATCTGAATCTTTGTTATATAATTTTTTTTCTTACTTACGAATTATAGAACCTCTTATGAGTCTTTTTGACCAAAAAGTTTAAATTTGGAGGGAAGTTGTTCAAATAAGTACAATATTGTTTAACATGAACTGTTGTAGTAAAAAGGCGCTATAAGCACGGAAAAGCCGCATCATTGGCATCACCGATTGCGACACGTGGCAAATACCGATAAATACACACTCATGAAACAAATGCTTCCAACACAACAATCACAGCCACAACAACAATTACAACTAATAAAAACAAAACTTAGAATAACAACAAAAACAAGAACATAGAAAAAACATCTTTTCAATAGTTTTATTTACATTTTCATTGAAATCACGGAACCTATTCAGCTGTTTTTTGTAATTTTAAATAGCGTCCTGTGCATGATGTCATAAATCGCTTTTATTAAAAGTGCGCAGCCCAGCTCAGCTATTGTGGGTGTGATCATGATTTCCACAGACGGACAGACTGACAAATGGTCACAGCTACTAAAGCTCTGCTTGTTACCAGCATCAAGAATATATATATATTTTATGGCATCCATTTTGTTCCTCAAATTATAACAAATGGATTGCCAAACTTATATATTACTATGCACATTAGTGTTAATGATATAAATTTCAACTCCTTAACTTAAACTTTTTCATTTTTAACAAATTTTAGTCAATTATACTTTTTTTAGTTTTTAAATATAGTGAAAATATTATGAAATTAAAAAAAAAAACACTACTGACCTCAAATAACAGCTGACGCTTTTCTTAGTTAATTATAAGCAGACTTTTACAGAACTACCACTATTATTGTTGCCATTATATGTACAAAAAACAAAACCAAATATAGGTGCCCTTGCTAATTTTCAAGTTCACATACCAACGGAAATATTTTTTTATTTCCTAAAGAAGGCGGCTTAATAATTTGTGTATTATTTCTGTTCTGAAAACTATCATTTGCAACCAAAAAAAAAAAAAAAAACGAAAAAAAATCATTCATGTAGAACGTCAAAACCGAACGACAAATGCATTTTCACATGTCTGTCATTGTAAAGAAAAAATAGAACGTTTGCAAACCATACAAAATAACACAGAGAAACCCAATTTTGCATTGTTGCTTTTTACGTACATCTACGTATATTTCTGATGTGTCCATAACCGTCTATCCATATGCTTACTGAGAGATGAGCCAATTTTTTTCGGACCAATTATAAGTCAATTAAATTCTTTGACGATATATTACAAAAAAGTCAACCCAAAAACAAGGGACAGTTTATATAAATAGGGGTCCTCTCGTTGTTTGTTGTTGTTGTTTAATTTTTATATGCATTAGTTAGGACACAATAAATGTATGATGATGCCAACATTAATGGATTAAAAAACAATGTTAAGACAAGAGGACATGTGTGGTAGCGTTTTTATGACAACAATGCGGTCACAAAATTGTAAGGTTAACAAAATTAAAAACTGTTCATTCCAATACATTATATTGAAATAGATTCACTATAGATATAAATATGACTAGAGATATGAGAAAGTTTTTTTTAAAAAAAGCAGCATTCTAGCAAACATTTTTAATGAATTATTAAATTATTTTTATTTAATTTAGAAAACAAAAAATACATAAAAAATTTTTATTGAAAATTATTTAACTTAATAAAAATAAAAAATTAAAAATGAAAAACGAAAAACGAAAAAAAAAAAAAATGAAAAATAAAAAAATTAAAAATGAAAAACCAAAAATGAAAAATATGATATAAAAAATTAAAAAAGAAAATAGAAAAATATGAAATGAAAAATAAAAAATGCAAAACGAAAAATAAAAAATTAAAAATAAAAAAAAAGAATAATGAAAAAGAAAAAATGAAAAATGAAAAATAAAAAATGAAAAATAAAAACTCAAAAAAAATATGAAAACAAATGAAAAATTAAAACCAAAAATCATATTCAGTTAAAAAAAATTCAGAACTAGTCAGTGATGTTATCTTTAAGCCGCGCTTACATTGGTGTTAAATTTGCCCAGCAGCTTTAGAGATATCGCGGAAGTTTTGAAAAAACAACAAAATTTTTTTTTTGTTTTTTAAAAATTCATAAAAAAAAAGAAAGAGTGTTAAATTCGGCTGTGCCGAATCTTTGATACCCTCCACCTCGGTTTGAGTCTTGATAATAAATGTAAATGAAAAAGTAAACAATTTGTTAAACTTAATACCAAATTATTTCAGAAAATTCTTTGGGTTGGTTTTCGTCTTTTCTATTATTTCGGATTTATTTCGGTGTTTGGTTTTTGGTCATTGTGGTTGCTGACCGGCATGCATTTAGGTTATATACCTACATATATGCATACATTTCCGGTTATATGACATAACTTCTCGTTTAATTTAGTTTTTGTTAATTAAATAGCTCGCCCTAACCTCCATTGCAAAGGTAATGGTTGCGTAGGGTGGCTAAATGCATTAAATCCTGCTAATTGGAGATGGCTGTATAGTTTCTTTTAACTGGCCAAATATTTCTTCATTGCGGCCATATAGGTCGGATGGAATTACGAAATAATAATAACCAAAAAAAAAGCTCTCTCAACTTTTTTATTAAAATATTGCCATATTTGGAAAACATAGAGAATAAATTTATAATAATAATAAATAATTAAACTAGGGATGCCAAACGCAAAAAACCTAATGTCCCAAACATTTTAAATAAAATAATTTGTCATCTTTATTTTCTGAAAAACTTCAAATTTTCATCCAAAAAAAATTGTGAAAATTTATATATAAAAAATAACATTCTCATCAAATTGCGTTTATTTATGTAACAGTTTTTATGTTCGCAATTCTTAAATATCATTTGACGTTTTCTAAAATTCATTGAATTTAAATCAATATTTTCTGTAGTCCGATTCTGTAAATTTCAACGATCCGACAATCTCAAAATATATCGACAGCTATTGTTGTTTGCACTAAGGATTAAATGATTCACTAAGTACATACATCTGAACGACAGTCGACAAATTTGTTTAGATAACAACAACAGCTGAGTTTAACAATAGCGAATATCGTTTAAAAATTTTACTGATAATTTTGCAATTTTCTTTTTTTAACGATTCGACTATCGTTAAAAGAAGTTACTGAATCGCGGTACTGAAAAGATATTAGTTTCTCCTGAATGTCAATATTTTTTTTAAATGTAAAATTTTTTTAAATGTAAACATAGGTATCTGGTGTTTTTTTTTTTTTGGAATTTCAATTTGTGTTTAACGAAAAAAAATTTATATATTAAAGATGCAATTGATGTATTCTAAATTTAAAATTAAAATTTCCGACGTTTGGATATGATTTTCTGAAATTCAATTCATTGTAATATATAATTGGAAATTTTTAATTCCAGTTTTTAGAAATGATATTTTCTTAAATTTGAATGGAAAATTTAAAAAGTGCAATTTTGTATTTATGTGAATAATAATGCTTTAGTAATTATAAACAATTTTTAAAAATTAGATGTAATCGCAATCAGATATTTTGTAGGTAAAGCAGAATAATAATTCTATATAACTATGTAGAACTGTTTTGAAAGCAAAAATCTCATTGATGAACTCGGTAACTCTATTTTGTAAAGACAACAAAAAGTTAATATGCCAAACTTATGTTCATATATGTAAAAGAATAATGAAAATACGTATGAAATAAAAGACCAGCCCGTGTATACTCTTAACATTGTTCTGTATGATATCTAGTTGAAAATATTGACATTCATGTTAAAATAGAAATAACTATTGCAAAGCTAATTAGAACAAACAAAAATTGTGGCGCCATCTACTGTGGCGTAGTCACGCTGAGCAAAATGAAGTGACACTCTGTTAATGCAAAAGAAATGTATTTTCCCCACAACAAAATATTGCAGAATTTTATGTATATAAAATAATATACCGGTTTATTTCTAACATGCAGTTATTATGGATATACATATATAGAATATATGTATATTATTTGTATTATTTAATATGTTTATGTATGTATATGTAAATATTACACACAAAAAATACAATATCAAACGTTATTTTTGAGTTTTTTTTTGGTGAATCATTCTCACTAAAAATGATAACTGTAGCTGCACTATTGAGGGCGTGATCGTGACAAGAACAACATAGAAAATTATATTTTTTTAAGACTTTTTTTAGTTCTTCAATCAAATCTCCGGCCCTAATCGACCTATTTGGACGATTTTAAATAGCAAACTTTTCAGGATGTTAAAGAATCATTTTTTATATCAACGAGCACCCTAGCTGCCCGATTGATGCCGTCATCGTGATTTCCACAGACGGACATAGCTATATCAACTCCGGTTGTTATAAGGCTCATAAATATATATATTTTATGGGGTCCAAAATTTTTTTTCTAATTACTACAAACGGAATGACAAACTTATATATATGATTTTGTTCACAATTTACGAGAAAACGCAGTTAATAAAAATCGCGATTTGCATAAAAATAAAATGTTTTAACATGCGTGTGTTTGCTGCTGTTCTATTTATAGATATGTGTGTTGCAAATTCAGCGTCCCAAATAACTTTAAAAAAAAATAACATTCAGTTCTTAATCAACATAAACCGTGTTCCCTTGTGTAAAAGAAGAACAGTTGAAATTTATTATTTTTAATTTTTAGAGATATATAAACTCTTTTTTTTATAAGCGAGAAACGCACTTAAAAAATCTCGGTTAAATGCGTAAATGCATAAATGTCAGTACAGAGTAAGCTTTTTTGAGGTCATCATGTTCTTCTTCTTCACTAGACGACAGCCCTTCGTCCTGAACAACATCTGCGATAATTTTTTCATCGATGAGCAGTCCAACGCTGGGTAAATCGTCATCAAAGCTTAAAAAATTTTCATATTCTTATGAAGACTCATAACTCTTCCATTATTGTACTATTTCAATTAATTCCGTTTATAGCCGTTATCAAACTAGCATAAAGAACTAACATATTTGAAAACAATTTTGAACACAAATTGGATTTACAAGCCACCAAGCTCGCTTTATTAAATGCAAGGCTGCCAAAAGTGTAATAAGTTTTTTCAATTTCTCAATAGTTTTCCTAATTCGCCTGCTTTCAATTTCCTTCTAATTTTATTTTGACGATATTCCTTAATTGATTTGATTATTCCTTGGTCAAGAGGCTGAGCTATCGCGGTGGTATCAGGAGGTAAATATTGTATTCGGACATGCGATAAATCGGTTTGCTTATGAGGTGCAACGTTGTCACTACATAGGGATTTTTTCGAGAAATTTCTTCATTGAACGAAAAAATGATTTTCTCCCATATTTCTTGTTTTATTGTCGGCCTTTCGATAAAAAACACATTCTCGTACTCGCCAGTTCATTTGTCTATTTAACCGTTGAATTTTGTTTGATATTTTGTTTTTTTGAACAAATGTATGACTCATTTATGAAATGGAAATGTTAAAAAGTGTAATTTTGGATGAATGAGATTGTATGCACATTAGGGCGGGTCACTTTATAGGGGGCCGAAAAATCTCCATGGGTACCCCACATAATATATAAAATTATATGGGGTACCCATATATGACATAAATCGATTTTTTCATCGAAATTTTGGAGGGTTTGAAAATGATTTTAGAGATATGGTTCCTTGGGCAAATATACTTGTTATTACCCATAGTACCAGAATCGCAATGAGCCCATGGAGAGTTTTTCGGCCCCCTACAATTTGACCCACTATAACATATCTATAATATTAATAGGCTTGTTGATTTTATGTTACCGATGTTTTGCTCTATGGTTTTATACCGATTTCGACCAAAGGTATATTACTTGAAAGGTATTTCTTTTAAGCTGTTCACCAGACCTAAAGATTTTTGAATTTTTTCCTTTATTTTGAGTAAATTGCATTTAAAGTTGCTATTAACACATATATAAAACAAATAAGATAACAATAGTCGGTCTAGACCGACTATACGATACACTATACCATGGTTTAAAGATCCTATCTCTTCGGGCCAACTAATTGGATATAGAAAATAAGCATAAACCAAATTTGAGTGGCATTTTTATTAATTTTTTGGCTGCAGATATGAAAAAGTTCATATCGGGTGCTATATTTATATAGGGACTAGGTCGAAAAATGGACCGACCCTGACCATATTTGGTAAAGTCACTTATATTTTGAAAAATATATACAAACCAAATTTGGAAAAAATCTGTGCAATATTTTTGTTTTTTGATAGATTTAAGTGAAGATCGGGATGCAGTTCAATAAGGGGCCTATGACTAAGAATTGTGCTGTAGGGATAATTTTTGAACTAGTGATTAATGGATATAATAAACATATATAAACCCAATTTGACTGAGATCTATATGATAATTTGGATCTTATAATAATTTATGTCGATTTCGTAGGGGTCATTTGTATGGGGAATAGGTCTGAACATGGACCGAATTTCACTAATTTCAACAGAGTTCATCCTATGGCCGATATAAGTTTATATACCAAATTTCGTCAAAATATATTCACATTTGCGATCTGTAGTTTGATTACAAGGTTTACATGGACACACAGACGGACGGACGGACGGACGGACGAACATCGCTAAATCGAATGCGATTCTGAGTCGATCGGTATAATAAAAGATGGGTCTAGGTCAAATATTTTTGGTAGTTACAAACAGCAGCACAAAGTCATTATACCCAAACCACATAGTGGTATAGGGTATAATTATACGTATTCTATGTGTGTGGTTATTATATTTGTTAATTTGTTTGTTAATAAGTTATCTTCATTTACAATAATAATAAACCAAAACAGTGTTGGTTTGCGAACTGGCTAAGTTGACAATTGCACTCGAATTTCGAGCGCTTGAATCTGCTAGTATATATATTTATATACACTAATTAATTTTTTTTATAGAATATATATATATTCCATATATATATATACTATAAAGTCTATACTTCTATCAACAAATCAAAAAAAATAAAATATTTCCGCACATGTGTTCAACGCGAAATATTCAAAGCAAAAAAACATAATTGTCAATCAAGACCGGGAACGATCAGATAAGCAGCCGTCAACTAAAAATATGAAAATTTTTTAGTTTTCATAAATCAAATCCGACAACGTGTACGTGTAGCCGATATTTACTGCATTGATATTTACTGAAATTCAATTGATGTTTTCTGAAATACATTTGATATTTCCTGAAATGCATTTGATATTTTCTGAAATACATTTGATTTATTCTGAAATACATTTGATACCTTCAGAAATATATTTGAAGTTTTTTGAGATACATTTGATACTCTCTGAAATTCAATTGATGTTTTCTGAAATACAATTGATTAATTATGAAAACTAGCATATCCCAGCCTTCGAAAATCGAGTGCAAATTTCTGGAAATTTATTTTTTCATTAAATAAAGACCCTAAAGTTATGCTAATCAATTATATCCAATTCACAATTCAACACAAAAAACAAACTTATTTTTATTACAAACACATTAACAAATTTAACAAACACAAACATAGCATTGTTTAATTTTATGTATGTGTTAGTAGCAAATTTAAATGCAATTTACCCAAAATAAAGGAAAAAACTTAAAAATCTGTAAATCTGCAAAACGGCTATAAAGAAATACCTTTCAAATAATATGGGTTTGGCCAAAATCGGTATAAAAGGGTAGAACAAAACATCGGTCACAAGAAATCGCCTAGATAAATATAGATAAATTGATGTTTTCTGTAACACAATTGATACTATCTGAAATTCAATTGTTGTTTTCTGAAATACAATTGATACTTTCTGAAATTAAATTGATGTTTTCTGAAATCCAATTGATGTTTTCTGAAATACAGTTGATACTTTCTGAAAATTATTTGATATTTTCTGAAATACAATTGGAATAGGTGTAGATGCCGGCCAAATTTGTTTAATATGCTTTGAATCGGTAGCCCAAAAATGAGCCCTGTAGAAAAATTCGTAGCTATAGTCTCCATATAAATCTGCTTTCCGTACTTCATTTAAATCGATCAAAAAACAAAAGTATTTAGAAAAATATGTTCCTTTACTAAATATGGTTGTGATCGTTTTAGTTTTTAACATACTTCCCATATACAGGATGGTTCCTCTGGCGTTTGCATTTCGAACTACTGGTTATTTCGAGTATGGTAACTCACTATGTTATAACATACATAGCCTAATATTACCGTGTTGGTAATGTGCAGTGGCCACCGCGCAACTGCGAATTAACCCCGGTGAAAACTGTTAAGGATGAGCTTACGTGTTACGATATCAAAAGGAAATCGGCGATTTTCACAATGTCGGATATTGTTGAAAAAAGGAGTTCCATTAAATAAAATTTCCTTAAATACTTTCAGTGTTGGTTAGAATTATGTACCCTGCAAGACAGTTTGTTTCACAGAGTGCAGTACGAGAGGGATTTCGAAATTATAAAGATATTGGCACTATTCAGTGTGAAAAATAAAAACGGATTTATACTGCACAGAGATTTGCCGCTGGGTGTATGTAAAATTATTGAAAAATTGAATATAATAAGACGCTACAAAATGATTCAAGTATGGAAAAAAAGTATGGTAGAACTAAATTTACTCTTAGTAGACTAAATTTATATAAATTTATAAAGAAAAAATTAACTCCATTTTGTTTTGCTTTCTGAACTTTTTCTGGAACATAAGCCATGGAGCTTGGAATTTTCTTTAAATCAATGGTTAATAAATGCCCATTTAGCATGAATTTATGCAGGTTAGCTGTTTCCATATACCTTTTTATCGAAAAAGTTTCAATTGTTCTTGTTTTTTTTTTTTTTTTTTTTTTTTTTGGTACAAAAACTATTTTTGATTTTCCCTAATTTTAGTTGCGAAGATGCTCTATCTAATCACAAAATAATTTTTATATTTTGCCTGCGTCTTTCTTACCTAGAAAGCTCTAAATAATGCTTAAACTGTAAATTAAATTCGTCACACATTTAAACCAATTCACTGAAATTAACTAAAGATTTATATTTTTTAAACTGGTGCTTTAATCAATTTTCCGATCCAAAAATTAAATTCGTCACACATTTAAACCAATTCACTGAAATTAACTAAAGATTTATATTTTTTTAAACTGGTGCTTTAATCAATTTTCCGATCCAACTAAAGGCATCCTTTACGCTAAATTGGCAAATTAAGAGAATGTTCAATAAACAAAATATTTGATAAAAGATTTGTTGACTTTATTATTTAATTATTAAGATTTTAGAAATTTATTCTATAGTTGTTGTTCTAATATGCAAATTTGTCTTCTTAGCTTGTGTTCAACCCCACAATTGCTTCATTGATCAATCATTTGAATCATTTACAATGACATTAATGATCTCACAACCATAGTTTTTAATAAATATAACCACACAAAAACTTTGACTAGATATTGATACTCAACGACAATCGCTTTTATGCGATTTCGTATCATCGAATGTTTTTAAAAGAAAATGAATAAGTAAACGAATAAGACACAAAAAGTAATTTTAATTAAATCGCACCAATTAAGCATATTAAGCTAAACAACAAAGAAATCTTCCACAATTCACCAAAAGGGGTGAAAAAAATAATGACGATCACGATCAACAGCATCATGTGCTTAACTTTAGCCAAGTGTTGCTAAATTTTCAAATATTACTGGTGATCATTGAAAGTTTTTGAATTTATATGACATTTTATTTGTTTTCTTTTTTCTATGTTAGTAGTAGAATGAATAACAATTAATGAACATGGTAAAATGAAGAAGATGATGATGGCGATAATGATGATCATGGAATAGAAACCTAATAGTATAAAGCAAGAAAATTAACAATTTGCGTCACAAAATGCGACCTAGTGACTGTAACACATTCAAATGTCTTTCCAAACAATTGCGAGTAATAACGTACATATTTATATTCTTAACTTGCCTCTCACACTTTCAAATCGCCTTTAATTGAGAGCCAGAATAATAAAAATAATGTGGCAACAATCATATATTTTTTTAAATTGTCGTAAACAAAAATTGTACTAATATGTGTTTGACTTTTAATGGACTTTTCTGCGCATTAAACTAAATTAAAAAAAAAAAAACAGACACATTTATACGATCATTCACAACTAAACAGAAATATATTCAGCTAGTTTTGAAAGAATTTTGAATTTATTTTCTTTTTGTCTTTCTTTCGTTTTATGCAATTTATTTAATGTTCACCAATGTGTCTGAAGTATGAAACCTCCTTAATAACCGCAAATGTTTTACTAATCTGTTAAGGTCAATCGATGTTAAGTAGAATCACGAATCAACTGAATCAATTTTTACATACGAATATTTAACCATTCGCATTCCATGGCATACCATCGGAAAGCCGTTGTGCTTTAATTGTTTATGATATATGAAGTACAAGTTATGGTACATACTCTTATGTTGTAATATGCCTGGTTGTTTATCTATATATGACAAAAAAAAAGCATCAACCCAACCATCTAAAGATCAATCTGTACAGCTATTTTTATACCCTATACCACTATGTGGTTTGGGTATAATGACTTTGTGCTGCTGTTTGTAACAACCAAAAATATTTGACCTAGACCCATCTTTAATTATACCGATCGAATCAGAATCACTTTCTGAGTTGATTTAACAATGTCCGTCCGTCCGTCCGTCCGTCCGTCCGTCCGTCCGTCCGTCTGTGTGTCCATGTAAAGCTTGTAATCAAACTGCAGGTCGCAAATATGAATATATTTTGATGAAATTTGGTATATAAGCTTTTATCGGCCATGGGATGAACGCTATTGAAATTGGTGAGAATCGGTCCATGTTCAGACCTAGCCCCCATACAAATTACCCCTATGAAATCGACATAAACTGCCATAAGATCCAAATTGTCATATAGATCTTACTCACATTGGGTTTTATATGCGTTCTTTACGTCCATTAATGGGTAGTCCAAAAATGATCCCTTTGGCCCCATATAAAGCTGCTTCCCGATCTTCACTTAAATCTATTAAAAAACAAAAATATTGCACTGATTCTTCTCAGATTTTGTTTGTATATATTTTTGCAAAATACAAGAGACTTTACCAAACATGATCAGGATCGGTCCATTTTTGGACCTAGTCCCCATATAGATATAGCATCCGATATAAACTTTTTCATATCTGCAGCCAAAAAAATTAATAAAAATCTGACTCAAATTTGGTTTTTGCTTATTTTCTATGTCCAGTTAGTTGGGCCTAAGAGATAGGGCATGGTATAGGGTATCATATAGTCGGTCTAGACCGACTATAATTTTCTTACTTGTTTTTTTTATATTATTATTTTTACGCCTTTGCTGCCACATTTTTTTTTTGTTCATTTTTAGTTGTGTATGATTATGAATGAGATTTTGATTAAAATAAATTCAAAAACAACATTTGCTAATAACTGTACATGATATCGAAAGATTTCTTTATAATTAAGAAGAATTGAGTTGCTCAAATTATAAGTACTTAATAATTAATGTATAGAAAATATACTCGTATGTAGATATTTATGTTTATACTAGAAAAGAAAGTACGTCAGAGTTGCCAAGAACGTATTTTTCTTGCTCCTAAAAAAATTGATAATATTAGGGCGATTTTTAATATACATATAAAAACCTAACATTTTTGAATTGAAATAATTTATCTGTTATAAATTTTCTACGTAAAAAAAATATCAAAAAGCTCTCGATTAATTCGTTTTTGAATAAAAATAATTTAAAAAATTAAACTAAAATAATTGCCACTTTTTTATTAAGTTGGTATTTTAATTTTTTGACATTTTAACACAGCACCAGTCAAAACGTTCTCATAAAAGCTTTCTTTTCAGAATATTAACAAATGTTGACTGCATTTTTGTATAAATTATTTAAAGTGCTTCGATACAAGATTATAATCTATAAAATATATGAAAATCTTAACCGACTGACAGGCTACAAAGATTTCGGCTAAAAACATATTTTGCATTTTATAACAATTATAATAATATGTAATCTTACAGAATTAAAAATGTTATCTGTTGTTTAACATATTCTGTTGATATTTTGATATTTTAGAAACTCAAGTTTTATGTTTAATATTTGCAAAAAATTTTAAAATAAATAAAAGTATAATATTCTGCAAAACTCCCTAGAAAAACCCCTAAAAAATAAATCAAATTTAATCACGCTAAAAAATCCCCTAACCAATATCAAAAACTCCAATACTGGCAACACTGAACTACGTACACATTCTTTGTTTGCAAGAGAAAATTACAGATTTCAGTTTTCTTGTTAAGAAGAATAATTAAAATTTTGAAAAACTTATGAAATATCCCAGCCAAATAATTATGGAATCATTCTAAAATGATTAATTTTTTTTTTAACTACTTTGATTGTAGTTTTAGAATGATCTGCACAAATTAACCATATTAATAATGGGAATAATAAATTGATATTGGGAAATCAAAAACATAAAGAAATTAATTGAAATAAATATATAAACAAGTAAGAGTGTTAAATTCGGCGGTGCGGAATTTTTGATACCCTCCATCTAATATTATATACGGCTACCAATTTGAAACTGTTGCCGATACTGAAACATTAAATGCGAATACCAATTAAATTTTAAGTTAATTGGTTTTCTTGTTGGCCAATTTCTATTATAAAAAACAATGATGCTTAAAAAGAATTAATTACTATTTGAAAAATTTGATTATTTTCATTTTACTAGAGTAGAACAACCGCTAATTAGTTCATAGAATACTAATAAAATTCATTATTTAACGTAGCCAGCATCATAATAATACCCAAAGTTTGATCCATATAAGCCTGTTTTGAGACCTTAGAGGTCATACGATAATTAAAAAAAAAATCGAATGATTCTTGGATACAAATCATTAATATTAAAAAAGGAAATTCTAAAATAAATTTATTTTATACAAAAAAAAAAAAAAAAAACAAAAATAATAAAAAAAAGGTAAGAAACTAAAGTATGAAACTAAAATTTTTTAATTTTTAATTTTTAATTTTTAATTTTTAATTTTTAATTTTTAATTTTTAATTTTTAATTTTTAATTTTTAATTTTTAATTTTTAATTTTTAATTTTTAATTTTTAATTTTTAATTTTTAATTTTTAATTTTTAATTTTTAATTTTTAATTTTTAATTTTTAATTTTTAATTTTTAATTTTTAATTTTTAATTTTTAATTTTTAATTTTTAATTTTTAATTTTTAATTTTTAATTTTTAATTTTTAATTTTTAATTTTTAATTTTTAATTTTTAATTTTTAATTTTTAATTTTTAATTTTTAATTTTTAATTTTTAATTTTTAATTTTTAATTTTTAATTTTTAATTTTTAATTTTTAATTTTTAATTATTAATTTTTAATTTTTAATTTTTAATTTTTAATTTTTAATTTTTAATTTTTAATTTTTAATTTTTAATTTTTAATTTTTAATTTTTAATTTTTAATTTTTAATTTTTAATTTTTAATTTTTAATTTTTAATTTTTAATTTTTAATTTTTAATTTTTAATTTTTAATTTTTAATTTTTAATTTTTAATTTTTAATTTTTAATTTTTAATTTTTAATTTTTAATTTTTAATTTTTAATTTTTAATTTTTAATTTTTAATTTTTAATTTTTAATTATTAATTATTAATTTTTAATTTTTAATTTTTAATTTTTAATTTTTAATTTTTAATTTTTAATTTTTAATTTTTAATTTTTAATTTTTAATTTTTAATTTTTAATTTTAATTTTTAATTTTTAATTTTTAATTTTTAATTTTTAATTTATAATTTTTAATTTTTAATTTTTAATTTTTAATTTTTAATTTTTAATTTTTAATTTTTAATTTTTAATTTTTAATTATTAATTTTTAGTTTTTAATTTTTAATTTTTAATTTTTATTTTTTAATTTTTAAATATTAATTTTTAATTTTTAATTTTTAATTTTTAATTTTTAATTTTTAATTTTTAATTTTTAATTTTTAATTTTTAATTTTTAATTTTTAATTTTTAATTTTTAATTTTTAATTTTTAATTTTTAATTTTTAATTTTTAATTTTTAATTTTTAATTTTTAATTTTTAATTTTTAATTTTTAATTTTTAATTTTTAGTTTTTAATTTTTAATTTTTAATTTTTAATTTTTAATTTTTAATTTTTAATTTTTAATTTTTAATTATTAATTATTAATTTTTAATTTTTAATTTTTAATTTTTAATTTTTAATTTTTAATTTTTAATTTTTAATTTTTAATTTTTAATTTTTAATTTTTAATTTTTAATTTTTAATTTTAATTTTTAATTTTTAATTTTTAATTTTTAATTTTTAATTTTTAATTTATAATTTTTAATTTTTAATTTTTAATTTTTAATTTTTAATTTTTAATTTTTAATTTTTAATTATTAATTTTTAGTTTTTAATTTTTAATTTTTAATTTTTATTTTTTAATTTTTAAATATTAATTTTTAATTTTTAATTTTTAATTTTTAATTTTTAATTTTTAATTTTTAATTTTTAATTTTTAATTTTTAATTTTTAATTTTTAATTTTTAATTTTTAATTTTTAGTTTTTAATTTTTAATTTTTAATTTTTAATTTTTAATTTTTAATTTTTAATTTTTAATTTTTAATTTTTAATTTTTAATTTTTAATTTTTAATTTTTAATTTTTAATTTTTAATTTTTAATTTTTAATTTTTAATTTTTAATTTTTAATTTTTAATTTTTAATTTTTAATTTTTAATTTTTAATTTTTAATTTTTAATTTTAATTTTTAATTTTCAATTTTCAATTTTTAATTTTTAATTTTTAGTTTTTAATTTTTAGTTTCTAATTCTTAATTTTTAGTTTTTAATTTTAAATTTTCAATATTTAATTTTCAATATTGCATTTTTCATTTTTATTTTTATTTTTCAATTTTAGTTTTTCATTTTTCTTTCATTTTTCATTTCCATTTTTCATTTTTCATTTTGCATTTTTAATCTTTAATTTTAAATATTTAACTATATTTTTAATTTTTATTAATATTTAATTTTTAATTTTAACGATAAAAAGATATGTGGTAAAACTGGCTTAGGCCAATGTGCAGTATTAATATACACACAACTGTAATGACTTGAACAATACGAAGAATTACAACATATACAACATATCTTATAAAAACATTAAACACACTGAAAAATTTTATTTTTTCAAGAGTTTTTTCCATTTTCATTCATAACTCGTAACCGCTTTAACCGATTGTAACGATTTTAAATTGCAACTCTTTGGGATGTTAATAAACGACTTTGTATAAAAACGGACTGTCTAGCTTAGATATTGACGGCGTGATCGTGATTTCCACAGACAAGCGGACAACGATAGCAGCGATGATGAAACATTAGCCCCGATAAGGTCAAGAGAAGTCGCCGTCAGGAACCAATATGGCGTAAGTGTTTACCAACGTACTCTTCCATAGGTCGGGAGATCTCTCATATGCTAGACAGGCAAAAAGATGTAAAGAGTCAGCTTCATGATCTTACCCGAACACAAATATTTGAGAAAATCTTTGACGATGAATATATAAACTTAAATTTATATTCCAATCAAAACAACAGGCATAACTTTCAATTAGACTCAAATTAGATATTGTCTGGATATCAAAAATTACCCAGAGAGGATTTGTACTGGACCTACGATGAAGATGTAGGTATTGCAACGATATCAAAATCGAAGACCAGACAAAGATATAGAGATATAAAAAAGAATATCCATCTTGTGAATAATGACGAGGCTAGTACTACCAAGGACAAAATGTTTAAAGTTCGTCCATTAGCTAATGTTGTAAAGAAAAAATTCCTTCAGTGGAGCATAGTACACGACCATATTTCAATTGATGAGTCCAAGGTAAAATATTTTGATCACCATCCCGCTAAACAGTTTATCTGAGAAAAATCAGAGTGGTTTTATAAACTGGGTAGCAGTTAGTCCCATCGGATATTGCCATGAAGTGTTTGATTTTTATTGCGGAAAATCCGATGAAAATTCCACTAACCCCTAAGGATCAAAAGTAGTTAAAATATATCTTCAGATCCAGCAGAGGACGAAGTATTTTTCAATAATTTTAAGAGCTATAACCTTCTAGTGGGACTCGAAATAGAAGGATATCGTGCCACGGGAACCACATGAGAAAATAGAAAAAAAATTGCGCCCTCAAAAGCACATAGGAAAAGAAAAAGGAAGATCGTGCCTCGTACGATTACAGGTTTGATAAACAAAATGAAATTGTGATGGTAAAATGGAAATATAACAGCATCTGTACTATGGCAACAAACTATGACGCAATTGGGCCATTAGGTGTTTTAAAACGTTGGTCTCAACGTCAAAAAATTTACGCTAGTATCCTAAAAGTTTTTCAGACTTACAACAAACATATGGGTGGATTGATGATGAATTGCATCAGTCAATTGCACTTTACAGTATTGCAATTCGCGGTAAAAAAATGGTGGTGGGTACTTTTTACCTACATAATAGATATGGCTATTGCAAACGCCTGGCGGTTATACGCAATGAGTTGTAGCGACAGCATGTATCAGCTTTTATTCCGTCGCTGTATTGGTAGGTACTACTTAAGCCAAAATAATCAAAGTAAGGCTCGTAAAGATGGTAAAGGTCACTCCCCAGAAAATCTGGAAATACCAGTAAGGTGCGTAGTATGTCATGCAAGAGTTCGCTGACAATGTAAAAAATGCTTAAAAGCATTATGTGGCGAAAACCATGTTTTGAAAAATTTCACCGCTGTACTGAATCGAGTACACATACTTTGTACCTTACGTAACGCATCTTTTTAGATTCTTTCTTTTATATGTTTTTGTTTAGTTTCCAAAAATAGAAAAATAAACGTTTCGGAAAAATATCACTGAGAGTTTCATTTTGGCGGTTAATGGGTTAAGCTGTTAACAAGTTGGGAAATGCAACAACATTAAATATCTTTATTTAAAATAAATTTTACAAAATATTTTTGCAAGTCTATTACAAAGTTTTCCATATTTTCTACATACATTTCCAATATTTCTCTTAATACATTGTTGTTTAAGAAATATTCCATTCTTGAAAAATAAAATTTAAAAAAAAATTATGTTAAATAATAACACTTTTGTAGAACCGGTTGAAAAAATCTTGTCTTATTTAAAAAATGTAGATGTATGTGTATATACTTTTATACGTATATAAGTAAGTAAATATAAGATAAAGCTGCTGTTATCGATGCTTCTGTGTTATGCAAGTATGACAATCTGACTAACTACCAGCTTGGGCCAGCTAAAGTCAAGCCAAAGCATGCAAGCCAACTTATGGAGTGTCTGTGGTTTTGTTTTTTTTTTATATTTATTGCTGTTACTATGTATGTTGTGATATGTGGTCAAGAATTTTTGTCAAATTGTCAGGACATCAACAGCCATAGTTAGTGAGGAGGAGGTGATAGTGGTGGTGCTGGTGGTGATGTTGGTGTTTGTAGTAGCAAAAGACAAATCAAAATAAAACTAAAACTGAAGATTTAATTATTTGAAGTTAAAGCTGCCAACTTCGAGTATATACAAACAAACATAAATGGTTTGCTGCTATGGGTGATGATGGATGATCATTAATTTTCTTTAGAATGTTTTTTTTTTTGTTGTTGTTTCTTATGTGTTTACCTTTTCACATCCTATGCATAAGAGGAACCATTTTAACTTTTGCTGGTTTTAACTGGAAATAAATGCAATTTTAAGGAGTTGGCATAAGAACGTTTACGATCAGTTGTGGATTTTTGATTCGGCTCCAATTCAATTAGTAATAAATATCTTGACATTGTGTTATATTGCAAATAATGAAAAATAGCATCATTAAACCATTCATACCCATTTGAAAAAATAACAATAATCAAAGATTTAAATTGATTGCATGCTATAATTATGTTGCTTACTGTCACTAAGCTGAGGCTACTGCTTTGTAAGTAGTTTGTTTTAGAGATAGATACACTCGCTACAAAATGATAGTCAAAATGATAGAGATGAGTGAAGGCAAGCTAGAAAAAGAATAAAAATTAAAAGATTTTGAAGAATTTTTGCTACATATCACAAATTTCGAGAAAAAGAAGAGCAAAAATAACAATAATTGTATAATAAATGAAGCTTTTAATGAGTAAATGTCAATAAAAAATTAAGTTAGATATTTTATATTCTATAGAACTATCTTAGAAAAAATTCTAATTTATCCAGTTCTGAATGGATAAAATAGTCAAAGTTCCAGTTCCAGTTTTTATCCAGATTTTGTAATACGCATTATCAGAGATCATGCCATTTCTAAAAATAAAAATGAAAAATGCTTAATTTTATAAAGGTTCGCAATGGGTTAATTGATTTCTAACTTCTTAAATATAGAAACCACTCAAGTAGGATTCCATTTGATATCTGTAATATGAATAGGCTAGGCGATTTCTTGTTACCGATGTTTTGTTCCACCATTTTATCACGATTTTCACCAAACGTATATTATTTGAAAGGTATTTCTTTTTAGCTGTTCACTAGATTTACTGATTTTTAATTTTTTTTCATTATTTTGAGTAAATTGCATTTAAAGTTGCTACTAAAATATAACATAACACATGCATAAAATTACACATATGCTATGTGTGTATTTATTAAATTTGTTAATGTGTTCGTTAATGAGTTTGTTTTCTTCATTCGCAATAATAATAAAACAAAATAGTGTTGGTTTGTTACTTGGTTAAGTTGAAAAATAAAGTTGTCTAGAAATTGCACTCGAATTTCGAGCGCTGGAATCTGTTAGTATATGCATATTACTCAACACAAATCAATGTCAGCATAAGTTGCACAACATGACTTGCAGACAAATTTTTTTTCCAAACACACCAGAAAATGCCTCCCCTCCAAAAAATGCAAAACGCTTTGTTTTCGTGAGTATCGGAATGTATTTCTATATGGGCGTTTGTATTTTTGGACCGTTGATTATGGTTCCAATAAAAAACAGATTAGAAAATTATAGTCGGTCGAGACCGACTATACGATACCATAGGTTTAGAGGCTATATATCTTAAGTCCAACTAATTAGATATAAAAAAAAAGCATAAACCAAATTTTAGTGGCTTTTTTAACAATTTTTCTTGCCTGCGGATAATAGAAAGTTCATATAGGATGCTCCCTTTATATGGGGACTAGGTCGAAAAATGGACCAATCTTGACCATAGTTGGTAAGGGCACTTAATTTTTGCAGAAGCATATAAAAACCATATTTGAGAAAAATCTGTGAAATAGTTTTTTTTTATAGGTTTAAGTGAAGATCGGGAATCATCTTCATTTGGGGGCTACGATTAAGAATTGCCCTATGGGGTTTATTTTTGGGTGAAATAAACATACACAAGCACAATGTGACCGAGATCTATATGCTAATTTGGACAATATGGAAATTAAAGTCAATCTCATAGGGGTCATATGTATGGGGACTATATCTGAACATGAACCGATTTTTACCAATTTTAATTTTACACGGACGGAATGACGGACAAATGGATGGACGGACAGATCGATCTGAGTCGATCGGTTTTATAAAATATCGGTTTAGGACATATATATATTTATTATCAAAAGCTCATTATACATTGACCACACAGTGGTATAGGGTATAATTAAAATCCAAATTTTCTCAAGACATATACTCGTACAATAATCTGGATTTTAAGCAATTTTAGATATAATAATAGTAGACATTTGTGTCAGAGTGGGATCTGATAATGCACTGATTGCAATCAATTTCAATAATAATAGTCGCGTGTTTGTGAACTAAAGTTTGATTACGAGGTTAACGTGGACAAGAAGGAAGATAAGCAATCCAAACAAAATCGTTTAATCGACTCAGAAAGTCATTCTATGCAGATCGGTACAATAACAGATGGCTCGAGGTCAAGTACTTATTATAGTTATTAGCGTAAACTCGTTATAGCCGAAAAAGAGAGTAGTATATGGTGTAATTAAGATGCTGATAAGTCTGTCCCTGGATTTTTATGGTGTTTTTTTAATATTTCGCTTTTAGGTTTTTTTCGCTTTAATTCGTAAATTTTGTTGAATTCAAAGTAAATTAACTGACAAAATTATAGTCGGTCTGGATAAGTTATACAATACCGTATACAATACGATTTAGGAGCCGGTCTTGTATTTAACTTTGCTGAGGCAATAACAGGACATATAAAATAAGCAAAATAAGATATAAGCGTGCAGAAAGTGCCTATCTGATGTTATTTGTATAGATCAGACTATATACCGATGATGACCAAAGTATTTAGAGTCTCTCACTTTTTTCAAAAACATACATAAACCGAATTTTGCTGTTTAATAAAATTAAGTGAAGATTGGAAATCAGTTCCAGGTTTTATTTATGGACAACTCTTTAGTGAGTAGACTAGATACACATACAAATAACTTTATCGATATTGATAATCTAGATCTTATGACCATCAGACCGACTAAGGTCTGATGGGACTTACTTGTATGGCGGCTAAGTCTATATATGCACTGATTATCATCAATTTTAATGAAACTCATATCCTAAATTTCACCAAAATGTATTCTTATTTGCGATCTGCAGCAAGGTTCAGAAAATACACACATGAAACACACAATGTTCTGTTCAAAAGCAGCCAACACATATCTTTATTTTCTTATCAATTATGTTTGTTTTTAAATTTTCTTCGGTGCCCAACACAACCATGACTGTGTTCGCTTTAATATTTCGTTATTTACACGAACATTTTTGTATCACGTACTTTTTGTTTCAATCACACATAAAGCACAATAAACAGGATCGAGTTCAGTTATATTTTAAGTCGTGCTTCTAAGTCGTGTTTAAAATATAACTGAACTCGAACCTGTTTATTGTACATGTTCTGTTTTTTCTTACTACACGAGCCACAACACAACTTAAAATATAACTGAACTCGAACCTGTTTATTGTACATGTTCTGTGTTTTTTTTCATACACGTACCAGAACATGAACTTCAAATAATGCAACACCCAAAAATGTGTGCTTTATGTGTGATTGAAACAAAAAGTACGTGATACAAAAATGTTCGTGTAAATAACGAAATATTAAAACGAACACAGTCATGGTTGTGTTGGGCACCGAAGAAAATTTTAAAACAAACATAATTGATATGAAAATAAAAATATGTGTGTGTTGGTCTAAGTTATTTTTGTTTACATATATGTACGAGTTTTTTATTCAGTGTGTGTTTTTTTCTGAACTCTGATTTGCAGTTTGATTACAAGGTATACATGGACACTAGGGAGGGTCGATTTGTAGGGACGCAACAAAATCGCTCAAGTGACAAGGAAAATCATATTCTAGGGATCAAAATAAGAAACTTTGACCAAGGAACCATACCTCTAAAACGAATTCTGATATCCCGAGTTTTGAGCTGTCTGTCTGTCTGTCTGCCATGGGGCAACCCCATTCCCTCTCATGCAATTGATCTGAAACTTGGCCCATAATATTGTTGTGACTACAGATTAATTTTGGTGATCTAAAAGATATTTACCCTCATCCGATTGATCCTTTTGAATAGCATAACATGGGCCAGACGTATGATTATTATTTATTAGCAGAGTAGAAGATACGTATACGTATGAGTGTTAATTTTAATAGTAAATCAAACATAGTCAGCCCTAAACAAAAAGTTGTGATTTTTGAAATGTTTGTATGGGAAACCCTTAGGGGGTTCCAGGGGGTGTGCCACTGGCATGGGTGGGTCGGCCCTCAAAAGTAGTGGGGGTCGACCATACATTTGGACTCGATTTGTGCACTCTAAATGGGTCAAAGAGAGACAGACAGTCAGACCGGTCAAAAGTCGGGGCATCAGAATTCGTTTTAGAGGTATGGTTCCTTGGTCACAGTTTCTTAGTTTGATCCCTAGAATATGATTCTCCATGTCACTTGGGCGATTTTTAAATCGACCCACCCTAATGGACACGCAGACAGACGGACGGATGGACGGACACCAGCACATTGTGGTATGGGGTACAAAAACATATTTATACCCTATAACATTATGGGTCAGGATATAAAGGTTTGTGCTGATGTTTGTAACTAATAAGTATATTTAACCTAGACCAATCTTTTATTATACTGATCGACTCAGAATCACTTTCTGATTCCATTTAGCGACGTTCGTCTGTCTGTCCGTCCGTCCGTCCATCTCTGTACCCATGTAAACTTTTTAATCAAACTGCAGGTCGCAAAGATGAATGTATATTGACGAAATTTTGTACAAAACCTTCTACCAGCCGTAGGATGAAAGGTGTTGTGTGTGAAAACAACCCATATAGGATAGCCCCCATATGCAGTTTATTTCCTGACTCCCCATGCAAATATAGCATCCGATATGAACTAATTCATATATACGAAGGCAAAAAAATTTATAACAATGCCACTCAAATTTGGTTTATGCTTATTTTCTATATCTAATTAGTTGGACCTAAGAGATAGCGTCTCTAAACGCATGGTATAGGGTACTGTATAGTCGATCTAGACCGACTATAATATTCTTATTTGTTTTTGTTTGCACAAAATACATTAAAATGAAATGATACAGAGTTTTTGTTTGATAAAAATATTTGGAACCTGGGATCAGAGTATTCTTACGTTTTTGAAGCTACGTAAGTAAAACTCCTGAAAGATTCTGAAATAAGTTATATTTCCCTTTAATACTCTGTTTGATATTTTTCAGATATCATATTTCTTTTCAGTCAAAACATCTATTGAGATAATTTTGTATAAAATATTCCTATGAATCTTTCCCAGAACTAAGTATCCTGATAAAACTACATCCACTGAGATCAAAATATTCTTTGCAGCTGGTTTTTAGTATGCTTAATCCAAATTCAGATGTAGATTGCTTAAACATAATATGAGCATAGTAAAGTCTGACGTTTTTAATGGTACACATGTTCAGAAAGTTTTGTCATACGAGCGCAACTTATAGTTTTAAAGTGACTTGAAAAGTTCGTGTGGAATTAAATAATGAATAATTGCATGCTATACTTTTTTTTAATGGACGTGTATAGCCTCAAC
The DNA here is from genome assembly GCA_963682025.1 of Cordilura impudica. NCBI lineage: Eukaryota > Metazoa > Arthropoda > Insecta > Diptera > Scathophagidae > Cordilura > Cordilura impudica. The sequence continues at coordinate 69,892,392 of OY821521.1, forward strand.
GTTATGTCGATCCACTAACTCTGACTTTTGCTGATGAAGCAAAACAGAATCAAAAGAAGTCTATAAAATCGTGATAGATGACGAACTACTGCTCCATGCGTATAAGCCTGAAGCTAAACAAACATCAGTTGACTGTATGGATATTTCGAGTTGAGCCAAATTCAACAAAAGTTGCTCACGATCGGAACAAACAGATAAGCCGAGTCATTAGAACAGAATTTGTTTTGGCAAATATCCTTAAAGATATAACAAAAGCAACAATTGAAGATGTAGCATTCTCCGCCACGAAAATGAAAGGTCTCAAAACTCGGTTCCAACAAATGACTTTTTGAATATTAAAAACATCGAATAGATTGTGCGTACAACGTACTACACCGACTAGCCAATGACTTCTTTTCATTCTCATATTTCAGATTTCATTCTCTAATTTCATATTTCAAGTAAAAAAAATTATAGTCGGTCTAGACCGACAATAAGGTACCCTGTACCATGCGTATAGTTCAAAATAATGGGATATAGAAAATAACAGTAAACCAAATTTGAGTGTCATTGTTATTAATTTTTTTCCAAGTAGTTTTGAAAAAGTTCACATCGGATGCTTTATATATTGGGGAATACTTCGAGAAATGGACCGATCCTAACCACATTTGGTAAAGCCACTTATTTTTTGCAAAAACGTGAGAAATATCTGTGCAGTAATATTGTTTTTTCATAGATTTTAGGGCGTGATACGGTTTTCAAGGCTAAAAAAGGGCGTATTTTCATGATTTTTAAGATATGAACATGAATAATGTTGCATTATTTATTTATTTATATACACGTTATAGCATAAGATTTGAAGTATCTTTAAAAAAACTGCAAACTACAAATTTTAATAAATAAGTCCCTGACAGCGAATCTCTTGATTTATGTGTAGAATTAGTGTAGAAAATTTCAAAAGGATCGGTTAAGTAGATTTTGAGTTGTGACATTCACGGATATCAAAAATGTTGTTTGTGAGAAAATCGATCTAAAGTGTTTAATATTTACGATGGACCGTACGTGGGCAGGTCACTTGAAACGCTTTATCTTCGTTAGGTTTGCTACGGCTTATCTAAAATTTTGAGACGACACTCTCGGCATGTTGCACATTCAGAAAACAAAAATTCATAAAAAGTTTTAAACCTTACCCCGCCTTTAAGAAAATATCGGGAAGCTATGACTAAGACTATGACTCATACTGATTAATGAGTGTAAAAACAGAAACAAACCAAATTTGACAATTTGCATCTTATGGCAATTTAAGTTGATCACATAGCAGTCATTTGTATGTACCCTAGATCTTAATATGCACCGATTTTAACCAATTTTAATGGCGTTCATCATATGGCCTCTTGAATATATATGCACATTTGCGACCTGTAGTGTGATTACCAAGTTTAAATATACACAACGACGGACAGACAGACGGACGGACTAACGGAGCGATGGACGGTCGGACGGACATCGCTAAATCGACTCTCAGTTGCTCGGTAGACATGTTTAAGTCAAATTCTGAAAACTTGATAAAAGGGAAAAATTATGTACTTATATTCGGATTTATACTTCAAATTTTTACCAACATTATTCATTTGGTCAATTTTGATGGCACTTTAAAATATATTATTCAAGACCATATTTGTTTGGATTTAATGGGCACTAAAAGGTATATTACATATATTAAAATTTATGGGAAATATCGGTTAGTGTTCTAATGCAAAACTTTCAAAACATTTGCTTATTTTTACAAACATTTTGTGCCAAGTGTAAACTGTGCTATTTTCAATCGCATATGCTTATGTAAACAAAATATGGAATGTTGCATGTTTTGTAGATTCAAAAGATGCCGGTTGCCACCACCATCTATGTGTTTATAAAATAATTCTCATACACGCATATATGTTTAAACCATATTTTTTTTTTTTTGTCGTAATTCTTTTGCTTAATGTATGTTTATAAAATAGCGTTTTTAAGTTTGTTAAAAACTTTAAATTGGTTATATGAATACACTTAATTTTATTATTACATATTGCAAGGTGTTGAATTTTTTTAATCATTTTAATCATTATTTTAGTTTTTTTTTTTTATTAAATGATAGTCTTTGTCAATTTCTTATATAAAAAAATATTAAATTTTCAGTACGTTTTTCAATTCATAGAATTATTGTTGTTATTATTTAAAATAAATATCGAACGTCATTTATAAATTGATGCAGTATGTCTGTCACACATTTGTAGTGTATCAATTCAAATTATTTAAAGACACTTAAAAAAGATTTTTGTTATGCATATTAGAAGTGGTTATTATTACTTCTATTAATAAATAAAATATTTATTCAAGGTTTAAGAAATTGTCGTTAAATTGTTTGAAACAAAGGTCACTTTACTTAGCTCAAGTTAGAAGCTGAAATTATCAAGAGCATTTCTTGATTTTTAGTTTTAGTGTTAAATGTACGAATGTGTGGGTTACTCTTCAAAAAACATCGTGTATGTCTTGGAATGACAGCCAATGTTGGACGAAAATTTCCTATAAGTAGCACAACTAAACCTCCCGTAAGTGCCAAATTAAAAATTAAGAAGATACATATTGCCTGTGCCAGCAGGAGCATATAAAAAAAATGGCGCCGCCATATATGCTCAATTGCATCAACGCCTTTTTCAAAACCCACTATTATAGAAAGTAATTTAGGCATCTTTTCCACGATTTATGTATACCAGTGAGGATGTTACTTAATTCTGTCCATAACTTGTCAAATACATTTTGTAGTCTAACTGGTTGCGCAATATTTCCCCATCATCGATATAGTTAATAATAATAAAGGCAAACTAAATATTTGTAGTCTATGATCAGAAAACTCTGATTTAAATGACTTTTCTAAACTAGATATGGCAGATTAAACCAGGTTATGATTACTAGATAATGTAGTATACAATTTATTCCAAAGAAAGCCTGATTTCAGCATAATCGGTTCAGTAATTTAGGCGAGCGTGTGTTACAAACAAAATATTTTATAATATTAACAACACTATATGGTACAATAATATATTACAATAAGAGGCTTGCCATCCGCTCCAGATCTAACATGTCCTACAACTCTTTTCACAAAATTTCTTGCGAATCAGTACGGTAGTTTTGACATGAAGGAGTGACAAAATACAAGGATATTGTTTCGTTTTTTATTTAATCTTAAAAAGCTCTTTTAATTACTTTAAATAAATAAGTAAATTCTTTTCAGAATATGTGAACTTGTATATAAAGAAAGGAACATCCAGTTTATGTAATACGGATGTAATTACTTGAAAGTAAATTTCTATACACTATATATATTATACAATATTATATACAATATTTAAACATTATATTTCATTTCGTTTACCGTTCATGTTACTAACCAAGCTTGGAGAGCAAGATTCTGTTTTAAATATATTATTTTTTTTTAAATTTTTTTGCATCATTTTTATAATATACCTTATTATTATACTCTATACCACTATGTGGTTTGGGCATAATGACTTTGTGCTGCTGTTTGTAACTACCAAAAATCTTTGAACTGGACCCATAATTTATTTTACCGATCGGCTCGAATCACTTTCTAAGTCGATTTAGCGATGTCCGTCCGTCCGTCTGTCAGTCTGTATGTACATGTTAACCTTGTAATCAAACTACAGATCGCAAATATGAATATATTTTGATGAAATTTGGTATGTAATCTTTCATCGCCCATAGGAAACTGGTGAAATTCGGTCCATGTTCAGATCTAGTCCCCATACAAATGATACCTATGAAATCGACATATATTGCTATAATATCCCAATTATCATTTAGATCTCAGTCAAATTGGGTATGTATCTGTTTATTATATCCACTAATTAGTAGTCCGAAAACAATCTCTATAGGGCAATTCTTAGTCATAGGCCCCATCCCGATCTTCAGTTAAATCTAACAAAAAAAAAATAAATGTTGCACAGATTTTTCTGAAATTTGGTTATATACTTTTGCAAACTTTAAGTGACTTTACCAAATATTGTCAGGATCGGTCCATTTTTCGACCTACTACCCATATAAATATAGCACCCAATATGAACTTTTTCATATTTGCAGCCAAAAAAAATGTATAACATTGCCACTCAAATTTGGTTTATGCTTATTTTATATATCTAATTAGTTAGACCGACAAGATAGGGTCTTCAAAACCATGGTATAGGGTAGCCTATAGTCGGTCTAGACCAACCATAATTTTGTACCTTGTTTTAAATTGTTTTTGCATCATTTTTATAATATTCTTTATTATTTTTTCGTATAATTATTTTCCTTAAAAATTGTTTCCTTATTTTTTAATATATTAAGTTATGTGATAACAGTCGTTCAGATTTAAATAAGGGTTTTATTTTATTTTGACTCATTATTTATCATCTTGTTTTTTTTATTTTTATCAAATTTATTTTTAATTTAATTAAATAATAACTTGACAATGTAATATTTAATCGGATTAATAAAAACATTCTTAGGGAAGTTGAAAGCCGTCACCGGAACGTGGACTGAATACAGAAAATATTTATTTATATTTTTAGCGTGAATCTGTTTTAATTTTTTTTTTAAATAATCTGTACTTTTGACATTTTGTTCGTTATATGTGGTAGTCTGTTAAAATTTAATTTTTCTATATATGTCAAGTGCACCAACTTTTGAAACCGATGTCTTCCGATCGGGATGCACCAAGGTTAGTCCTATTGGATAGTAGCTTACACACAATTTTTCAATAAGATCATTCCAGATCTCTCTGAGTTAGAGGGGATCAAAATTTGACATTTTGGTCAAACAGGTGTTTTTCTCATCCATGTAACTTATTACATATTGTTCTTAGAAAATTTTCTCCCAAATAGTTTAGATAGCTATTTCTTCAATATTTCGGAAAAAAATACTTAAAAAAAAAAAAAAAAATGTTTGACTTTTTTTTGCTAAATTAAAGCATTTTTTGCCTTTATTTTCAAAAAGGGCATTTTATTATTTTTTTTTTTTTTCATAAGAAAGCTTAGGATTTTTCCTTTAAGAGCTTTTTGGTCACTTAGTGGGATGGGAGTGGGATATCTATCAAAATAAATGTTTTGTAACTCAAGACAACGGTTTTTCACAAATGCACTATTTTGAATTTTTTCCTATTTGTGTCTAAAACATTACAAATAAAACTTATACTGAGAAACTAGACAAATTAACCTTTCTGAAGGTATGTAACATACCTTCATAACATAACAGAAGAGAATGGTTATCTGTAACCTGAAAGAGTTATTTGCAACATTTCAATCTGAACACGAGGATGTTAGAATTGGCTTTACGACATTAACCCAAATGATGCCAAAACATTGCGTTCTGGCAGAAAGCAGCGGAACTCACACAGTATGCATTTGCATTTACCATGAAAATGTTAAACTGATGTAGAAGGAAATCAACTTAAAGTATTTAACAGATGATTCGGCAGAAGATATACACGATTACCGCGATTGCCTTAAATTGACTACGTGTCCTAATGAAACAACTTCTTGCCACTTAGGTGAATGTACCAATTGCCCGAAAACCATATTCATCAAAGAAAATTTAATCAACTCTTTAGATCGAGATTCTTGGATTCAGACTGACAGATGCACATTGAAAACAATCATTTTAAATGTGGATGATTTTGTGGAAGAAATGTGTACAAGATTGCTAAACTTGAGAACCCATGACTTTTTTTAGTCAAAGAGCAATGGTCATTCTTCAAGGATTTGAAGATACATTTGAAGTCTGGTGAATTCGATATTTCATATGATTTCGCAGAAAACTATAAATATGTTCTTCAGGATGCCATACAAGCATTCCACTTCAATAACGACCAATCAACTATATTCACAGTAGTTATTTACTACATGAAAGATGAAAAACTGGAACACAAAAGTATGGCAATCATATCCGACGATTTAAAACATGATACCGTTGCAGTTTATGAGTACCAGAAGATAATACTACTACGTTTCGGACGGAGCTCGTCAACATTTTAAAAACAAAAGTAACTTGGCAAATCTTATGGCCCATGAAAAAGATTTTGGGAACGTGATGGTATTGGAGCAAACCTTAAAAGAAATGCAGCGAAGTATAGCCTCCAGTGCTCTCATCAAGATCGCATCTTAGATGCGACTGCTTTATTCCATTGGGCAAAGAGTTATTGTAAAGAAACTAAAATAGTTTTTAGTAGCAAAGAGGATCATCAGGAAACATTGAAAACACTGAAGAGCAGATTCGATGCTGCGGTAACAATCGATGGCACCGCTGAATACCATGCTTTTATACCGCTTGTCGATGGAAGACTCAAGTTGAAAAAGTTTTCTGCCTCTATTCTATGCGATTTCTTTCCAAAGACAACAAATAAACCAGCAGCTGAACCTAGTAACGCCAAGAAAGGATTGACAAAAAAACGCAGTAAATAAAGGCGACAAAAAAGCTGGATGAAAGACTGGGTATTTAGAAATTTACAAGACTTAAATACTTCATCAGCTACAATAAATTAAGTATAAAAATAGTTATGATATAAATGGATCTAATGCAATTAAGATTAAATTTTAATAAATTATTTATCTTTTTATTTTTAATATTATTATTATTATACATTAATTTAATTATTATTAAAAATAATTAAAAAATAATAATTTTTCATCATTTCTATAGAAAAAAAAGCGATTGTTTTCCTGAGGTTAACATATTCTAGGTATTACAGTATCGAGGGTATAAAATTTTAGTTAGGTATGTTATATACCTTCGGAAAGTTTAGTTTCTCTAGTTTCTCAGTATAAGTTTTATTTGTAAGGTTTTAGACACAAATAGGAAAAAATTCAAAATAGTGCATTTGTGAAAAATTGAAAAACCGTTGTCTTGAGTTACAAAACATTTATTTTGAAAGATATCCCACTCCCATCCCACTAAGCGATCAAAAAGCTCTTTAAGGAAAAATCCTAAGCTTTCTTATGAAAAAAAAATAATGCCCTTTTTGAAAAAAAAGGCAAAAAATGCTTTAATTTAGCAAAAAAAGTCAAAAAAAATTTTTTTTTTTTTTTAAGTATTTTTTTTCCGAAATATTGAAGAAATAGCTATCTAAACTATTGGGGAGAAAATTTTCTAGGAACAATAGGTAATAAGTTACATGGATGAAAAAAAACACCTGTTTGGCCAAAATGTCAAATTTTGATCCCCTCTAACTCAGACAGATCTGGACCGATCTTGTTGAAAAATTGTGTCTGAACTACTATCCAATAGGACTAACCCTGGTGCAAATTTCATCCCGAGCGGAAGACATCGGTTTCAAAAGTTGGTGCACTTGACATGAAACCCCCCATATATATATACATATAACCCGATGCGCCTTTGCTACACCCATCGTAACGAAATAAATAACTGGGAACACATTCATTAGAAAACTATTTTATTTATTTTTGGATATTTTTGATTTAGTCGATTTTTCTTTTTGCGATTTAAGATTTTGGCGATTGTTGTTTTTCCGATTTTTGATTTTGGCTTTTTTTTGGAGATTTTTGTTATTCGCGATATTTACTTTTGATGATTTTTGATTTTGTCGTTTCTTGTGAATTTTTAATCGTGATTTTCGGTTTTGGGAATTTTTGATTTAAATGACTTTTGATTTTAGCGATTTTTGGTATTCGCGATTTTCTTTTTTTTTTTTTTTTTTGCAATATTTGAATTTGGCGTTTTTTTTTTGGCATTTTTGATTTTGGAGGTTTTTGTTTTTTTTTGCCATTTTTGTTTTTTGCGATTTTTGATTTTAGCGATTTTCGGTTTGCCGATTTTTGATTTTGTCGATCCTGCCCATATTTTCCCTGACTACTCACAAGGTTAATTAATTTACTTGTTGAAAGTTTGAGGACTGTCATTTTCATAATACTTCATATTTTTTTTTTGTATAGGAATTGCCACGCCCACTGTTCCGATACCGCCCATGTTTGGGGCAACTACTCATATTAATAACTTATGAACGCCGACAAGGTCCCAAGGCGTTTTCTATGATATAACTACAACTATATGACATTAAATATTTACTTTGTATGGGGGTGACATCCCTTGGCCCAATCCCGCCCCTGTTTTGTACGATTATTCACATTAATGACTTATGAGCTCACGCAATTCCCAAAGTTTTTGAAACTACAGTACTCTAGACCATGCCCATTGGTCCGGTCGCGCTCATTTTTTCGCGACTCTTCAAGTTAAGTTACTTAGTTACATGTACATAGTTTCAGAACTCTTGCTGCCGTAGTACTTATTAAAATTAGATTGTTACAAATTCAATTTATATGTGTTGAAAAATTCCCAACAAAAAAAATATTTATTTCCCATGTGCTTTAGGTATAACGACTTTGTCCGTCCGTCTGTCTGTGTGACCATAAAAACATTGTAATCAAACTACAGGTCACAAATACAAATGACCCCTATGAGATCGACTTAAATTGTCATAATATCCAAGTTATCATAAAGATCTCGGCTAAATTGGGTTTGTATACGTTTTTTAGATCCTTTTATCAGTAGACCAAATATAAACCCTACCAGATAATCCTTAGTCATAGCCGTTATGTAAACCTTCTTCCTGATCTTCACTTAAATCTATCAAAAAATCAAAAATATTGCACAGATTTTTCTCAGACTTGTTTTGCATATATTTTTGCAAAATATAAGTGACTCTAACAAATCTATAATATTAATAGGCTAGGCGATTTTTTGTGACCGATGTTTTGTTCTACCGTTTAATCCCGATTTTGACCAAGCGTGTATTATTTGAAAGGTATGTCTTTTTAGCCGATTTGCAGATTTACAGATTTTTTAATTTTTTCGTTTATTTTGAGTAAATTGTATTTAAAGTTGCTTCTAACACATACATAAAATTATACAATGCTATGTGTGTGTTTCTTAAATCTGTTAATGTGTTTGTAAGAAAAATGAGTTTCTTTTTGGTGTTGATTTGTGAATTGGCTATAATTGATTAGCATAACTTTAGGGTCTTTATTTAATGAAAAAATAAAATTTCCTAGAACTTGCACTCAAAATTCTAGGGCTGGAATCTGCTAGTATAAATGTAAATATAACATCCGATATGAACATTTTCATATCTGCAGCCGAAAGTATTAACTCTTAAATTTCATTTAAGAGATATGATCTCTAAATGCCAGATATAGGGTGTCGTAAAGTCGACTATAATTTTCTTACTTGTTATACATATATTAGATATATATATTAGGGTGAGAGCGGTTAGTATGAAAATAAATGATGGTCGAAATTTGTGTTGTGCCCGTCAATTTATTGTGGCACTGGATCTTAAACTATGCATACATTAAGTTTGTTTTATTTGATGAAGAAAATATTTATAGATTTTCATAAAGAGTCAATTTGACATCAAGAGTACCCCACGGGTTAATTTTGAAAATAAGCCCAGAATATTATTTTTTATAATTTTTTAAATATTATCAACAAGTTTTATCGAAATCCTTCCACAAATACATATTATTTCGACACTTTGTTTTAATAAAATGTAAATCTCCTTAAATTTTATTTTTGAGCTCAAAGAGGGACAGTTTATAGTGTTTCAATTTTACCTTAATCTAAAAGATCGAAAACTTGACTCAAGTAGTATAATACTTTGACAAAAGATGTTTGAAATATGAAACCACCTAAAAGTTGAAAAAATTTTAAAAATCATATTTTTCTTCAAGTCCGCTGAAGTAAAAAACTGCCCTCGCCAAATTAGGAACATGATACCAACAATATTTGGCATTTTTAATCAAATATTTTTTTTTAATAAGACCTTAAAGTCCAGTCTTTGATTTCGTTAAATTTCTTGAACAAAATTTTTGAAAAAGTTAAATTGGAGATTTTGAAATAGTGGTAAAAAATACGTATTGCTTTGACATTAATTTAGAACGGCATAACAGTAGACGAGATGTAAACTACTTTACATGGGATCATTCTGGCATCAGGAGAATGCAAAAATTTTGTTGTTGTAAATTCTTTCAATGTCTTTAAGAATGTGAGCTCTATTTTCTTCATCAAGTGGTCTGCTTCTCATTTCTTGCCTGGGGAACTGGATATAACTTGGCTGTTTTTCAACCGATAATAGATTTTGTTGTTTTATTAGAAAGATAAGTTACTCTAAATTATGGTTTATTAATTAATTTAATTGACACGGAATTACTAATATCAAAATTTTTGTGAAAAATTATTTTGTTTTTATAATTTTTACATATAAATGCATATTTGAACTTTGAACTCAATGTGCGTCCAGAAAGCATTATCCGATTTGGCTCAAATTTTGCGCACTAAAGTTTTAGATCCAGTGTCACAATAATGCGACCCGCACGTCTTGAAATTCCGAAAAAAAATGGCTGTATATACCTTATCGCACCTGTACTTCTAAAGTGAGTCAACACAAAATTTACAAATTTTCAGTAGAGGCAAAAAACAGTTTTTTTTTTAATATTTACTATAAAATTTAAAAACAGTTGTTCCATTGCGAATAATAAGTATTCAACAGAAGTTGTTTTTGTGTTGTTTTCAGTGATCATCAAAAATAACAAGTTTTTTTGGGTGGAACTTAAAATATGTCTTTTTAGTGGATTCAAAAGAAGCTACTCCTATAACAGAAAGAGGGTTACAACTGTATTTTTATACCATATACCACTATGTGGTTTGGGTATAATGACTTTGTGCTGCTGTTTGTAACAACCAAAAATATTTGACCTAGACCCATCTTTAATTATACCGATCGAATCAGAATCACTTTTTGAGTTGATTTAACAATGTCCGTCCGTCCGTCCGTCTGTGTGTCCATGTAAACCTTGTAATCAAACTGCAGGTCGCAAATATGAATATGTTTTGATAAAATTTGGTCTATAAGCTTTTATCGGCCATGAGATGAACGCTATTGAAATTGGTGAGAGTCGGTCCATGTTCAGACCTAGCTCCCATACAAATTACCCCTATGAAATCGACATAAATTGCCATAAGATCCAAATTGTCATATAGATATTACTCAAATTGGGTTTCTATGCGTTCATTACATCCACTATTGAGTAGTCCAAAAATGATCCCTTTGGCCCCATATAGAGCTGCTTCCCGATCTTCACTTAAATCTATTAAAAAACAAAAGTATTGCACTAATTCTTCTCAAATTTTGTTTGTATATATTTTTGCAAAATACAAGAGACTTTACCAAACATGATCAGGATCGGTCCATTTTTGGACCTAGTCCCCATATAGATATAGCATCCGATATGAACTTTTTCATATCTGCAGCCAAATAAATTAATAAAAATACCACTCAAATTTGGTTTTTGCTTATTTTCTATGTCCAGTTAGTTGGGCCTTAGAGATAGGGTTTCTAAACGCATGGTATAGGGTATCGTATAGTAGGTCTACACCGACTATAATTTTCTTACTTGTTTTTTTTTGCGAAAGACTAGAAAAATCGATGTAAGATTTTTGCAGTGGATAGATATGACCACTGCAAAAAGTGAAAACTGAAAAATTTTGAGTTGACTCACTTTAGAGGTACAGGTGCGATATATTTTATTTTTGAAAATTCATAGTTGCATTAACCTGTTTCGTTTTTCGGCTTAGACCAACTTATATACTGATCATCTCTTTCGAATGTACCTGCCTGGCTAATCCATTACATTTGGACCTTAACTAACCTGTAAAAAAACAAAAATAAATTATTCTTATTAAAGCAATTAAATTAACCTAAAATTTCATAAACTGCTAAATGTTGTACTGGCCATATTTTAAAATCTCAGTTGATGAATAATTTCTGTCAAGTTTTAACTAAAATTCAACAACAACTAAAAATCCACAACAAGATTTTTAAGCATGACAAAAATGCATGTTCTTGCCTTTACGTGACGATTACTTTTATACAACACGTAAAAATAAAGGGAACAAAAAATGTTGATTCCTTAAATATTGTATTCGTATGTGTTTTTTTTTGGCCTGTATTTCATTATATTGACGATATTATGGCAAGTGCGATCATCGTTATAAAAGCTACTGGATTTTTAATGTGTTTTAATCATTAAACGCACAGCTCGCTTTAAAGATGGAGAGCATGTTTGTTGTATTTTGAACAAAACGTATGCACTCAAGTAGCAGCTACTGTTAAACATGTTGGATGTTGCAAAAATAAATTGTTTTTTTTTTTTGTTTTCAATAAAAATTAAACTTTAAGAATAAAACGTGGTTACTACAAGTCAGTCAGTTAGTTAGGCTGTCTAGCTGTTTGTCAGTCGGTATGGTACATACTTATTTACTACTGCTATAGATTTTGATGTGAGTTGATAATTTTTTTTTTGTGCTAAGGCTGCTGCTGCCTCTTTTGTTAACTTCTTCAATATTGATTATTGATGACCAAATCTGAAAAAAAAAGTAATGAAGTTGATTTGGTTTAATTTTTTTCTGTTATTTTTGCTTCCTTGCAGTGATTTGCGTCTTGGTTGATGAAATGTGAATTAAGGCAATAAATTGAGCTGATAAATATTATTAATATAGTTTCATTTTCGTTTCTGGTACTCTTTTTTCTTGTGGCAAAATTTAATTATTCTTTTAAAAATGTGTCAGAGGGAATGTTGAAATTTTAAATTATATAATTAAAGAATATACACAAATGGGCAATGTACTTAAGGGCAGTTAGGGATAAAACTGCAAATTGTTTGAAAGAGTATCGAAAACGATTATCGTAAAGGCAGGTGATACAAGCTTGTGCTTAAGTTGGTAGTTAAGAACCATAAATCTTAATAAAAACTTTAATGGAGTACAGAATTGAATAATGAATATTTGATCGCTTTAGATAAAAAAAAAAAAACAGTTCTACGAAAGAAAAATGGGAAACACTATTTGTTTACCACCCAAAAACATAATCGAAAAAAAGTGATGTGCGTAACTGGGGAAATTCTAATTTGAACGAATTACCTACAAATTTAATAACGGCTTGTCGTTGCATGTACTTGCGCTGTGAATTGAGCTACTTGAGTATAATAACTCCATCTGAAAAACACAGCAACACATTAAAACATATACGATAGTTACAGTGGCTCTATGAAGTGATATGATATTCTATCCAGAAAAAGATTAGACCCATTTCTAAAATTATCATATTCCAACCATACCATAAAAAAAAGAAAAAAAAACCCTTAATATAGTTTATTTGATCTTCCCATTCCATATTACTTATAGTATTAATAATTGCAGCGGCATTGTCTTGCTGGAAGATTATATTATTTTTCCCAATTTTGGCGAAAAAATTGTATCAGTTTTGTCTGGTGAAGACTTTTGTATTCGACAGAATTCATTTTGGTACTCGGGAAAGTCAGCTCTAGCATACCATCGCGATGCATCGGCAGAGAATGCTCCCCAAACCATCAGAGATCCACTTCCAAAATTTATTTTGGAAAAATAGAGTAGTTCTTTATGTAAAGCTCTCCAGTATGAATTATACCCATCCGGACCATCTGTATAGAAAATTTTTATTTTTAGTACTCATGTTATTTTTAGTAAAAAATCAAACATGCTTTTTTGTGGCGAGACAGTAATCGTGGTGCATTCTTCATTTTTTGGCGGCGAATGACTGAAGACTGCTGCAGCACCCGATTTAAAGCCCAGCGAGAATTTAGACTACTTTCGTCGGGTATTTGCTTTGCAGTTGTCGTTGAGTTCCTGGCGAACGTTGCAACTTTACATTTACTACGAAGTGAAAGTTTGGATTTTCTTCCTGCATTTTTTTTTATTTTTTCCGCAATTTAAAGGGCACTTTAAAAATTGTGGACTACTTTTTCCGATCGATTTAATTCACACCTTCTTTCTGAAAAGCAAGGTTCAGAAAATATACACGTCAAGCACATAATGTTCTGTTCTAAAGCAGCCAACTCATGTTTTTTTTTCATATCAATTATGTGTGTTTCCAAATTTTGTACGGTGCCGAACACAATCATGACTGTGTTTTGCTTTAATATTTCGTTATCTGCAAGAACATTTTTCTTTCACGTATTTTTTGTTTCGAACACACATAAACCATACAGGTTCGAGTGTAGCTTTATTTTAAATTCGTCTTCTTGCAAGTGTACTGCTAAAAAACAGAACATGTTCTTGAACGCGTACATCCAAAAATTAAAACGTTATCCACTCGCGATCGAAAAAGGAACGCAATTAGGTAATATATAACATATAAAAATTCCCTGTTATCTATTTTATTGCTATCTTTTTATTTAAATTTTTTTTTTTTTTTAATTTTTATTTTTTTCTTTTTATTTTATTTTTAGTAATGAATTATTTTAGATTTTTCTAACAAATTTGGTTGCAACAATTGTTGTCGTTGATATAGGGCTATTCTGATTTTTTCGATCGCGAGTGGATAATGTTTTAATTTTTAGATGTACGCGTTCAAAAAAATGTTCTGTTTTTTAGCAGTACACGTGCAAGAAGACGAATTTAAAATAAAGCTATACAAGCTACACTCGAATCTGTGTGGTTTATGTGTGTTCGGAACAAAAAATACGTGATCGAAAATGTTCTTGTAGATAACGAAATATTAAAACGAAACACAGTCATGATTGTGTTCGGCACCGTACTAAATTTAGAAACACACATAATTGATATGAAAATAGAAATATGTGTTTGTTAGTCTGAGCTATTTTCGTTTACATATACATATGTACAAATTTTTTGTTTAGTATGTGTTTTTTGCTGAACTCTGCTGAAAAGCACTAATTTTGAGTTTTTCGGTATCGGACAAATAACCGCGTGGCATTTCCAAAATATGACTAATGTGTAATAAGCAAATACTAAATAATCATAATAAAAAAAAGAAAAATAAAAAAAAACTAAAACTGACTAAACCGTTAGTTGAGTAATATATTTTCCTAATACTGCGTTTATAATTATGCACCAAAAAAAAAAAAACAAAAAAAAAACAATTTATTTGTTGTAATCTTATAAATAAAAACTGATGTATGTTGGTATGTACAGAGTGGCGCATAATGAGCTATATGGTTTCAATTCTTTATAACTTTTTTAATTATTATTTTTTATTTGTTTTTTCTTCATCATTTTGTGAAGAAGACTTGGAAAATTAATTATGAATAACTATATAATCGAACAACCATCTAAAATAGTTTAATTTTATTTTTTTTAAACAACAATCCATTGTGTTGACACAGCGTGCATATCGTCGTCATTTTTATGTGCGCATTGCGCCAAAAGCGTTAGCAATAAACCATTTGATTGGAATTTTCGTCAACATGCGTCTGTAAAAAGCCTCCCTGGTGCAGGGGGAGCACCTACCGTGAACACTGCTCAAAATATTGAACTTGTACGGGAGAGCGTACATAATCACTCAACATCAACACGGAGACATTCGACACAACTTTGACTATCACGGCGGTCGCTACAGATAATTTTGAGTATATTTGACTTGTTCCCATATAAAGTTTAACTTGTGCAAGAATTAAAGGCGACAGACAACCAGCAACGGCTTGATTAAGCCATTGTTGCATTATTTCACGCACAATCGATTTTAACTGGCCTCCACGTTCACCGGATTTAACAGCTCCTCACATTTTTCTTTATTGACATTTGAAAAAAAGAGTGTATGTTAACAAGCCGAGAACCACTCCCCTAATAAAAACCAATATTCGAAATGAAATCATGGCCAATATAACCGAAATTCTGCGAAAAGTTATGGAAAATATGTTAAAAAGACCAGGTTTGTGCGAAGCAGAAAGTGGACATCACTTACCAGTTATCATTTTTCAGAGCTAATTGAAAAAAAATTCCCCAATAATATACCGTATTTAAAAAATATATAATAATCGCGTAAATAAAAAAGTTATAAACTATTTAAACCATGTATGTAGCTCATTCTGCGCCACCCTGTATGTATGTTTGTTTGTCCTTTATAGGAGACTACACCACTGGACCGATTGTGTTGAAATTTTTACAGGAGGTAACTGCCTATCAGGAAGGCAAAGTAGGCAATATTTTTTTTTTTATTTTTCAAGTGGGCGTGGCACCTCCCACATAAACATGTCACCTCCCACATAACATCACCTTCCATACATGGTAAATACATATAAGCATATATCTAGAGTACTATGATGGGCAGTCTTGAAACTTTCTGCACGAAAATTGGCTGACCATGTTAGTAGTCGTACCAAAAATGGGCGGGGTTGGGCTAGTGGGCGTTGCACCTCCCATACAAAAAATATTATCTGGAGTACCATAAACCCGACAGTTTTGAAACGAAGTGTGAGTTCACTAATGATGAGGATGAGAAGTTATGTGAAAAATGAGTTAGATGAAACCAGTGGGCGTGGCACCCCCCATACATATTAAATACATATCATCATATATCTACAGTACTATGGTGGCCAGAATCTTTAAACTTTCTGCACGTCAATCGGTTGTTAATTTGAGTAGTCGTTGCAAAAATGATCAGCATTGGGTTAGTGGGCGTGGCACCTCCCACACAAAAAAAATTATCTGGTGTGAGAAGTAGTGTGAAAATTGGGCGGTATCAAACCAGTGGGCGTGGCACCTCCCATTCATAGATGCATAGAAATAAGTTATATGGCAAAACAACGTTTCTCTGGTTGGATAGTGGTTTATAAAAGCTCAAAAACAACATTTTTTTGTTGCTTCTCTATTTAATTTTTAATGCCCTTTCAGATGGCATAAATAATTTTTTTTTTCTAATTTTTGTGTAAATGTAAGAAATTGATAAAAAAGGGCATGCTGCTGTAATTTTGCACCACAGTGTATACGGTGGACATGCCATCACAGAGTTAGAGTTATTTAGGTCCTGCACCATAATATTATGTTATTCTTCTGACGTAAGAATTATATATTAGTTTGCTTTCGATAAAAAATCTTATTCCGTTTTTGCGGAACCCATCAACACGAACATTCTTCAGCGAACCTATTTTATTTGGAGGACTTACGCCTAATAGAATTTCCTTTACAAACAATGTTAAGCAGCTGTATCCGAGTCTAGATGTATGACTTGCTACTATTCTACAGGATCACACACTATTAAGAGTTTAATATCTTTGAATTTATCTAAGAATTTTTTAACTAAAATATGAAATAAAAACTAGAACTATAATAAAATTATTAAGAAATCCGATTAATATATCTCTGAAATTTCTTTGTCACTACCTTAGTGCCACCATTTTACATCTGCCAGTTTTAATTTGAAACTTATAAATTTTAAATCTATAATAACCATAAAAACTGTTATCTTTAGTATTTTGGGTTTAAATTTTTTTTTGGTAACTTTGAAAAATAAAAGACACAAGAAAATTATAATAATACCTGCATTGCAAATTTCAGTGTTTTTGTAAAAAAAACATGCCTATAAATATGCGTTTGTCTCTTCAAACTATCAATTATTTATTGATATGTTGTGTTACTGTTACTGTTGCTTTTCTTTTTTTTTTTTTTTTTATTACGTTGAGATCATGTCCAAACTGATGATCATGGTGATCAGCCAACAAACACGAACACAAGGATCAAAAATTCATCCTAAAAATTCATAATAAAATTTAAAAAAAAAAAATAAATTTATATGTACAAGAAATGTTACTGGCTTCATTATACGGCGACATAATATTCAATACCTCTAAGCATCACGGACTCTGGCGTACATACCCTATACACAGTAGCTAAAAGAAATTTCTCATTTAAACGCATAAATAATTAGGCATGTTTTAATGTCCCGCAGGCAAAAATGGCATACACCAGAAGAAAATGAGAATAATTTCATCAAAAAATCTGATTTTGTTTAAGAGCAGACACTGGCAATCAAAGTGATGATCGCTAAAACACGTACACCAAAAAATTGAAGACTACAGAGCTAAAGAATCACAACAAAACCATAACACCAACTTGAAAAAACTTTTTGGTCAATAGCATGACTGGAGGCGTTCCATAGTAGTTCGTTTTTATTATATAGTTTTTGTGTTTTTTTTTTTTCTTTTTTGTTGTTGCTGTTGTATGCTAAGTCTTTTAAGGACTTTTCTGGTTGAACAGCTACTGTTTTGTCACACAACCTCTGGAACTTTTGGAAATACACATTAAAACGTCTTATTGAAATGATCATGCCTTACTCCAACTCAAATTCATCATCGATCATCTGACGTTAAAAGTTGAAAAATTCCTACTTTTTCATCACTTTTTATTTCTGCTGTCACTCATTCCTGTGGTTTGTTAATTTTTATATTTTGACAAAGTTTTTAGCAACCAAAATATTTAAAGATTTGTTACTTAACATAACTTTAATATGTTCAAATGTCATCTTTTAAATTGTGATGATCATCACAAGCTACTCTTCATACCACTCAGTTTCATAGAGTGGCTTCTTTCACTAACTAAAGTGACAAAACTGATCTTAATCGTAAAATTGTTTGTGCTGCCAAAACAAAATATTGTCAAGCCTTTTTTTTGGGGGGGAGAAAAGAGGGTAAAATAAATAACCAAACTTTTTGTTGATTTGCTCACTTTGGTTTAAAATTTCTGGCGTTTTAGTAGCAGTTTTTGTTTCTTGTATATATTCGTAAATAAATATTTATACGATTTGGTTTTTTTAGGTTTTTGTTGTGTGAGAAGTTTTAGATCATGGCATTTTTCAATGTCTGAGATTATGTCTGGTTTGTGTTTTTAAGATCATTTCTGTTCAAGAACTGTAAAATATTCGTGTTTATCATTGGTTGTTTAAATGTTGAAAAAATTTCGTTTAGTTTTTTGTGATTGGATAATCGAGTTTTTATATGCTCTTTTTCAAGCATAATAAACATATGAATCATGCAAAGGCATGTTTGAATGTGCTTTGTTTTTTTGATTCCTGTAGAAAATTTAAAACTTTATGGATTTAAAAAAACAAACCATACAAAATCTATAATTTTGTTGAAGTTGAAAAAACAGAACGAATATACGTCAGTTTGAGAAAGTGGCTCTTAAAATCCCACAGTTATTTAGATTTAAAATGTTTCAAGGTTATTTATTTTGTTTTTGCAATTTTCTTAATTAATTTCAATGAATGATGGTTAGAAGTTTTTTTAATATATAATTAATTCTTTCATCATAAAATGATTTTTTAAGACTCTGAGACTGTCTTCTCTTGACAGATATGATCAGAGAATATTTATTAGAAAAGTAAATATAATCTAATAGATTTTTTTTGGAAACTGATCAAATAACTTAAAAAATATGGATTTTCTCTAAAAAAAAAGTAAACATAATCTGAGTGTATTTTCCAAGGCATAACTACTCATAGAATCTTCTAAATGCCAAGTCCAAGTCCCCTGATTCTGAGAATTTTTCTAAAGAATAGCTGCTTCCAGAATGTTGTTCGAAGTTATTATTAAAGGTTAGAAATTATTATTTTCTTAAATATAATGGAAATACTCTAATACATAATGAATTCTTCAGACCAAATAGGTTATGTTGATGGGACCAGTGGTCTCTGATAGACATCACACATAGATCATATATTCGGCCAACTTCCTTTATTCGCAAAGGCCGAACAGATACTATGGCACAGAAACTATTCCGAAATCTCATCATCGTTTTGGAGCGGAGTTACTTTAGAGTAACCGTTAAGGATACCAATAACGTTATTCAATTCGTTTGGGCTCAGATACGGTTTTGTTAACTTCACGAGATCTTCGTGAGGTTGCATAAGTTAGTGTTGCCCTATAAAGAAACACAGACCATTTCGCCATTTTAATTTATAAGTTCCTTAGAATATATCAATTTATTTATCTTTCTCTGTCAGACTTTAGTGCATTGCACAGTGTGATATATAACATAATATAGCGGCCGTGTTGAACTTCTGAATTTGGTTAAAGATTAGTTAGTGACTAATCATCTGGTTATAAATTTATTCCGCTTTAACTTCTAGTCATAACATGGAAGTGCTGATTCAGGTCTTACTTGAATTTCGATTTTGTGTAATTCTGCCCTTTTTGTCCATTGTAATACAGTGATCGATCTTATCTAGTCTAGTGTCCTTTGGCGGCGCTGGTTGTGTATTCGGTATTCGTCTTTTTTTATCTATTTCTTTTTCCAAAGGTGTACGACTACGTCTAATTTGTATTACATGAAAATAATGCATCAGCCAAGGCCCTTATATCTTCTGAAAGACTACTATCACTTCCAAATTGAACTTGCTCGTCGTTTAATTGAAGATTTCCTTTTTTCCATAAAACCTTTTTATATTAAGAGGATTTGGGATTTATAGTAACTCCATTAAACTCTGAAAATGAAAATGAGCTCCAGACATTTGTCGGACCGACAATCACTTCAGTTTTTGAAACTAAAGTAGATGATGTCAAATCTAACTCTTTATATTGACCGAAATCTACGTTTGTCGGAACTTCGGGATTATTATCATCATTTAGCATTTGAATAAAAGAATCATGTATAGATCCACCAATGCCAATCTCGTCCTCACTTTCGATATCCGATTTATTTTCGCTCAAAATTAATTGCATGTTAGTAGCTTCTTGTAAATCTCGTTTTTTTACCACTGGAGTGCATTACATGTAATGGATCAATTTCGGAATCACTAGTGTATGTACTGTCGTAAGTAATACCTTCGCTATTGCATAATAATTCTCAATCTTCCTCATCAGTCATATTGACTCCACCAACCTTTCTATAACCTGACATGATTATCTTAAATAAATGTATGTAGTTATTAAAGTAAGCTAAAACTCAATCTAATATGAAATGTGTTCTACGCTAATTCTCAAGATAATTGAAATTAATTCTCTACAGAGAACCTGCTCATTCACAGCATAAAACATTAATGAAAGCTAGCAGATTCCAGCGCTCGACATTCGACTGCAATTTCTAGGCAGCTTTATTTTTCAACTTAGCCAATTCACAAACCAACACTCATTAACAAACACTTTAACAAGTTTAATGAAACACACATACCATATGTGTAATTTTATGTATGTGTTAGTAGCAACATTAAATGCAATTTACTCAAAATAAAGGAAACAATTTAAAGAATTTAAATCTGCAAAACGGCTAAAAAGCAATACATTTCAAATAATATATGTTTGGTCAAAATCGCGGTAGAAGAAACCATCGGTCACAATAAATCGCCTAGCCTATTAATATTATAGATACACAACAAAGCAACAGATAAAGCAGAAAAACTCATACAAAAACGAATATGGAATTTGAGGAGGAGTGCGCGGTGTATCTTTAAAGATACAACCATTAAATGACGTCTTGTACCCGCATCTCGGAGCGAAAATCTTTCTGAAACATTTAAGTCTCCTACGTAAATATTTTTACGCTGCCATGAATTTTTTTTAATCGTAATTTTTCTACCTTAAAAGTTTTTTTACTGCCAATTATTTAAAATGTTAAATTTATCAAAGTTTATATTTTTTAAAATTGATCATAAACCTAACCAACACTTCAAAAACTATTTTAAAAGAAATATTTTTTGATAAAGAGTTGGAATATTTAAAATAGGTTTCTGTTTAATTTAATTATTTTGGACTCAAAATGAAGTCGTGAAAATTTTTTTCATGGTTGTATCTTTAAAGATTCAGTGCGCATTTAGGGTTAAAGTACTGGTATGCCTGTCGTGATGTTTCATAATCAATGTTTTCCTGCGAAGTTTTTATTGTGAAATTAAAACACGCTTACTGATTTTGTTTCTTCATTCGGTACGAAAATTATAAAATTTTGCGACATTCCTATTATGCAGCAAGCTGCAAATAGCTTCCCATGAGAAAGATATGGATTTTCGAGAATAAATCCGGCAACACTTAATGATTGGCCTTGATATTTAGAATATCATTCGGAAATTTTTTTTATTTTTATCGATTTATGATTTTGCCGTATTTTGATTTTACAGATTTTTGTTTTGGCGATTTTTGTTTTTCGCGATTTTCGGACTTGGTGATTTTTGATTTTTGCGATTTTAGAATTGGACGATTCTGCCCAAATTTTCCACGACTATGCAATTGGTGATTAATGTACTTGGCAAAAGATACAAGACGGACGCTATCATAGATAGTACTTTATATTTTTTGTATAGGATAGCACTTCCCACTTATCCTATCCCTCTACTTTTATCTGACTACTCATATTAATATCTGATATACTCGTACACCATGTCAAAGCTTTCCCTTTTATAGTCCTCCAGTCATTTGATATTATACGATATATTTAGTTTGTATAGGCAGTGCCGCTACCACTACTCCGATCGCGCCCAGTTTTTGTTCGACATGAATAAGTTATGAGCTCACACAAGGCTCCAAGGCTCTCACTAGAACAGTATTCCATATATATTACACGCTCGTTAGTCCGATCCCGTCAATTTTTTATCCGACTCATAGTACTTGAGATATGTGATATTAAATAATTACTATGAGAGGTGCCATGCCCACTTATCCGATTCCGCTTTTTATTTAAAACTATTTAAAAAAATGTTAAATGGCTTTTAATTATTTTTTTTTTATATTAGTTAATTTAGTTTAAATTAACAAATCTGGCTGATGGGTCAATGGGAAATTAAATAAGGTACAAGCGGCAAAAATAAATATTAAAATTGGTTAAAAACTGCGGCCTGCAAGTAAATTTTGCAAAAAAGTTCATCTCGTTCCACTGTGCGCTAGACCAGAAAAGCTCTATCACATTTTTTAAATAGCTTTAACTAATATCCTCTAGTTTGCACAGCTTTTGAGACTAATTTAGCTTGAATGAAAGAAAAAGAAACATATACTCACTTTCCATCTTTAAAATGCAACGGTGCACCAAAATTGCTCTATGGAAATTTTATTATTATTTTTCCCGGAATATACTCTCTATTGCGCAACTTTTGCCGTTAATTTTTTGAACATCAAATATATATATTTTTTTTCAAAATTCATTAGGATTTCAATCTTTAGGATCCGGTAGCCAACTGGTTATTTGTCCAAAAAATTTTTTTTTGCTATTTTTGCTGTAAAAGGCTCCTTAATCCCCATCATTTGGGGGAGCGGGCAAGCATTTTCAAATTCGAAAAAAAAAACCAATTCGGGACGCGCTATTTTTTGCACCTTTTAATTGGATCATTTAAGGCATAGTTTGATCTATGAAGAGAATCTTCAAACATTCGATTATTTTTTAAATCACTTGGTGGCCGGTATAAATTAAATAGATCACAAGTTTCCAAACAATTTATGTCTCCAGATAAAACGTTATAAAGAAACATTATGGAAGAATATGATCGACGATCACTTAAAGATTGCAATCCTAAAAGTTTCCTTCTTACTTAATATGTAGGCAACTCGTAATGCTAAGAACAGTTTAAAATACTTCTAGGAAACCTCTTTTGAACACCTGCAATGCGGTTTGAAGCCGTAATGTAATAAGGGCTCTAAATAATTGATAATTGATGAATAATGACGTAAATAAGGATTTAAGTGTAAAAGAATATCGAAAATCCTTCGAATTTCTATTTATGAAGCGAAGCATGCTATAAACTTTAGAAACAATAAAGTCAATATGACTACAAAAAGTTAAATTTACATCAAATATAACAATCAAATCTTTTACCTCAATTTCACGACTAAGATTTTTACCTCCAATGTAAGTGTAAGTGTAAGTGTGTAAGAGTGTAAGAAACAACACAACACTTTGCAGCATTAATTGTGAGCTCATTTCACTACACCAGTTCGATAATTTGATTAAGTCGTTCTGCAATTTCATGGAATCAACCACATTTGATATTCTAGCAAATAGTTTCATATCATCCGCAAATAACAAGCATTTTGAAAACTTTTAAAACAGATGGAAGATCATTAACAAAGAGCACAAATAGCAGCGGTCCAAAGTGTGTGCCCTGCGGAATACCAGAGTAAGCACTAATCTGCAGTTTCGAATAATAATTACCAAAAGAGACTTTCAGTTTTCTTTGAATTAAAAAGTTTTTAAAAAATAATTGTAGATTATGAGGAAATCCAAATGCAGAATTTTTTTTTAATAAAATATTATGACTTACTTTATGAAATGCATTCGCAAAATCTGAATAAACAATATCTATTTGAGATCTGAGTTCCATTGCATTTAATATGTTATGGGTGATCAAAGTTAAATTCGTAATGGTAGATCTGCCAGGTATAAAACCATGTTGACAGGGTGAAATAAAATCCCTAACATAGCTGAAAAGTTTTTTTTTTGTTGAGTCAAAAATTTTGGCTAATGTACATTATTTTACAATTGGTCTATAGTTTGTAACTTAGCTACGATCACCCGATTTAAATATAGGACAGTATTTTCAACTATCCAAAAATTTACCTTGTTTAATGCAAGTATTGAAAAGAATTGATATGGCTTCAGCAATATTTTGTGAACATTTATGAGCTAAGAAAGCATTCAACGATTTTTGAAGGAATTTATGGCAATCAAAACATCTTCTATACAAATATCGAAATTTGGCATACGATCAGTAATCTGGTGTAATGGTTGAAAATCAGAAATCTCAGATCTGGGCTTAACAAATGTTGATTGAAAATAATCTGCAAATGAATCACAGGATTCTGCATTACCATCAGATGACAAATTAGCGAAGAACATACGTTACGGAATGCCATTATTATCTTCTTTGCTATTAATGAAATGCCAAAAAGCTGAAGAATTTTTTTAACTTTATTTTCCATATCAAAAACATATTGTTTATACAGAAAATTTCGAAAGAAATTATATTCGTTTCGAAGTAATGTAAAATAGGCACGATTTTCATCGCTACTCGATATAATGCATTTTTTGTAGGCTTTATTTTTAACATTTTTCATGTTACAAAGCCTTGAATTGTACCACGGAGGTTTATGATTAAATTTTGGTTCGACTGTGGAACATTGGTTTCGCATTGTCAAAATGAGTGACAATAAAAGAGTTAATTAAATCTGGATCTTCAAAATTAGAAAGAATTGATCAATCAATTTAAAATAATAACTTAAACCAATAAATTCTGCTTAATTGAAATTAAATTTGCAAAAATTATGAACACGATCGTTATCATATGAAAAAAAAAGTGAAATTGAAGTCAATGGCTTTATGGTGGACAGTATTTCTAGAAACAGGATTTGAAGACAAATTATAAGATGTTTTTATGTAATCAGAGGCAAAAATTTAATCTAAAAATCTTCCTATATAATTTTTATAACAATTTGCTTAAAATCATTTGATAGAAAAAAACCTATAACAACTTCATCTATGTCATCCTTAATATTATAAGGTATTAATACATATTCATCAAAAATCCAATTGATATTATTCAAGTTAAAATCACCGAGTACAAACATTAATTGGTTTAAATCTTAATTATTATTTCAAATTTGAATGTTATCCTAATGATATCTACAAGTCTGGGTAGTAATAGGTGACCTCACACAAATTTGCAAAGCTCTAATTGTTATATTACTCAATATATGATATTAAATAATCGCGTTAAGCACAGTAAGACTCTAAAAATTTCAGAAATATCTGTCCGAAAATTTAGTCTCCTATGAGCTACAAACAAAAAAATTTATATACTTTTACTTTTGTATATATCTGTGGTCACAAGCAATAACCGCCTAACTCGAAAATCATGCTTTTGAGAAAAATAGTTTTTTATATAAATGTAATAGCGCTTCATTACGACTTAGGTCAAAATATTTGTATTAATATCTTTTTAAAAAGCAGTGTTAGAGAAATGGGGATTTCACGTAAATATAAAGATTTTTTAGTAGAATATGATAGTATACATAACTCAAATCGGCGAAAATCATTCTCTCGACAAAAATAACTGTTTATATAAATGTAATGGGGCTTTGTTACGACTTAGGTCAATATGTTTTCATTAATAACTTTTTGATTAAAAGTGTTAGAGAAATGGGAATTTCACGTAAATATAAAGCATTTTTAGTAGAATATGACAGCATGCGTAACTCAAATCGTTCTTAAGTCGACTTAGTCGGTTACCGCTTGTGACCACAGATATATATATAGACTAGCTGACCCTGCAAACTTCGCTTTGTCCAAAAAAGATATTTTGATTGAAATAATTTCGATTTTTTTTTTAATCGAAAATTATCGACTGTTAACAGATGACGCAATAATATAATTTGAGTACAACACTTTTCGAATTCAGTTGAATTCAACATTTTATAATTATACGGATAGTTGACCCGACGGTCTTCGTTCTGTCCAGCATTTGGCAAAAATAGAGTAAAATCAAGTATTAATTAAAAAAAGAATAGAACGATGATTGTAATCAATTTAATGCTGCACGATATACAATATTTTTTGTTTTCTGCTCCGGAGCGTAAATGAATAGTGAGGATGGTTGTCCAACTCGGGAACACGCAACATATAGCTGGCCGTGTGAAAAGCATGACATTTACAGATTTATGCCGCACACTTCCAGAGACTGTCCTTGTGACTTGTTTATTGTTATCGCAAATGCAAGTTTCACTGGGAACTGAACACCTTAGAACTGCAACATCAAATCGGTTGAAGTCAAGGGAATTCGCGGACTTAAGCATCTCCCTTGAACCGCCCTTTCAAAATCCTTCCCACTATCACATTACTCATTAATTTCATCACAATCAATCGAGTTTCATTGCATAGTGTCGGAGCAAGGATGACAGATCCAATTTTAATTCGAATTAGGAGATTTACCGTAACACAGCGTGCATAATAGCTCTGGTGGTGGAACCAATTTGGAAATTTCACCTTTCCGCCCAAGCTACACATTCCAAACGGTTCTTTCTCAAATTTAACTGCATTGCAATGCTCACAAACGACAGACATATGGCCGAATTGAACCGATATGTGCGGACTGTATTGAATGTTGGGCTCATATCGAAAGGGTGCATGCTCAATGTTCACCTGAATAATTTGTTGTAGCCTACGTTGTCGTTCAAAAATCGCACATTGTGATCTGGCTTCATCACTTTGCCGCGCACGAACTTCTCTTCCTCTCAATCGTTGTTGCTCATTATGTGTTTCGTTGAAATCTTCTGACTGTCGCGCACGATTTCCAACCATTTTGGTCGAACTGATTACTTTCCAATAGCACGTTCCTCTTCCATTCGATGTGTTGAGACATTTCGGTGCTGCGCTGCATCTTGAGAATGCCGAAAGTCAAAAAGAATATATATATTTAAAGAAACAGTTATTCAGTCGTTCATCTTATACTACAGCAGTAGCAATTAACTTGAATGAAAATTGTGGAAATTTCAATTTTTGTTATGCTGCTGAAATTGCAATTTCTCTAAAACTTTGTCCTTCAAAACGATCCAATATATTAAAGTTCAATAATTACTTTTATGGAAGTAACCCCACCCATTTATCCGATTCCGCCCATTTTCACACTCACACTAATAACCTATGAACTCACACAAATTATCTTCACTTTCCCTTTTACATTATTTAAGATACTTTTATTATTTTGAAAATTTATTTTATACGATAGATGACATGCCCACTTGTCCAATCCCGCCCATTTTCGCCAGGGTTAATCACGGAAATAATAGATGAACTCACACAAACTTGCAAAGATCTCCCTATCATTATACTCGGTATATGTACATAAAATTTAATCTGTGCTTTGTGGGGGATGTACCCCGCCCACTTATCCGATCCAGCCAATTTTCGTCAGGTGTACTTACACTAATAACAAATGACGTCACATAAAGTATCAAAGCTCTCCCTGTCATGATATTGAGTCTGATATTGAGTGATTAATTTTTTTGTAGGTGCCATGCCCACTGTTTCGATAACACTCACAGTAATAACAGATGATCTCATACAAAGTTGCAAAGCTCTCCCTAAAAGAGTACTCAATATATGATATTAAAAATTAATTTTGTATGGGAGGTACCACGCCCACTTATCCGATACTGACCATTTTCGGTACGACTATTCATATTAATAATAGATGGCCTCACACAAATTTACAAAGCTCTCCCTCTCATAGTACTCAATATATATGATATTAAAATGGAATAACCGCGTACATCGCCATCTGTTGAGACTTTTTGCACTTCTCTTTTTTCCTAAACCTTCGTGTGGCAGTTACAGACAAACTCGCAGAAGAAAGTATCCCTTTTGGTCCTGCAGTTTTCAAGTTTTAAGCGGACGAACAAACCACGATTCATTTTTATATATATAGATTTTTATGGAATAAAATTCTTATAATCTGAATAATAAACTACAGAAACAGTTTTAAAATAAAAACAGTTCACATTATCTATGGTTTCTTAATAAAAAAATTAATAAAAAAAAATAATAATTATAATAAATATATATAAACCTAAACTATTTCTTCTAGGATAGTATAAACCGATTCTAAATAAATGTTTTTATAATCGAAAGTAAGTGCCATAAACCAAAGGGTTTTCTGTAGAAAAGCGACCTTAAGTTATTGAGGTAGTTGAAGAGCGTAGTCCCACTTAGATAGTTATGAGTGAAATTGCTTTTCGGTTCCGGTGGGCATATATTAGGCTTATGTGTGATGCCGTTTACTCCTCTTCTACATCCTGGCCGCTGCCACAAAATTTCATTATGCCGGATTCTCATTTTCCCAGTGCAACGACGATTATAAATGGGTCATATGATGCTCGTAGTAAAACATATGGGTTCATGACCTTAAAGTCTGAGAAGATATCTAAACGAATTTAATACAAAATCGTGAGATTATTGCCATAATGAAAATACATTCCAATCAGAAGATATGCATATTTTGCCTACATTATCTTACTTTTGTTTATGTGATGACTGAAATCAATGCTAATGAAAGTGGCTATAAGTTCTGTAATCAAAATACTTTTAGAAAAAAATGCCATAAGTGTGATTTCATTTCAAAATTAAAAGAATATCTCTTTAAATTTTGTTTTTAACAAATACTTTCGTTCTTACAAAAAAAAAAAAAAAAAAACCCAACAAGCACCATGATAACAAATCAAGTTTCAATATAGTAATTTATATGAAGACTCAAGACTACCTGTTGCGATGTATTATTATGAGACAAGTAAACGTCAACTTGAAGGTAACAATTGATGAAAGCAAACACAATAATAACAACAGAGAAAACATTCCAATAAGAGAAATTGCACAAAAAAAAATCCAAAAGTTATCCGAGACATCAAGAAACACCATCTCTGGACCACAAATGAAATGCCAACTAATGAATTTTTTTTTGGTGGCGCAAAACAGAAGCTAAAATATAAGGGCAATTTTTTTTTTTGAGATTTTGGTTGTCTTTGAACATACATATGTACATACAAGTATATGATACAAAATTCCTAAAGATAAACATTTAATTTTTTAAAGCTTGTCTGAACTAAAGAAGCCTCACTGAAGATCCAAATCTAGAAGAAAAGGTAAAAAAAAAATTAAATGATTGGCAGCTTATATCAGCTAGTAACCCTTTCCCATAAGTTATTTGTCAAGTTTTAGTTTTGAATAAAATTATAAAAATAACAGCATAACTAAGATTTTAGCCAAACAGAACGTGATTTAAAAACTAATGAGGATTATACAAATTTAAGATGTTTGAGTAACATGTACTTGTAGTAGTTTAAGCGATTATATATAAATAAGATAGCAATCATTATTATCTCCTTTAAAAACTACCAGCAGCAGCAAGATACACATTTTTTACGTCGTATTTTTTTGTTTCTTTTTGTTTTTGGTTTAGGCTTTAAGGCATTTAAATTTCCGGTAGTTATAAGCGCCGAAATTTTTCCTCTTAAAATTTGCACACTTTTATCTTGTCTGGATGCAAAATGTTTTAACCTTATGCATAAACTGTAGGTACGTCATTCAAAACTGTAATAGTATATGATGAATAACAATGAATTTTAATCAATACCAGAGAAAAAAAAAACAATATGAAATATTAAGGACACTTTTAACGTTAACAGCAAACCACTTTTAAGCAAGGGGCCAAAAACTTAGCACCTTATGTTTGTTAGATTTTGAGTAGCGTTTACACTATATATATATTTTTCTAACCATCAAGTGGACATGACACCTCCTATCAAAAATGAATTTTTTAATTCAAATATCTGAAGTAGTATACACATAGGTTATGAATAAGGGTAGTCCCTTCTTACGTGGCAGTGATAGAGAAACTGGGCGTGATACGTTCCATGCAAATAAATTATTTATACCTGGTGCAATATGGTAACAATTTTCTTGGAAATTAAATATTAATGTAACTAGTCGAAACAAAATTGGACATGATCGGACTACTATGTCCTGCATATGGTGTAATGAAGGAGAGCTTTTTTTAGCAATAAAATCACCTAAACTTTTACTTTGCACCCGGTCATCATAATTTTCGAGAGCAGTGACCTAAATTTGCCGTCCATAGCTTTGGGGATCATAAGTCCTTGCGGCAACAAAACTCAGCAACCCATTAAAATTGATGATTCAGAGTCTCCATTATATTTATCAAGTTTACCGGAAAAAATATGTTTTCTGAGTAATCCTAATTAAATTTTTTAATTAACGAGGTTATCCACTTTGAACTGATCCAGACATAAACCTAATGTCTCAACTAGCATAAATTTGACGGTAGTCCATTAACAGATGGAAGTTGGGGCGAGTAGTGCTGATTTTTTAATTAACTACGAGGTTAGTTCAAAACACCACAAACCTACTCAGCTGCCCTCGCATATTCAAGTAGAAATATGAAATATCGGCTAAGAGAACGTGTTTTTGAAAGGTACTTTTTAAGAAGAAGGTATTCCATAAGAAGTAAATTTTGAAAAAAATGTCTTTTCTTAAGAAAGTTACTTCTTTACGAAAAGTTACTTTTTTAAAGCAACTTTTTTAAGAATAAGCACTTTTTTCGGAAAAGTAATATTTAAAAGAATACTTTTTTAAAAAAATGTGACTTAAAAAAGTACCTTTTAAAAAAGGTACTATTTTAAGAAAACGTACTTTTTAAGGAAATGAAATTTCTAAGGCAAGATACTTTTTTAGGAGAAAGAGAAAGTAATATAAAAAAAGGCCATTTTCTCAAAAATGACGTAAATTTTTTTGAAAAAGGTGCTATTCGAAGAATGCGTACTATTTAATAAAAGCCAATATAACATGCGGGGTATAGCCCTACATATAGAGGGTATTACCTAATGAGTTTCCACGCTGCGTTAAAAGGCTTGCATTTCGTGTTTGTAGGCGATTTTTACATTTCTTTCAGTACTCTTTCGTTTTCTTGACAAGTTGTGTAATTCTTATTTTAGCCTCTACAAGTGGCAAGTGATTTTACAAACCGCCATTGAAAAAGAATAATACGTTTAAAATGATTTTATTAAGCGCAATTTAAATTAAAAACAAGTAAGAAAATTATAGTCGGTCTAGACCCACTATACGATACCCTATACAATGGCTTAGAGACCCTATCTCTTCGGTCCAAGTAATTGGATATAAAAAATATACATAAACCAAGTTTGAGTGGCATCATCATTATTTTTTTGGCTGCAGATATGGGGACTAGGTCGAAAAATGGACCGGTCCTGACCGTAATTGGTAGTCACTTATATTTAAAAACATATATAGAAATCAAATTTGAGAAAAATCCGTGCAATATTTTTTTTTTTTTTTTTTAGATTCAAGAGAATATCGGGAAGCAGCTCTTTATGGGGACTATGACCAAGAATTGTCCTATAGGGATTATTTTTGGACTACTGATTAATTGATATAATAAACACATACAAACTCTATTTGACTGAGATCTATATGATGATTTGGATCGATTTCATAGGGGTCATTTGTATGGGCACTAGGTCTGAACATGGACCGAATTTCACCTTTTAACAACGTTCATCATATGCCAAATTTCATCAAAATATATTCATATTTGCGACCTGTAGTTTAATTATAACGTTTACATGGACACACAGATGTGCAGGCGGACAGGCGGACAGACATCTCGAAATCGACTTAGAAAGTGATTCTGAGTCGATCGGTATATAAAAGATAGGTCAAGTATTTTTGGTAGTAACAAACAGCAGCACAAAGTCCTCATAGCCAAACCACATAGTGGTATACGATATAAAATGTGGACAAAAAATTTTAAATTTTCCAACATTTTTCACATAATTTTAAAACAGCAAATGGTTCTAAGTTGTTTATTAATTGCGAATGAACAAATGAAAATGGTTGACAAAATAAACGTAAAAAACAAGAGTAGTTGCAACTAAAAACACAATGCAAATGCACAGGGATTTACGTAGCAACTTCAAAAGAGGATTGAAGAAAATGCATGCGTAAAAAGTAGTCGTCCACATACATTAGGGTGGTCCTTCATTATATGGAGGGGAAAAAAAGTGTTCGGATTTAAAGTCTCACCCCCTGGAAATATGAAAAAAAATAGCAAAAAACTGAGAAATACAAAGTTTGGGGTCAATCAAAAAAAAAAATTAGAGGTGCCTCAACGGGACTGAAAATTTCAATTGTATTTAAATGGGGAAAATATGATTTTTTTCTCAGATTTTACGAATATTTCGTTCTATGGTTTATTTTTTCGACAAGTTTTTACATTTATCGATATCAGTACGAAATTGTCTTTTTAAAAAGCTATATAACTTCAAAAGCGAAGAAAAACTCGCCAAGAAATAGCAAATGCCCCAAACCACTTTTGTACCAAAAAAAAACTCTAGGTCAAGAAATGTGATGAACATTTTTTCGACTTTAACAGACCGATTAAAGCCATAATTTTTTTTTTTTTGGTCTCTATACATAAAGGTACTCAGATATGAAGTATTGTTTTATTAGCACGTTGTTAACCTTTTGTGAAATGGAATGGAAAATGGAATTTTTTTTTATAAAATTTTGAAAACTCCTTTTTAAGTTTGAAAAACTTTTCTTGAACAAAATTTCAAGAAATCGCTCTGGCTCTTTAAAGTTTCGTTAAAGATATGCCAGAGATTAACTGTGTGAATTTTTAAGTAAATTTCCCTGCCAGAATTTTTTTCACAACATGATTTTCTTGCGGATTTCGAG
This sequence comes from Cordilura impudica, assembly GCA_963682025.1. Taxonomy (NCBI): domain Eukaryota; kingdom Metazoa; phylum Arthropoda; class Insecta; order Diptera; family Scathophagidae; genus Cordilura; species Cordilura impudica. The sequence goes on from OY821521.1 coordinate 69,925,488, forward strand.
AAAAATGATTTTTTTGTGAAATATTCAATAATCTTATTCTTTCTAAATACTTTGTATCAAAAATTTGTCAGTTTTCTACTTTTAAAAATTATATTTTATCACACATGACCCCAAGCTACTAAAAGACAATTTGTTAAAAAAAAATTCTAATATTTTGTAAGTGCTGCTGAATTTTTAGATGTGGCACTTAAAATATGCTATTCAAATGTGTACGTCTTCCATGCTAAAACTTTGGAATAAATCGAATAACGTTAACCCATTCCTTCCCGAGGCCAAACTTCGAATTTTGGCATATTTAACTAAATTAATTGTTCTAAACTAATTGAAACCCTTACTATGGGTTGGGAAATAAAATTGTGCTATATATTTTCATTTTCCATTTTTTGTTTTCATTTTTTCTTTCATATTGGCGTTTTTTTTTTTTTATTATAACGTGTTTATTATAACGTGATAACGATAAAAAAAATATGTGGCAATACTACTAACATGAGCTTTGTTATTGTGTTCTTGGTATTGTTAATATACATATATGCATAATTTTTTTGTCGCATTTTTATGTGGTTGTACAATTATTATGTTCAACCACTAAACTGTTACAACAAACACACTGGGTTTTATGTTTTCTTCTAGAGGTATCTACATATTTTTGCTCGTATCTAATCACAATGATGCCCGATTTAGCCCATTTTCAATACCAACCTGCTGGGAATTATGGCAAATGATATTATATGTTATATGTTATATGGCTTTATTTTGTGAATGAGCGTGATTTCAACAGACAGGCGGACAGACGGACATCGCTATATCGACTCGAGCTGTGATAAGATCAAGAGTATACATACCTTATGGAGTCGGAAATTAGTTTTACGATGCATTACAAACGGAATGACAAACCTATATATACCCTCTGCCACTGAAAAAATGGTAATAAAATAGAAAACAGAGAAATTTTATATGCTGTTTATGACTTAATTCGTTTTTTTTCCGATCGCGAGTGGATAATGTTTAAATTTTTAGACGTACGCGTTGAAGAACATGTTCTGTTTTTTAGCAATACACGTGCAAGAAAACGAACTTAAAATAAAGCTACACTCATGTTTGTTCGTAATAAAAAATACGTGATAGAAAAATGTTCGTGCAGATAACGAAGTATTACAACGAACACAGTCATGATTGCGTTTAGCACCGTACAAAATTTAGAAACACACATAATTGATATGAAAATAAAAATATGTATTGGGTGCTTTAGAACAGAACATTGTGTGTTTAAACTGTGTATTTTCTGAACCTTACCTCTTACATTTACGGGCCGTTTTTGGCCCCCTTAACATCCGAATTTCCCAAAGGGTTTCCCTTATCTGATGTTTCTATTTCCAGTGGAAACCACAAGCTATATATTATATTCGTTTGTTTAGAAGATATGTATAATTTTTCCCCTTTTTGGCCGTTTTTCCTACCCTAGATGTTAGAATTACCAACAAATTCATCCTTGGCTGATGCCCACGTATTGGGTGCAGTCTGTATACCAAAATTCATATATATATATGAAGATGCAAAAACGTAACATATTTACCCTTTTTGGCCGTTTTTACCGTCCTTGACATCCGAGTTTGCAAAATTTTCCTCTTATCTGATATTTCTATCCCTAGTGGAATCCACCAAATATATTTTATAATCGTTTGTTTAGAATATACCAAATGCACAATTTTTTCCCATTCTTGCCGTTTTACATCCCCTAGAGTCTGTATATCACAATTCATATATATAGATAAGTGTGTTAAGAAGATGCAGAAAGGTACAGTTTTTACCCTTTTTGGCCGTTTTTCTCCTTAAATGACCGGGTTTCGAAAAAATTAATCCTGAAACCATGTTTGTTTCTCGGATGGAGTCTGCACGTCAAATTTTATATTTTGTTCGGTTTTAAAATTTTTCAAAGTCTCTTCTTTGTGGATCTTAACGCCGAGAGAGGACCCTACAATGAAAAATCCTAGTTTCTTGGTCGAAGGGTTTGGGCTGGGCGATGATGATCAGTCATGCAACTCTTTTGTATATAAAGATCTACAATATAAATACGCAAGGCGATTTCTTGCGACCAATGTAAATTTCACAGTTTTACCCCGATTTTGACAAAAATTTAACATTTGAAAGATATTTCTTTTTAGCTGTTAACTAGATTTACAGATTTTCATCGTCTGGAAAATTTTTTTGGAGTTATGACCGTTTAAAATTGCTACTAACACATGCACAAAATTATACAATGCTATGTGTGTGTTTATTAAATTTGTTAATGTGTTTGTGTTAATGTGTTGAGTTTGTTTTCTTCATTTAAAATGAGTTGAATTGTGAAGGATACCTTTAGGGTCTATGTTAAATAAAAACATAAAATTTCGTAGTATTTGCACTCGGGTTTCGATCGCTGAAATCTGCTAGTATATATAATCAGCCACCAACAATATAAGTAGATGGTTTGTTTGGTGAGAAGTTAAACTTTTGTAACTTTACTGAAATTTTTGATTACCTTGGAAAGATCGAAAATGAAAAATTTTATTGTGCTGATGTTTGTAACTGTCAAAAATATCCGATTTGGACCCATCTTTTATTACACCCTCGATTTAGAATCCTTTGTTAGTTGATATAGTGACGTTCGGTCGTCCTTCTGCTGTCTGCCTCTTTGTCCCTCCATACCCATGTATGTATATGAAAATCTTGTACTCAGATCACATATCGCAAACATCCATATGTTTTAATAAAATTCGGGATATAAAGTTCTATCGGGCACAGAACAAATGCTATTTGTGAAAGGTACAATCGATACATGTTTAGACCTAGCCCATAAAGAAATAACCAATATCGTACCGAATAAAGTGGCCGAAAGGTCCAAATCATCACACATATACTGACAAAATTTGGTGTGTGTGTGTCTATTATACCCACTATTAATGAATCCAAAAATGTATCCTACAGGATCCATTCAATCAAAGTTCCCATAAAAAGTTGATTTCCGGTTTTAAATTAAATCTTTAAAAAACAAAAATTTTATATAAGTATATATTTGGTTCATATATGATTTTGAGAAAATTAAGAAATATGCTTCGGTCCATTTTTGACTTGGTTATTATATGTTTTTGAGAAAAGTAAGTACTGTGATCTTGTTCGGTATATTTGTTGACCTGCTCTCCATATAAAAATAACATAAAAGTAACAGCACTAAAATTTGGTTTATGCTTATTTTATGTATCTTCAGCAAAATTAGATCCAAGACCTTCTCTCAAAATGCATGGTATAGGGTATTTTATAGTCGATAAAGACTCAACCATAATTTTCGTACTCGATTTTATATTAGCAAAAATGGAGATTAATAAATTATATCAAAGTTCTTTAAAAAAAAAACTATTAATTATTTTGTCCTAAATTAATTTGTTGAATGGGGCCTTATTCTTACCAACTCTGCAACGAAAAAAAAAACATAAAACATGCAGTAGCTCTTATTATCATAATCGCAATCACTCACTATCCACTAACACCCATTCATGCATACTTATACGTAAATTCGAGGATTCCATACAGACGACTTATGCGCCTGTATATACGCTAAAGATCAATTTCATCATAACTGCAGGGCGATCAATTAAAATTTTTGTTGATCGAATTTTCGTCAATTTTTTGACATGTGCGTATCAACAACAAACGCACTAACCACTGAAAATATTTAAACTCTACAGTTAAGCATCCTACGTTGATGCATTCATTCATGGCTGCATGGTGCTCAAAGCGCTTAAGGCTAACTTAAAATATAATAAGTATAAGATATTGTATTTTGTTTTTAATACAAGTTATGTTGCAAAAACACCAAAAATAACAACAAAAATTGATTAAAGCGCAAATGAATATTTTTGTTTTTGCGTTTTGTTTAAAGTCTTTCGGATCATGAGTTAGTTATTCTTTTCAAGTTAAACGTTTCTTTGGCTTTTGATTATAACTTGTAGACTAAGAACGATTACCTTTGTCGTTGATCGCTAACTTGTTGAAGCTACTGTAGAAAATTATTGTAAAACAACAACAATTTTTGTCAAATTTTTCTTTGAGACTAATTTGGGGTTTTTGATATTAGTACTGTGTTTTTTTCGGTTGCAGACTTTAATAAAGAACAAGAACGAGTTTTTGTTTTATGTGTGTAGCAATGTTTTGAAAACATTTTATAAGAAAGAAATTTATTTGCTGGTGATTGACAATTAAAAGTGAGTTTTGCACTTAGAGCCAGATCATTATATTTGTCCACTATAAGCCTAATGATTTTTTCTTGAATCGTTCTAAGGATTTACAAAAACAAATGTTTTATTCGAAATTAATTTGTATGTGGTAATGATTGTAACTGACTTCAATAAGCGCGGCCATAATCAGATGTTTTTACCCAGTTCAAATAAATTTATCTAATACAATATATTGTATTAAAAACACATTAAAATCAAAACAATATCCCTCAAATTTCGACGTATACCATACAAAACTCATCGTTATCGTTCTTTACTGAAAACTCATAATAAATATAAAAAAATGCTTTTAATAATTTTATTTTTTTATACCGTCCACCCCAGTGTGCAGAGTGTATGTATATAAATTTTTCATTCCATTTGTAATAATTAGAAAAAAAATTTTGGACACCATAAAATATGTATATTTGTGAACATTATAACAAGCGGAGTTGATATAGCGATGTCCGTCTGTCCGTCTGGGGAAGTCACGATGACGGCTTCAATCGGACAGCTAGGGTACTCGTTGGCATAAAAAATGATTCACCAACATCCTGAGAAGTTTGCTGTTTCAAATCGTCCAAATCGGTTGATTAGGTCTCGAAAATTGAATTAAGAAGTAAAAAAAGGCTTCAAAAAATATGATTTGTCTATGTTGTTTTTGTCCCTATCACGCCCTCAATAGGCTAACTGCGGAACTCCTTTTAGTGGGAGTGATTGACCAACAGCATGAGAAGTCTTTTGTTTGAAAAATCATGAAAACGGGTTTAATAGGTTCCGAGAAATCACTGAAGCAGTAAAAAAAATTTTAAAAAATATATGTTCTGTATTGTTCTTGTCGTTATTCTAAATGTTATATTGTTGTCATAGCTTGACTTGTTGTTTTTGTGGTCGTTGTGGTAATCTATATATGCAAAATTCATTTTCTGTTTGTTTGTTTGTTTGTTTATTTGTTTGTTTGTTTGTTTGACCGCTATACAAATTTTTATTTTTCAACGGATTTCCCTGAAATTTTGTACACTCGATCTCTATACCCCAGGAAAGGTCGCCATATACTTTTTACCGGCCACGCCTACTTTTGCGCCCACTTTTTATGTAAAATTACTTTTCTGTTTTATTCATATTTGTTCACTATACAAATTTTTATTTGTTAACGGATTTCTCTGAATTTCGGTATACACGATCCCTGTACTACAGCTAACGTCGCCATATACGTATTATCGGCCACGCCTACCTTTACGCCCACTTTTTATATACAATTCATTTTCTGCTTTTTGGTATATTTGTTCGCTATACAAATTTTTATCTGTTAACGATTTCCTCTGAAATTTGGTACACACAATCTCTGTACCACAGTGAAAGTCACCATATGCTTTTTATCAGCCACGCCTATTTTTGCGACTACTACTGCACATTATTCTCAAGTCCCAGGTAAGGTCGTCATATACTTTTATCGGCCACGCCCACTTTTTTTAATTTTCTATATACGCTTTTAGTGTTTGTTCATATTTTAATTTTTCAATGGACTTCCCAAAAATTTTGTACATAAATCTCTTTACTTACTACTCTTGAGCTTACACCATTATGAAATGAAGATTCTAAATCAACCTATTACAAATTTTCCCGTCTGGTATGGCTGCCAAACGCGCAAAAGCGGCGCGCGGACGCGACGCGCTCGCGAACACAGCTCAGCTAAAATATTGCAATGAACTGAAAAATATATTTTGGCGCCGCTTCCGCGCGTTTGGCAGCCACACCAGTGCTGCCGCGCAGTTGTTGTCAACCTATTTTAATTGCCAAATTTTATTTTTCAGATCATCCGATATTTGAGCGCAGCTGTGTTCCGCGAGCGCATCGAGTCGCGTCCGCGCGCTGCTTTCGCGTATCGAAATTATGCTATTGAAAGGAATACAGATTTTAAATACGTTTATTGAGAGCAGTATGGAGATTTTGTTCATTTGTTTTGGGGACCTTTATTTAAAAATTTGGGGAATTTGTTAATTTTTTGGGAAATTTGTGCATTTGGGGCTAAGTGCTGAGCGCATGCTTGCCACTACAACTTAGCATGGATTATTTTGAGTGTATTATATCTAAAAGTTAAGAATTTTAGTTATTCTAGGATTCAAATATACAGCAATTCTGGTTTTTCCTTCTTGTGCATATACGAAAAGCTTGTGCTGGCTCCCAACTCTGGACCAGGCGACAAATAATTCTCTATGAGAAAAACAGGGAGATTCTAAGTTGATACCTGCTACCGTAAGAGATTGTCCTCTTATGTACGTTATGTTAGGAACAACTTTTTGTACCATCTCTTGCAATGAAAAACCAACTTTCAAAAGTCTTCAAGTCAGTCGTTTCAAGAATTTCACATTCCCTGGAGTTAGCTTGTCCTAGCCGTTGGGCCTGAAGGCATTGTTGAGTCGTTTCCGGAATTTCACATTCCCTCGACTAAGCTTGTCTTAGCTGCTGGATTTCTAGACGCACTGGAGTAGATTCAGGCATTTCCGCTTCTTTTACAAAGCTTGTCTTGATCTTTGGGTTTGAAAACGTTATTGGGTTTGCTCAGGTGTTTCAGCATATCTCGACTCGGATTGTCTAACTCGTTGAGACTCAGGTTATCTAGAGTTCTGTTTTGTTTAAGCCTTTTTGCATTTGAGGTAGTACAGCCTATATGCTATGCCTTCATGTGCAACGCACAATTGCAAATAGTTATTTTTCCACCTTTAGAACTCATTTATATAGTGAAAACGATGAAATGGAAATATTTGTAATAGGTTGCTTTCCAATGTAGCCAAAAGGCAAGATGGAAATAAATGTTATATTTTGTTTTCCATTGTATTTAAAAAGACGAGATGCAAATATTTGTAATCGGAATAATCCTGCAGCGGTAGTCAACCTATGAAATAAATCTGCACTAATTTTGGGGTGTTGCAGCTCATAAGTAAAAAAGATAAGACGGGAAAATTTGTAATAGGTTGATTTAAAATCTTCATTTCATAATGGTGTAAGCTGAAGAGTAGTAAGTAAAGAGATTTATGTACAAAATTTTTGGGAAGTCCATTGAAAAATTAAAATATGAACAAACACTAAAAGCGTATATAGAAAATTAAAAAAAGTGGGCGTGGCCGAAAAAAGTATATGACGACCTTACCTGGGACTTAAGAAGAATGTGCAGTAGTAGTCGCAAAAATAGGCGCGGCCGATAAAAAGCATATGGTGACTTTCCCTGTGGTACAGATATTGTGTGTACCAAATTTCAGAGGAAATCGTTAACAGATAAAAATTTGTATAGCGAACAAATATACCAAAAAGTAGAAAATGATTTGTGTATAAAAAGTGGGCGTAAAAGTAGGCGTGGCCGATGATACGTATATGGCGACCTTAGCTGTAGTAAAAATCCGTTAATAAATAAAAATTTGTATAGTGAACAAATATGAATAAAACAGAAAAGGACTTTTACATAAAAAGTGGGCGTAAAAGTAGTCGTGGCCGGTAAAAAGTATATGGCGACCTTTCCTGGGGTATAGAGATCGTGTGTACAAAATTTCAGGGAAATCCGTTCAAAAATAAAAATTTGTATAGCGGTCAAACAAACAAACAAACAAATAAACAAACAAACAAACAAACAGAAAATGAATTTTATATATATAGATGTTATCCACGTATGTGCAATAATTACTATACACATTCTATAAGCAGTCGCTTAAAGCAACATTGCGGCACAATATTAAACGTCGCATTCATTTTCTGTTTTTCTTTGACGTCTTTGCTCAATGATGATCACTTATTGAATAAAGTAATTCAATTTTTAAAAGTTCTGATTCCTTTAATTTGCAAACGATTCCGTTATATTTGATGTTTACAAAATAATTAAAATTCAAAAAAAAAAAAAAGGTTAAGGCGGTTTCGCAGCTTATTTTTAAAGTATTTTTGCTGTAGCGTCTTATAAAAAAAAGTTCAAAATTAAAAAATCACAAAATTTTAAATTGAAATAAAACATGAATTTGTACCCCCAAAAAACGTGAACATAGGGAATTTTTTCACCATGAACAAATTCCACAATCCCATACAAATTTTTTGGGAGTAAGATAATTTTTTTGAGGAATGGTTCATCAGGGACTAAGTACTCAGCACCTGGTAAGCATAGTGAACCATTTTTCAAGTCAAAGCCCTTTGGATCCGGGCAAGATCGGGTAGAAACAGCTAGTAATATAGTAAAAACTAACCCCTTTTTCTGGTAGAAAAATTAAAGATTTTCCTTTGTTTTGGCCTCACAAAAATAAATTGTTAGATCATTTTTGTCATTGCCACGAGCACGCCTGTAAAGTTTCAGATCGATTGGGTCACGGTAAAGGCTTAAAAATCGATCCTAAATTTTTACTAAAGCAGACACTACGAGCTAATATAAAGGGCGTCAAAATTCACCAACATCTAAAGCAAATAATGCTAAACTACCTGTTGTTAATAAAAAAATTAATGTAAATTTACCGAAAAAAAATTTTATGTATTAATTTATTTAAAGAAAACACAACAATAACTTTTGATGTTGTATTTTTTGTGTGTAATATTTAATTTATAACATACATATATTAAATAATAAAAAAATATTATACATATAGGGCCGTATGCAAAAAAATTAAAGTGTACTTCAAGTAGACTTTATTGAATGTTTTTCATAAAAAATTGTTGATAAAATCTACTTAAAGTTCAATTTAATTTTTTTGCACATATTCTATATATGTGACCTTTTCCGAGAAAAGGGACCTAGTGTGTCAAAAAACGGTTTGTGTCAAAAACGGTGGATTCTGTTTTTTTTTTCTCTAAACTTAATTTCCACACACTAGGTCCCTTTTCTCGGAGAAGATAACCGCATGTTAGAAATAAATCGTTATATTATTTTATTTATATAAAATTCTGCAATATTTTGTTTTAGGGAAAATACATTTCTTTTGCACTAACAAACAGAGTATCACTTCATTTTGCTCAGTGTGACTTTACCACAGTAGATGGCGCCACAATTTTCGTTCTAATTAGCTTTGCAATAGTTATTTATATTTTAACATGAATGTCAACATTTTCAATTAGATATCGAGCACAACAATGTTAAAAGTATACACAGAGCTGAGTAAAGAAGAAGCAATGTGTTTTTTTTTTTTTTTTTAACAATTCTACATATGTAGTTATATAAAATTATTATTCTGCTTTACCTACGAAATATCTGATTGCGATTACATATAATTTTTAAAAATTGTTTATAATTACTAAAGAATTATTATTATTGACATAAACGCAAAATTGCACCTTTTAAATTTTCCATTCAAATTTAAGAAAATATAAATTCTAAAAACTGGAATTCATATTTCCAATTATAAATTAGAAAATATCAATTGAATTTCAGAAAATCATATTAAAACGTGGGAAATAATAACTTGAAATTTAGAAGAATTTTAAAAATATAAATTTTATTCTTTAAACACAAATTGAAATTCAAAATATATTTGCATTTAAAAATGGTTACATATAAAAAAAAATTGCCATTCAGGAGACATTAATAGCATTTCAGGATAAGAAAATATTAATTTCAATTCATTGAAGATTAGAAAACCTAAAATGATGTTAAAGAATTGCGAACATAAAAATTATTACATAGATAAAGCGCAATTTGATGAAAATGTTATTTATGCATATATTATTTTTCACAATTTTTTTGGATGAAAATTTGAAGTTATTCAGAAAATAAAGATAGCAAATTATTTCATTTAAAATATTTGGGACATTTGGTTTTTGCTTTTGGCATCCCTAATTTGAACCAGCGTTCAAGATGACTTCAAAATTTAACTTCATGGTAGGCAACGTAAAACCCAAAAAATTTAAGTTCGATAATTATTCCCAGGTAGTAGTATTTGGAGTCAATAAATAAAAATATATATTATTAACATAATTTAATTCAAAATCAAAAGTTGGCATCGCTGGGTTAGATTTTGTATTGTATTGTGTTATGTTGTGTTATCACAAAATCTAGTAGTGAAAACTGCCTTTTAATATGTAAAAAAAAATTTTATTCTCTATGTTGTCCAAATATGGCAATATTTTAACAAAAAAATTGAAAGAGCTTTTTTTTGTTATTATTTTTTTACTTCATCCGACCTATACGGCCATAATGAAGAATTATTTGGCCAGCTAAAAGAAACTATACAGCCATCACCAATTAGCACGATTTAGCGTGTAAGGCCGTGGAGATTAGGGTGAGCTACTTAATTTGCAAAAACTTAAACTAAATTAAACGAGAGGTTATGTCATATAACCCGAAACGCATGCATATACGTATCTATAATATTAATAGGCAAGGCGATTTCTTGTGACCGGTGTAAGTTTCACAGTTTTACCCCGATTTTGACAAAACATTTATCAGTTGAAAGGTATTCCTTTTAAGCTTTTATCCAGATTTACAGATTTTCATCGTCCGGAATATTTTTTTGGAGTTATGATCGTTTAAAGTTGCTACTAACACATACATAAAATTGTACAATTCTATGTGTGTGTTTATTAAATTAGATAATGTGTTTGAGTTTGTTTTCTTCATTTAAAATGAGTTGAATTGTGAATTAAAATCATCTGTTAAGCGGATCAACCCAAAGAATTTGCTGAAATAATTTGGTATTAAGTTTAATAAATTGTTTAATTTTTCAAATATTTTGTTTACATTTATTATCAATAGGTGGAGGGTATCAAAGATTCGGCACAGCCGAATTTAACACTCTTACTTGTTTTTCTATTAATTTGTCGTAATAAATAAATCTGTTCAAAAGATGTTGTTCATCACACACAGTCCATTTTATATATTAATCATACAATTGATCACTGTCTGTGATAATTTATAAACCAACACCAGCACAACAAACTACTTACGACAATACTATTGATCTCTAAATTAAACAAATAAAATTCATTAATAATTTTATAACAATAAATTGGAAATTGGGTTATTTTCTTTACTGATTGACAGACAAATAAATCAATTCTTAGATTGAAATAGATTTACACAGAGAAATTTCTACATACACAAACTCACTCCAATAACAGAAGAAAAAAAATCATTTAAACATTTAGTTAAATAAACAATTAAATCTTTAATAAATCATGTGTTATTTAGAGAATTTCTTTGACAGCTTTCTTTAAATTTTGAAACTTTTTTTGTTTTTCAGAGTCAAGCTTTAGCTTTAACTCGTGTAGCGAATGCTGCTGCAGCAGCAGCAGCCGCCAATGCCAAAACACCAACAGAAAGCATACACACAGATGTTTTAGTTAAACGGGAACATTCATTAACACCGCCACCACCACCGCCACCGCCACAAACATCATTACCACCACCAGCACAGCCTCCCTCACGTAATTCACCCATTAATAATAGTAATAATGCACAAAATTCCACCAATTCACATGCCGATGAATGCCAAAGCAGTAGTGCATCTATGCAACACAGCCGTAGACCCTCATTACAGGGCGTACAAGATAAATTGGCACAATTGCAGCAATTACAACAACAACATCATCATCAGCAACAGCAGCAGCAGCAGCAACAATCAAATGATGAACAACTGCAGCGTAGTCCTCGATTTTCAACAAGTATTATAGCCGCTCACAATACAACACCATCACCTAGACATGAGTTGGTGCATACGCCGAACCACAATGCAATAACCAATACCAATCTACCGCCAATGACTAGTCAAAATAGCTCAACACCAAAGTTAACAACCGATAGAGATGACCAACAACACCACCAACACCAACAACACCATCATCAACAACATCCACTATCACATCAGCCTCACCGTTCTGAAAGTCATACACCCAGAATTATGGGTAGTATAACATGTTTACCTCCATCAGCTTTAAATGCAGTAGCAGCAGCAGCCGCTGCTCAACAACAGCAGCAGCACCAACAACAGCCCACAGAAAAATTACTTAATTCACCAGCTGCTTCAACTATGGATCGAAAAGATTTTGATGTTACTAAAGTTAATTGTAAGTACAAGGAAATTCTATTTTGTGTCTTTTAATCAAACCCAATAGGAAATGATGTTAAGTTGGTTTAAATAATGAAATTGATGACACGTCTGCCAGAGTTTATTACAATAAAAGTGCTTTAATTCTATTATTTTTTTAAATTTATTGAAATAAAGATTCGAATTTAAGATTGATCTATTGATCTATATGGTTGGCATTTTAAAAGAATTTTAATTATATCATGAATTTGATTTGAAGACAGCAGAATACAACCTTCGAATATTTCTTCATTTATGCTATGTTCAGACGGACAGCAAGATTCGAGGTTCGCTCTCTCATTTACGGTTCGCGCCCCAATCATGATTGAACCTACATGATTCGCCATACAAAATTTTGAGAGCGAACCAACTTGGTTCATATTGAATCTAGTTACGAACCACGAAAAATGTACTCTCATCTCCAATATTGATAAAAAATTATCGTTAGTTTATCTGAATTAGCTGTTAAAAATATATAAACAGAGAAAAAAACAAAAAATTAATTAATAAAATAAATAGAAATATTTAACAAATAAAAAGTATATATTTACATATCTATATTCAAACAAAAATGGAAAAAATTAAATAGTGGAACGTAAAGTGTAGATGTCTTAAAATATTTGCACAAAAAATATAAACGTCAAAATGAAACAAGAACACTCGTCTGAACACCAAGGTTTGCAACCGTGATTCAGAGAGCGAATCTAGTGGTTAATTTTGCCGTCTGAAATGTCGCATTTTACTTGCACTTTTTTAAAAGTGTATTTTTTTTTATATATTCTGAATAAAGAGCAATCTTATCTTAAACATCAATCGAAAGGTCACAAAGTCGCGTCCTCATAAATAGCAAAAAAATGCTGCCATGGCATTCTTTCAGGTCGTAGTGCGAGAATATTTGCCCATTGTTGCTTTTCTTTTGAATATTTTCACCCTCTGCCTTCAAAGAGGATAATAATCAAAATTTTACATATTATGAACACAGCACGTTGAGACCTTTCGATTGATGTATAAGGTAATGTTGCTCTTAATTCAAATTATTAAAAAAGTATACTTTTCAATAAAGGTGCAAATAAAATGCGACATTTTTTGTCAGAAAAGAAAATGGCATTAGTTTCATTAATTTCTGTAACAATTTATTCGATATAATGTTTTCATCAATACTGTCATGAATAAAATATCATAATTTTTCAAAGGCCGCGACTCGGTAACTTCTTTTAACGATAATCGAATCTTTAAAAAAGAAAACAACAAAATTATCGATTTTGGTATTTAGTAAAATTTTTAAACGATATTCGCTATTGTTAAAGTCAGCTGTTGTTGTTATCTAAACGACAACATACATAAATAAAAAAAAATCGTAAAATATTGAAAATATTTTGCTTTTATTATAAAAACTTATATATATAAATAAAGAAATTAAAAATTCAATTCATTATTTTATATTCAAATAAATAAACAAAAATATTTATAAACAAGTAAGAAAATTATAGTCGGTCTAGACCGACTATACGATACCCTATACCATGCGTTTAGAAACCCTATCTCTTAGGCCCAACTAACTGGACATTGAAAATAAGCAAAAACCAAATTTGAGTGGGATTTTTATTAATTTTTTTGGGTGCAGATATGAAAAAGTTCATATCGGATGCTATATCTATAAAGGGACTAGGTCCAAAATTGGACCGATCCTGATCATGTTTGGTAAAGTCTCTTGTATTTTGCAAAAATACGTACAAACAAAATTTGAGAAGAATCAGTGCAATATTTTTGTTTTTTAATAGATTTAAGTGAAGATCGGGAAGCAGCTCTATATGGGGTCAAAGGGATCATTTTTGGACTACTCATTAGTGGATGTAATGAACGCATACAAACCCAATTTGAGTAAGATCTATATGACAATTTGGATCTTATGGCAATTTATGTCGATTTCATATGGGTAATTTGTATGGGGCTAGGTCTGAACATGGACCGATTCTCACCAATTTCAATAGCGTTCATCCCATGGCCGATAAAAGCTTATATACCAAATTTCATCAAAATATATTCATATTTGCGACCTGCAGTTTGATTACAAGCTTTACATGGACACACAGACGGACGGACGGACGGACGAACGGACGGACGGACATTGTTAAATCAACTCAGAAAGTGATTCTGATTCGATCGGTATAATTAAAGATGGGTCTAGGTCAAATATTTTTGGTTGTTACAAACAGCAGCACAAAGTCATTATACCCAAACCACATAGTGGTATAGGGTATAAAAATATAGAAATTAAACATAAACATAAAATCATCTTGTCATTTGTTTTTTTTTTCTATTCTGCTTTGTGTTTTTCGCTTATTTTGACAGATATGCCACTCGTTTACAATTTAAGTAAATAGAAAAGTAGATTTGTCCACTATCGTTAAGGTGTAGTTAGTGAATCACTTAATCGTTAGTGCAAACAACAATAGCTGTCGATATATTTTGCGATTTTCGGATCGTTAAAATTTACAGAAGCGCACTACAGACATCGTTGATGCTTTAATTATGTGTTGTTTGACTCTAAACATAGAATTCTTTTTAATAATATAAGTGCAATTAATTGTTTCCCAAATTCTTAGCAATAACAGTGAAATTAATTTTTTCTGTAATCTATTTTTATACCCTATACCCTACGTGGTCAGGATACAACGACTTTTTGCTTATGTTTGTATTTACCATATATGTATATTTGACCAAGAGTCATCTTTTATTATACCGATCTACCCAGAATCACTTTCTGAGTCGATTTAGCGATGTCCGTCCGTGCGTCCATGTAAACCTTGTAATGAAACTACAGGTCTCAAATATGAACGCTATTGAAACTAATGAACATCGATCCATGTTCAGCTCTAGTTCCCGTATAAACGACCCTTATAACATCGACTTAAATAGCCATAAGATCCAATTCATCATATAAGTCTCGATTAATTTGGGTTTGTACATGTTTATTATATCCATTAATCAGTACTCGAAAAATAAATCCTGTAGGACAATTCTTAGTCCCGATCTTCACTTAAAGCTATCAAATCAAACATATTGTACAGATTTTCTCAGGATCGAACCATTTTTTAAACTGGGCTCTAATTCTCGGAGTCGATAGCGATCGAAATTCTACTCGAACGTCGAAATTTTTTCTTTTGGGATGCTCTCAGCATTTATCGAGTAACAAGTATCGAAATTTCGAATGATATTACTCGATAACGAGCGAGTACTCAAACGCAACCGTACGACATTTTAGTCGATAGCAAATTATCTATCGAGTTGATAAATAATTTAAGGTCAAAAATAACAAAAAAAAATTCAACGCAAAAGCAGGCACTTGCTGAGTTTATGGCAGAGCACTCGGACTTGGCCAAAGGTATTTTGCCAAATTGCGCACAAGGCAAAGCCAACAGACTTTGGGAGAAGTTGACGACCAAGTTAAATTTTTCTGGGCATCCATCTAAAGACTCCAAATCATGAAATCACGAATATTCTTTCTAATTTTATTCAAATCTCTATCTTCGTCAGAGTCGGATGATGAGGAATGAAAAAAGAAACTTGAATCCATTTTTTTTTTGTCTAAATTAGTTTTTAAAATATTTTTCCACTTTGAAAATTTGCTTCTGGTTATTGAAAAATTAAACATATATTTTTGTTTGCCTTTTTTTATTAGTCCTCTACATGTATATAGTGTTGTGTAGCTTCTTAAGATTTTTTTTATAACACTGAAACATAAAATCGTTTCGATTCTTAACGAGTGCCATCATCAGAAAATTTCGAACTATCGAAATTAATTCCGATACGAAATTATTTCGATTACGACTGCGGGAATTAGAGCCCTGTTTCCCATATAAATGTAGCATCCGGCATGAACAAGTACCAGCGGATACGCCAACTTGTCCGATCCCGCCCATTTTTTTCCGACTCCTCACATTATTAACTCATGAAATTTTTGAGGCTTTAACACTTACGCAACTCCAGATATATGACATTTAATATTTAATTTGTATGGGGGTGCCACGCCCACTGGTCTGGTACCGCGCTTTTTATACCCTGTACCACTATGTGGTTTGGGTATAATGACTTTGTGCTGCTGTTTGTAACAGCCAAAAATATTTGACCTACACCCATCTTTAATTATACCGATCGAATCAGAATCACTACCTGATTCGATTTAACGATGTCCGTCCGTCTGTGTGTCCATGCAAAGCTTGTAATCAAACTGCAGGTTGCAAATATGAATATATTTTGATGAAATTTTGTATTTGATCTTTTATCGACCATGGGATGATCGCTATTGAAATTGGTGAGAATCGGTTAATGTTCAGACCTACCCCCATACAAATGACCCCTATGAAATCAACATAAATTGCCATAAGATCCAAATTATCATATAAATCTTAATCAAATTGGGTTTGTATGTGTTTATTATATCCATTAATCAGTAGTCCAAAAATGATCCCTATGGGACAACTCTTAGTCAAAGGCCCCATATAGAGCTGCTTCCCGATCTTCACTTAAATCTGTCAAAAAACAAAAATATTGCACTGATTCTTCTCAAATTTTGTTTGTATATATTTTTGCAAAATACAAGAGACTTTGCCAACCCTGATCAGGATCGGTCCATTTTTGGGCCTAGTCCCCATATAGATATTTCATCCGATATGAACTTTTTCATATCTGCAGCCGAAAAAATTAATAAAAATCCCACTCAAATTTGGTTTATGCCTATTTTCTATATCCAGTTAGTTGGGCCTGAGAGAAAGGGTCTCTAAACGCATGGTATAGGGTATCGTATAGTCGGTCTAGACCGACTATAATTTTCTTACTTGTTTTTATTAATAACTCATAAATTCAGACAAAGTTCCAAGGCTTTCACTATTACTGTACTCCCGATATATGACATTACATATTTACTTTGTATAGGGGGTACCACTCCCACTAATCTGATCCCGCCCATTTTTGCGAGTGCTAACGTAAATAACATATGAACTGACACTAAGTCCCAAGACTTTGTCTATTACAGTACTCTAGATATATGAAATTAAATATTTACTTCTTCTGGTATGTGCCATGCCTATTAGCCAGATCCCGCCCATTTTTTTCGCAACTCTTCAAATTAGTTTAGTATGTACATGTGCTTGGTTTCAGAACTATTGCTGGCATAGTACTCCAGATATTATATATTAAAACATTGTATGAAATCTGCCACGCCCACTTGTCCAATCACACCCATTTTCACTTCGACTGCTAATATTAATAATTTATGAACTCCTACAAAGTTTGAAGGCTCTTACTATTATATAACTCTAGATATTTAAGATTAAATATTGTCCGATCCCGCCCATTTTTGTCCTGATTACTCTCATTAGTAACATATCGCACCTGTACCTCTAAAGTGAGTCAACTCAAAATTTACAAATTTTCAGTAAGGCAAAAAACGGGTTTTTTAATATTTACTATAGAATTTAAAAACATTGTAAAGAATTGCAAATAATAAGTATACAACAATAGCAGTAGTAGCGATTTTTTCATTGATCATCAAAAATAGCAAGTTTTTTGGTTGCAACTCAAAATATGTCTTTTTAGTGAATTATAAAGAAGCTACTCTTATAACACAAAGAGGGCTACAACTGTATTTTTTTTTACGAAAGAATAGTAGATATGACCACTGTGTATCGTTCTCTTACAAAAAGTAAAAATTGAAAATTTTTGAGTTGACTCACTTTAGAGGTACAGGTGCGATATGTACTATTGCAATGTTTCAAAACTCTTGCTATCACAATAGCCAAGATATATGATGTTATTCAATTTATGTGGGAGGGGCCTCGCCCACTTGAAATACAAAAAGATATATAGCCGTAAACCTAATCAGGATCTTTCTAATGAAACTGGTTTGGGTCAAATCGGTTGTGTTGTTTTAGAGTCTATAAAGGTCAAATTGAAATACATTGTATTTTATATATATAGATTGTACATATTCTATAGGGGTATTTCTCCACTCTTCCAAAATTTTACTTTTCGGCATTGTCAAACAGACGAGCTTGGTGAAAAACTTTTCTGGACCGGTTGCTCCATAAATTTTCTATCAGGTAGAGGTCGGGTAACTTCAGAGGCACTTATATTATTATCCGAAAACCATATTTCTAGAATGTATGCAGTATATCTTGAAAAATCAAAATTTTGTCCTTCAAATCTGCCTTAAACTGCGAAACAAGTAGACCTAAATCTATTTTATTACAAAAAATTGTTTTAGAAAAAAATGTTTTTTGAAGGACACCGCTCCCCAGTTAATTATGGAACCAGCACCCAATGTCGACCCATCTGGGCCGTCGAGGTTAAATTTTTTTATTACTAAATACTTCTTTAGAAATCATATGATTTTGTCCAAAATTCATCCGCTCGTCTCAATTTTTTTATGTCACTGGTAGATTTTTTAGTTTTTGGAATACAATAGTGCTATATTTAGTCAAGAATCTCGGAATGGTTGGTTAATTCAAGTCTATGTTTCAGTAAGCCTTAGTTTGGTATAAGGGCATTAGGCTATTGGATGCTGCCTAAATAATTCTTCGTTTATCACGTACTTCGATTTAATATTTCAGCTTTTTTCAGGTTAATTTGCCTTTCTTAAATTCTCGCAATATTAGACTCATTTCGCTTGGATGTATCAAATTTCCTCCCCCATTTTGCATTTAGCAACTTAATTTTTTAATAAATTTAATATATCGGTGGCAAAATTATCCGATGTGAAATTAACTTCTATTTTGCAATGGTATATTTTTATTTTATTCTTTAATCTTAATATTCGTTGGTACCTATATGGCAAAAATATTGTTTTTATATAAAAAATATTGAAAACACATGATGAACTTATATTTTGCACACCAGTTTGCAGACGGACATATATAAGTTTTTGTCATTCCGATTTTTATATAAAAAATCTGAATCCCATAAGATATATATTCTTGAATCTTATAACATGCAGAGTTGATACACACAGAAAACAGATTCATTGTGGCTACCGAATTTATTGCCAACCGGATCGCGATAATGCTAATAACCGCTTTTCGGGTTCACGTTGATTACAATTCAATTACCTTAACAGTAAATATTTTATCATAAAAGAAAATTTGCTGATGATATTAAATTTCAGTTGATGTAATCAAAAATGCAGTTGTTCCACATTAGAACAATTCGGTTGGCATATATTTTTTCTGTGTGTAGAAATATGTGCATCTGTCTGTCTGTGGAATTCACGATCACGTCCTCAAAAGGTGTAGTGGGCTGCTTATTTTTAGTGAAAATTATTCATTGTCATCCTGGAGAGGTTGTCACTTAAAATCGGTTCAAAATCTCCTGAGAATTCAATAAAAATTTAAAAATATGAATATATCTAGGTGTTTCTTGTTCACATTAGTTTAGGTTGGTATTGCCAAACTTTTTTAAAGTTATTTGAAAATAAATACAAAAAATCGCCAATATGAAAGAAAACTAATAATAATAAAAAAATTAATTTTCTTAAAAAAGTATCTTATTATTTATGAAAAATAAGAGAAATATTTATAAATTTTAATAAAAATAAAAATTCAAAATGAATTATTTTTGGATTCAAATTTTTTTTTGCAATTCTTTGGATGTAAGCAGTTTTTAATAAGGTTCAGAAAATACACACGTCAAACACACAATATTCTGTTATAAAGCAGTCAACACATATTTTTATTTTCATATCAATTATGTGTGTTTCTAAATTTTGTACGCTGCCGAACACAATCATGACTCTGTTTCGTTTTAATATTTCGTTATGTAGACGAACATGTTTCTATCACGTATTTTCTGTGTTTTTGCACGTGTAATGCTAAAAAAAACAGAACATGTTATTGAACGCGTACAACTAGAAATTAAAATATTATCCACTAGCGATCGGTAAAATCTGATACAGCCCTATAATAACGACAACAATTGTTTTAACAAATTAATTTAGAAAATCTTAAATAATTCACTTGCAGTTATAAAAAACAATAATTTTTTATTTTTAATATCATTCTTATCATTGTGCTGAGATATGTTAAAAATTCAGTGTGTTTGTGTCTCTTGGTATTAATTTTATCAAGTTATTAATTTGTTGCTTCTTAAAATAATTTGTTTACATTTGTTGTAAACAGTGCAATAAATTGATATGTTAATGTAAATGTAAAATCGATGCGGATGGTACCAAAGGTTTGGCACTGCCGAATTTAACACTCTTACTTGTTTTTTTTTTATTAACTTTAGATTTTTACTCATAGATAAATGTCCATAGTACACGTTTTTATACCCTATACCACTATGTGGTTTGGGTATAATGACTTTGTGCTGCTGTTTGTAACTACCAAAAACATTTGACCTAGACTCATCTCATATTATACGGATCGACTCAGAATCACTTTCTGAATCACTTTCTGAGTATCACTTTCTGAGTCGATTTAGCCCGTCCGTCCGTCCGTCTGTCCGTCTGTGTGTCCATGTAAACCTTGTAATCAAAGTCGCAAATATGAATATATTTTAAATGAATTTGGTATCGGCCACACCATGAACGCTATTGAAATTGGTAAAATTCGGTCGATGTTCAGACCTAGTCCCCATACAAATTACCCCTACAAAATCGACTTAAATTGAAATAAATCTCGGTCAAATTGGGTTTGTGCATGTTTATTATATCCATTTATCAGTTGTCCAAAAATAAACCCCATATGACAATTCTTTTTCATAGCCCCCATAGAAAGCTGCTTCCCGATTTTCCCTTAAGTCTATCAAAAAACAAAAATATTGCACAGATTTTTCTCAAATTTGGTTTGTATACATTTTTTCAAAATAGAAGTGACTTACCAAATATGGTTAGGATCGGTCCATTTTTTGACCTAGTCCCCATATAAATATATCATTCGGTGTTAACTTTTTCATATCTGCAGCAAAAAAATTAATAACTATGCCACTCAAATTTGGTTCCTGCTTATTTTCTATATCCAATTAATTGGATCGAAGGGACAGGGTCTCTAAACCATAGAAATGAAAACATTTCCAATTTTCACAATCTAAAAATTTTTTTATATAATTTATCAGGTTTTAATGAATTGAAGGAAAAGTTTTTTTAATAAAATCTTTCAGATTAGAAAATTTAAGAATTTCAGATACATTTTCTATTGAAAATATTTAGAGGTTGCTTACTAATATTTTGTCATATTCTAGTATTTTTTCTGTAGAATCACTGCAAATTTAGCAAAGCTTGAGAAAAGTGAATAAAAAATCATTTCCGTAGACATCGCGAAAAAAATGCTCTAGCTCCGGCAACCCTTGATTTAAAACAATATTCTTTAAACCTCATTTTATTGTTACTGAAACATTCAATTCCCAGCAAAACTCTCCGTTACATGTAATAAACTTAAGAATAAGGAATCAAAAGTGTTCAGTAGTTACCTTTCCATTACGAAACCCATTATATTAACATGGGGATGTCATTGGAGGAAAGGCCTTACAGGCACCTTACTAGGTACTGCTACAAATAACTAGTTATTTTACGGAAAATACGAAGGGTTTTGAGTAAATTGTTACATATATGGAGTAAAGTTAATTTAATTATCACCGCACAATCTGTTTTAAATAATGTAGAGTAAAATTTCACGGCTTTTGTTGTGTTTTTGTCCGATAATGGCTATCAACCCAAAATAGTTTGTTTTATTAAATTTTACTCATTATTTAAAGTTTTTAATAATACAAACAGTAGTCAGTACCAGTAAATATTTACATAAATAATTATCTTGAAGTCCTTTTATTAAGCTGGGAATAATTCAAAAGGTACGGGCTTAACATTACCATGTAATGCAAACGGTAATAACGAATAATTACCAAGGTTTTGCTTGGTTATTTGGCGGATAACTTGCGAGTCGGATTTTATCAATTACTTTTTGTTGTTTAAATTGTTTTATTTAAATTGCTTTCAACTTAACTTAAGTTTACACATAGAGATATGGTAACCTTATAAATTCTAGAAATTGTAGTATAGAAATAACAATTAAATCTATGAAGAAATTTGTTGGATAATTTTATAAAATTTTATAATAAAAATCGTCGAACACTCGGTTCGTTTTGATGTTAGTTACATTACTATTTTCCTTTAATTATTTGATATTTATTTCTGGTACAATTGTGTTTTTTTTTTTTTAATAAAAAAGTAGAAAGAAATAATAAAAGTTTACTAAAATGTTTCAATGGTTTGGGTCTTCCCAAATTTATAATTTATCTCAGCGTGTTATGTTTTTTTTTTTTTCTAAAAACTTTTTACTTTTCCAAAACCAGTATATGTTCATATCTTCTTTCTTGTTTTTATTTTTATAACCTCCACACCACTGTGCATAGGTTATATATATATATATATATATATATTTTTTTTTACTTTATTGAGTAATATAAATTTACAATATAACTTAATCTGTTATTCCGTTTGTAACACATCGAAATAAGGTATATATATTCTTGGTTTTTAGAACAACTCGAGTCAATATAGCGATGTCCGTCTCTCCGTTTGTCTGCTGAAATCACACTCATTCAAAAAGTATACCATCTACCGGGGTAAATGTAGGACAATATTGTTTACAAATATTTCAGATGTCATTGTGCCAAGATATGACATAAAGATATTAGGTACCTCTAAAAAATGCTGCAAATTCAGTGTATTTGTTGTAAACATTTTTTTTTTTAATTTCATAAAATTGTTTACTTTTTAAAATATTTTGTTTAGATTTTTTATAAATAGTGCAATAAGTCTTGGTATTAGTGTAAACATAAAACGCACAGATGGAGTATCAACCCAGCAAAACCTTCCATTACATGTAATGAGCTTTAGAATAAGAAATCAAAAGTGTTCAGTAGTTACCTTTCCATTACGAAACGCATTACTTTAACATGGGGATGTCATTGGAGGAAAGGCCTTACCAGCACCTTACTAGGTACTGATACAAATAACTAGCTACTTTATAGATAACAAGAAGCGTTTTCAGAACTTTTAACATATAGCGAGTACAGTAAATTTCTGTAAAAACAACACATTGGTATCGAGCAATATGTTGTAAATAATGCAATCTAAAATTTAACAGCTTTTGCTGCGTTTTTTGTCTAATGATGACTATCGCCACAAAATTAAATTATTAAATTTAACTCATTATTTATAGTTTTTACTAATACAAACAGTGGTCATTATCAGTAAGTATTTACATAAATCATTACCAGGAAGTCCTTACATTTAGCTTGAAATTATTCAGTAGGTATGGGGCTAACATTACCATGTAATGCAATGGTAATAACTAATCATTACCAAGGTTTTACTGGGAAGGATTCGGCAGAATCCATTTCAAAACTCTTACTTGTCTGTATTCAATCTATCCTTGTATCTTGAAATTTAAATATTATCAGCTAATTCAGATAGAAATATTTAACATATTACTGATGTAGGGCAAAACTAAAATTTTTAGTCAAGATTAATTTGATATTTTTTCTTGAAATATCGCATAATTTTTTAGCTCTGAAAAAATTGCAAATATGATTCCTTATTTTGTCTCTGGGTATTCTAACATAAACTGCGTTAAAGTGTATTTCCGTTTGGTCCCTTAATAGTTTTTCTACTCTAATAGAAAAACAATACAATTTTCATATAGACGTTATTTCTTTACATAAAAAAAATGATGTGAGTCCGATCACAGGTGAGATTTGTAAACATCTAGTAATTAAAGATTTTTTATGGCCCTTTTTTAAAATCAAACAGAAAACGTCATTTATGTATCATTTATAGCAATCAACTGTACGGGCTCTGCTAATACAAAAATATTTATAATAATTTATTATTTAAACCAGTTAATTTGGAATTTTTCATTTTTTATTTTTCATTTTTTAGTTTTCATTTTTTTTTTTTTTTAAATTTTTTCATTTTTCATTCCTCGTTTTAGTTTTTCATTTTTAATTTTTATTTCTAATTTTTCATTTTTAGTTTTTTATTTTTCATTTTCCATTTTTTATTCTTCATTTTTCATTTTTCGTTTTTCATTTTTCATTTTTTATTTTTCATTTCTTATTTTTCATTTTTTATTTTTCATTATACCCTATACCACTATGTGGTTTGGGTACAATTACTGTGCTGCTGTTTGTAACTACCAAAAATATTTGACCTAGACCCATCTTTTATTATACCGATCGAATCAGGATCACTATCTGATTCGATTTTACGATGTCCGTCCGTCCGTCCGTCCGCCTGTGTGTCCATGTAAACTCAAACTGCAGGTCGCAAATATGCATATGTTTTGATGAAATTTGGTATATAAACTTTTATCGCCCATAGGATGAACGCTATTGAAATTGGTGAGAATCGGTCCATGTTCAGACCTAGCCCACATACAAATGACCCCTATGAAATCGACAAAAATTGCCATAAGAACCATATTGTCATATAGATCTTACTCAAATTGGGTTTGTATGCGTTCATTACATCCATTATTGAGTAGTCCAAAAATGATCACTTTGGCCCCATATAGAGCTGCTTCCCGATCTTCACTTAAATCTATCAAAAAACAAAAATATTACACCAATTCTTCTCAAATTTTGTTTGTATATATTTTTGCAAAATACAAGAGACTTTACTAAACATGGTTATGTGGCCTAGTCCCCATATATATATAGCATCCGATATGAACTTTTTCATATCTGCAGCCAAAAAAATTAATAAATTTCACACTCAAATTTGGTTTATGCTTATTTTCTATGTCCAGTTAGTTGGGCCTCAGAGATAGGGTTTCTAAACGCATGGTATAGGGTATCGTATAGTCGGTCTAGACTGACTATAATTTTCTTACTTGTTTTTTATTTTGCATTTTTTATTTTTTTTTTCAATTTTTCATTTTCTATTTTTAATTTTTTATTTTTCATTTTTTAATTTTAATTTTTTATTTTTCGTTTTTTTTTTTCATTTTTCATTTTTTATTTATCATTTTTTATTTTTCAGTTTTCATGTTTCAGTTTTCATTTTTCTTTTTTTATTTTTCATTTTTCATTTCTCATTTTTATTTTGGATATTACATATCATAATTTTTTCACCAATACAATCAAAAGTCACACCGATTTTGTCTTACGGCTCACATGTTACGCTGTTTTTGTGATTGTATTATGAAATAGAAATTTACTGCCCTGCGCGTATAGATGTTTACACACCAGAAACCACTACTGATTCTACAAAACAATGGAAATAAGATCTCTATAATATAAATAGGCTAATAGGTTTTGTGACTGATGTTTTGTTCTACCGTTTTATCCCGATTTTCACCAAACGTATATTATTTGAAAGGTATTTTATTTTAATTTGCAGATTTACAGATTTGTAAATTCTTTCCTTTATTTTGAGTAAATTTCACTTAAAGTTGCTACTAATTTATACATAAAATTATACAATGCTATGTGTGTGTTTATTAAATTTGTTAATGTGTTTGTAATAAAAATGAGTTTGTTTTTTGTGTTGATTTGTGAATTGACTATAATTTATTAGCATACTTTTAGGGTCTTTATTTAATGAAAAAATAAAATTTCCTAGAATTTGCGCTCGAATTTCGAGAGCTGGAATCTGCTAGTTTCAATAAATACTACTACTACTATAGTAGTCAAAAAAGGAAAATAAAGGCTAATTATCTGCAATTGTACTAAAATTGTAGAGGGTATCAAAAATTCGGCACAGCCAAATTTAACACTCCTAATTGTTTTTATTAATGTTTTCTATATCTAAAAGAAAATGTATGGCAAAATATCATAGATAATTTAAACAGTTGTTACAAGTTTTTTCACTGACATAACTTTTTGCCAATTTAAATTAAATTAAATTACAGCAATAATTATTTCTTAAACATATTGAGCGACATTTTATTTAGGAATAAGAAATAATACATATTCACGATATAACAATTCGGATATAAATAGTAAATCCTGACAATAAATACAAGATGTTTTAATGCCACTAGTGACGTAAAGAAGTCTTATTCGTACATGTGTCTTTCGCTGACTTTTTCAAATATTTATATAAAGGAAGTCTCAGTATGTACCATGAGTTTTTTTTATATGGCTGCAGATCAGCAAGTCAATAGTTGCTCTAAGTTATTAAAAAATCTCTTAATGAAGACAACTTTAGGAAATTTCCAACTGGGAATTATTATAAACATTCAATTTAGAATATTGAATATTTTGTCACATTAATTGTGTCCAGAGGCATACGCGAAATCCTAGTTTAATTTCATAGTTTACCTCTTAAGCCTATCTGGGGCAATTCATTAAGATAAAAAAGAGGAAAATTAAATAGTTGCATTTGGACCAAATTAACCATATAGCTTCCTCAAAACATTCCAACATGTCAAGTAAGACAGAAATTTTTTTTTTTTAATTTTATTGATGACACAAAATCTATTTTGATTGTACGTTATAAAGGATTGCTATTAAGCGCAATTTTATGACATGCAATTGAATAAAATAAACTAATAGAAAAAGACACTTTACTAACTACTGACAACTGCTGACAATTAAAAAATAAATAAAAAATCAATTAAGATTAATTCTGCAGTACTTTATTCCAATAGGGTTATAATTGTTTTGTTAGTTAATGTTTTTCTACTTCCACTCCAACAATAACAGATAAGTAAACAATTCCACATTCAACCCTTAAAACAATTTCTATTTTATTAATATGCGTATACAAACATTGTTGGTTTAATTGTGCTCAAGCTTCTTTAACTGCACTAAATGAGGGTTTAAAATCTTTTAATCCTTTTGCATGGTCGTTTCCTATAAAAGGTATATATATATATATATATATATATCTTATTCAAAAAAAAAAAAAAAAAACAATATAAATGTTTGTAGCCCAATTATATTCCCTTAATAATAAAACTTGATTTTATAGTGAAAGCTTAAAGTATTAAGAGGATTAATCCTCACCATGAATACGCAATATAACTGGCATAGTGCAAAACCAGTATATGGTAAGGATCCATTGAACTGTTAATATGAGATAAACATCATGAGATAGTTGCTATGATCTCCTTTTTGTTTTGTGTTTGTTCTTCTGTATTCTTCCACTGAAGAAAGCATTGAAATGTTTTTCGATTGATAAAATTTATTCATATGTTTTGTATAATTCTACTTATAGACTAATGGATTTTATCATGATTTAAAATACAAAAATTAAGAAACTCGAATAATTGAACGCTAATGTAGAAAGGTACAGTAAATTGAAATTATATGGTCGATTGCAAGGATATTTAAGATTTTTTTTAATGAATATATATAAATTCTCCAACTCGTCGGAAAATATAAATTTTATCTAAAGTCAATCAGTCTCGCAATTCAAACGAAGAGATTGATACGCCGCTCTGTGTTTGAGATGCCCTGAGATAATGAATGCAAATTTTGAAAGTAAATTCTTTTTTAGCGAGAATTTTTCGGTAAACCCAGCTGCAAGGTAAAAAAAAATAAAACCATTATTGATCTAATTTTCGCAGCTCATCAATTTATACGATTAATTTAGCTACTAATAATGCATTTAAAGCAAAAAAATTTGATTAATTTAACAAGAACTTCTGAAGTTTTTAATATATTTCCATACCATTTGAGAAAATAAATGAATATGTTAATATGTATATTGGAAACTTTACTAGTAAAGTATAATATGCGTTTTAAATTGTTTGATCAAGTAAATATAATTGAATTACATAATAATCCTTTGTTATGTAATATTGAAGAGAAAAAGGTTGATATCATACTTTTAAAAATGAGCAATGACTTAAATATACCGCTTATAAATGGTATTGAGTTTTGGAAAAATATTAATGAAGCATCATATCCGAAGAATGAAATACTTAATTTATATTCGAAGTTTGGGTCAGCATATATTTGTGAGTCTTCATTTTCCAAGTTAAAATTTATTAGAAATTAAAATAAAACAAGTAAGAAAATTATAGTCGGTCTAGACCGACTATACGATACCCTATACCATGCGTTTAGAAACCCTATCTCTTAGGCCCAACTAACTGGACATAGAAAATAAGCATAAATCAAATTTGAGCGTGATTTTTATTATTTTTTTTTTGGCTGCAGATACGAAAAAGTTCATATCGGATTATATATCTATATGGGGACTAGGCCCAAACATGGCCTGATCTTGACCATGTTTAGTAAGGTCTCTTGTATTTTGAAAAAATATATACAAACAAAATTTGAGAAGAATCGGTGCAATATTTTTGTTTTTTGATAGATTTAAGTGAAGATCGGGAAACGGCTCTATATAAGGCCAAAGGGATCATTTTTGCATACAAACCCAATTTGAGTAAGATCTCCATGACAATTTGGTTCTTATGGCAATTTTTGTCGATTTCATAGGGGTCATTTGTATGGGGGCTAGGTCTGAACATGGACCGATTCTCACCAATTTCAACAGCGTTCATCCCATGGGCGATAAAAGCTTATATACCAAATTTCATCAAAACGTATTCATATTTGCGACCTGCAGCTTGAGTTAACATGGACACACAGACGGACGGACGGACATCGTAAAATCGAATCAGATAGTGATTCTGATTCGATCGGTATAATAAAAGATGGGTCTAGGTCAAATATTTTTGGTAGTTACAAACAGCAGCACCACATGGTGGTATAGGGTATAATGAAAAATAAAAAATGAAAAATAAGAAATGAAAAATAAAAAATGAAAAATGAAAAACGAAAAATGAAAAATGAAGAATAAAATATGGAAAATGAAAAATAAACAACTAAAAATGAAAAATTAGAAATAAAAATTAAAAATGAAAAACAAAAACGAGGAATGAAAAATGAAAAAATTAAAAATAAAAAAATAAAAATGAAAACTAAAAAATGAAAACCAAAAAATGAAAAAATGAAAAATTCCAAATTAACTGGTTGAAATAATAAATTATTATAAATATTTTTATATTAGCAGAGCTCCTACAGTTGATTGCTAAAAATGATACATAAATGACGTTTTCTGTTTGATTTTAAAAAAGGGCTATAATAAATCTTTAATTACTAGATGTTTACAAATCTCACCTGTGATCGGACTCACATGATTTTTTTATGTAAAGAAATAACACCTATATGAAAATTGTATTGTTTTTCTATTATTAGAGTAGAAGAACTATTAAGGGACCAAACGGAAATACACTTTAACGCAGTTTATGTTAGAATACCCAGAGAAAAAGTAAGGAATCATATTTGCAATATATTAAGAGTCAAAAAATTATGGAATATTTCAAGAAAAAATATTAAATATTTCTATATGAATTGGCTGATAATATATAAATTTCAAGATACAAAGATAGATTGAATACAAACAAGTAAGAGTTTTAAAATCGATTCTGTCGAATCTTTGATACTCCCGCTGTGCGTTTTATGTTTAGACTAATAAAAATAAAAACAAGTAAGAAGATATGAACATATCGCATCTGTACCTCTAAAGTGAGTCAACTCAAAATGTTTCAATTTGCAGTTTTTCCAAGAAAACGACACAAAGTGGTCATATCTATCCATTGTAAAAATCACACATCGGTTTTTCTAGTCTTTCACAAAAAAAAAAAACAAGTAAGAAAATTATAGTCGGTCTAGACCGACTATACGATACCCTATACCATGCGTTTAGAGACCCTATCTCTCAGTCCAACTAACTGGATATAGAAAATAAGCATAAACCAAATTTGGGTGGGATTTTTATTAATTTTTTCGGCTGCAGATATGAAAAAGTTCATATCGGATGCTATATCTATGTCGGGACTAGGCCCAAAAATGGACCGATCCTGACCATGTTTGGTAAAGTCTCTTGTATTTTGCAAAAATATATACAAACAAAATTTGAGAAGAATCAGTGCAATATTTTCGTTTTTTGATAGATTTAAGTGAAGATCGGGAAGCAGCTCTATATGGGGCCTATGACTAAGAGTTGTCCAATAGGGATCGTTTTTGGGCTACTAATTAATGGATGTAATATATACATAGAAACCCAATTTGACTAAGATTTGTATGATAATTTGGATCTTATGGCAATATATGTTGATTTCATAGGGTTCATTTGTATGGGGCTAGGTCTGAACATAGACCGATTCTCACCAATTTGAATAGCGTTCATCCCATGGCCGATAAAAGATCAAATACCAAATTTCGTCAAAATATAGTCATATTTGCGACCTGCAGTTTGATTACAAGCTTTCCATGGACACACAGACGGACGGACGGACGGACGGACATCGTTAAATCGAATCAGATAGTGATTCTGATTCGATCGGCATAATGGCAGATGGGTGTAGGTCAAATATTTTTGGTTGTTACGAACTGCAGCACAAGGTCATTATACCCTATACTACATAGTGGTATAAAAGATGCACATGTTGGGGATCCCGTTAGCATAAAATGTTGCCCATATGATATTGATATTGATCGTGTTATACAACATGAATCTTGAAATAGGTTAATTAATTTTTTTTATTTACGTACATTTTCCTATTTCAACTATAAGTTTCTCTAAGTGCATTGAGTAAGAGAGAGATTTCAACTTACTCACACAAAGCAAAATACGATGGTATGTGTTTGCCGACCACTGGATTAAATATAATCCCAGTATGCATTGAAAAATTATTTATCCAATGTTGGAGAAAAGTTAAGTTCTCAAAAACGTATTTAATCTTAAATGCACCTCAAGATGACAGCAAACAAATATGTTTATTGGTAATGGTTGAAAAGAGAGAATTCGAAAAGATTGTTAACCTTCGCCTTACCAACACCCACCCGGGTGACCATTTTGGTTTTATTTCTTTAATAACTTAGTTAATTTTGCTCCGATCTAGGGGAAATTTCGACTCACTGAACAAATTGTTGAGTTCTTTAGAATTTTGCAAAAATATTATAACGTTTTTAATTTTTTGAAAGATTTTTTTTAAATTTTTTCAATTTTATTTCGTGGTTTACCAATACCCACCCGGGTGCCCCTTTAATTAAATCCAAGAAAATTTAACATACAGAAGAATTTTATAACAGTTTTTTCAATTGTAATTTATTCACCTTTGCAATTACAATATTTCATTCAATTACGTTGATGAGCATTGGTGGCATTTTTAACATTTTGTTTGTCTAACACTGTGCTCTGCACAAATGGACTCTTTACATCTAACACAAATTTGTCGTTGTTTGACGGCTTGAATTCTTCCGGTACATATCTCTTGTTTTTATTTTGCTGTGCCTACAATGGATAATTTCCATGTGGCCAGCTCCTTTGCTAATGGCAATGTTGAAAAAAAATTATCCATGGTGACATTTCTTTCAATGTTTTTGTACATGTCAACTAAATCCTTTACAACACGCACACCTTGGTTCATTGTTCACTTTTCCTTTGCATATTTGCCCTTGAAGAGAATAGTAGGTGTTCGTATCACATGCCCGCCAGAGTTTGATATCATATTAAGCTGGCTCGGAAGGCATGTACTGTGTGTTCGACCTCGAAATCCGAATAATTGCTCGTCCACGGTAATTGATCAGTGTGGTCGATAATGCGATCTCAAGTTGGAATTTATCACCTCAAATTTGTCTCTGTCTTTCGGTTGTCGAGCCACTCTTGTAGCATGCCAATCAAAGCGAAGGAATCATAAAATTTCCGAAAATCAGTTACGAGGCATGGTGCCTGCCAAGAATTTTTGCTGCCCAATAACAGCAAAGTGCCGATAATTCGTCATTTGTAATTGGTATCCAAGTACGTTGTTGCTTATCGGCATTTTCAGAATTCCATTTGTTGTTCACAGCCTCGTCTTTATACCCTATACCACTATGTGGTTTGGGTATAATGACTTTGTACTGCTGTTTGTAACAACCAAAAATATTTGACCTAGACCCATCTTTAATTATACCGATCGAAACAGAACCACTTGCTGAGTTGATTTAACAATGTCCGTCCGTCCGTCCGTCCGTCCGTCCGTCTGTGTGTCCATGTAAAGCTTTTAATCAAACTGCAGGTCGCAAATATGAATATATTTTAACGAAATTTGGTATATAAGCTTTTATCGGCCATGGGATGAACAGTATTGAAATTAGTGAGAATCGGTCCATGTTCAGACCTAGCCCCCATACAAATTACCCATATGAAATCGAAATAAATTGCCATAAGATCCAAATTGTCATATAGATCTTACTCAAATTGGGTTTGTATGCGTTCATTATATCCACTAATGAGTAGTCCAAAAAAGATCCCTGTGACCCCATATAGAGCTGCTTCCCGATTTTCACTTAAATCTATTAAAAAACAAAAATATTGCACTGATTCTTCTCAAATTTTGTTTGTACATAATTTTGCAAAATACAAGAGACTTTACCAAACATGATCAGGATCGGTCCATTTTTGGACCTAGTCCCTTTATAGATATAGCATCCGATATGAACTTTTTCATATCTGCAGCCAAAAAAATTAATAAAAATCCCACTCAAATTTGGTTTTTGCTTATTTTCAATGTCCAGTTAGTTGGTCCTAAGAGATAGGGTTTCTAAACGCATGGTATAGGGTATCGTATAGTCGGTCTAGACCGACTATAATTTTCTTACTTGTTTTAGTTTGAAATTCTTCGAATTAAATCTCTAATAGCAGCACTGTAAATGAAGTTGTATATATAAGCCCTAAACTTATTTTTAGTGATTGGATTAGCATCCATATGAATTTTTCGTGATTAATACCCTGTTTCCACAGCACAATTCATCACAAACGAAGGAAAATTTGTGTGTATTTTGTTTTTGTTCTTCATACAAATTTTCGTTCGTCTATGACGAATTGTGTTATGGAAACAGGGTATAATATTGATCGATCCTCGGCGATTTATATTGTGTCTTTAGTCTCGAAATACGAATAATTTGCATACGACGATATCGGGATTTCATTATTCGACTCATCGATATCATCCACTCAGTTTCATCGTTTATCTCAACTTTGCAAGGCTTCGTTCCGCAGCAGAGTCATCAGCTTCTCCACTGGCCTTATAATCATCGTCTTCATCAAGCTGTAGCCTCTCATAAGTGAATCAACAATAACATTATTCGCTATATGCGACAATCTAGGCTTCATCGTCCATAAGCATATGCGTAGAAGTACAGGGCCACCCCGGGGGGTATTGTTAAACGATGTACATAAAGACATTTGGTGAGGCGAATGTTAAAAGTGAAAAAAGTTGTTTCTAATAAAAAAAACAAAGTCAAAAATAAATCGCAGAAGTGAAAAAAAATGTATGAAGAATTTTTTACTCATTTGGATGTAGCTAACTAGAATTAGAGGCTCTAAATGAACTCTGTGCAAATTACTCGGAGCAAAAATAATAAAATTTTATTTTGGAAAATTAAAAAATAGAGCATACAAATAAATTTAGAGAAAAAAATGAATGACTTAACATAATTTTTATTAGTCCTGATATAAAAAATTCTTATCGCATATGATTATGAGTCATAAAAACTGTCAGACAACAAAATAAATATAATTAATTTTATATTTCATATTATTTTGCATAAAATGTCATGCCTTGGGTTATTTGTGGGTCTTCTTATTTTATTTAGAAAAATATAGATAGTTTTTATACATAAAATAATTTTATAATTTTATTTTAATTTATATTTGCGAGCAATAAGCAGATAATTGCACCAAAGTTATATCACAATGGATTATTTTGATCCCAGGAGCACAGAAGGGTTAAAAAAATAAAAATTAACTGAATTATTTTTCTTAAATTCTAAATAGTGGTTTCATCGCGTTTAATAGAATAGCTCGTTTTCGGTCATTTTTATTAAAAAAAATATCTTAAAATCCAAAGCTGGCCTTGGCAAATAATGGGTTAATGATCACGGATTGATCCCAAATTTTAGGAACGGAAGTTCTACACATCTAGCTATTACATTTTAAGCGTCGCATTTAAAAATTCAGCAGCACTTACAAAATGTTTAAATTTTTTGAATACATTGTCTTTTATTAGCTTAGGGTCATATGTGACTCCAATTCCAAAAGGGCTAATGGGGTCATATTATTGTTTTCCGAAACCCTAGGCTATTAAGATAAAATAGAATATTTAAAAGTGGAAACTGATAAATTTTTAATACAAAGTATTTAGAAAGAGTACATTTACAAAATATTTCACAAAAAATTCATTTTTCTCGAAATACGCAAAAAAAAATTCTTTGTAAAAAAAAATCTGGCACAGAAATTTACTTAAAAATTCAACCGCTTAATCTGCGGCATATACTTAACAAAAACCTAAAGTGCCAGATCCATTTTTTGAAACATTGTTTAAGAAAATTTTTTTAAACTTAAAAAACGAGTTTTCAAATATTATCAAGAAAATTTTCCATTTTTGGTCTCATTTCGCAATAGGTTAGCAACGTGTTAATAGAACAATACTTCATATCTGAGTACTTGCAGATATAGAGAGTAAAAAAAAATTATGGCTTTAATCAATTTGTTAATGTAGAAGAAATATTCATCACATTTTATGACCTAGAGTTTTTTGGCACAAAAGTGGTTTGGGGGACTTATTAATTCTTGGTGACTTTTTATTCGATTTTGAAGTTATAGAGCCTTCTGGAAAGATAATTTAGTGCTAATATCGATTCGTATAACATGTTGTCGGAAAAGCTAAACCATAGAATGAAAAAGTCATATTTTCCCCATATAAAAATTCTTGCGCGTTGAGGCACCTCAAAATTTTTTTTGAATGACCCAAAAATTTGTTTTCTCAGTTTTGTTGCTATTCTCATATTTCCTGGGGTGAGACTTTAAATTCGAACACTTTTTTTCTCCATATAATGAAGGGCCACCCTAATTTACATACATCTATTTCTCCATACTAGCAGATTCCAGCGCTTAAAATTCGAGTGCAGTTTCTAGGCAGCTTGATTTTTCAACTTAGCCAATTCACAAACCTACACTTTCATGGTTTATTATTATTGTGAATGAAGATAACAAACTCATTAGCAAACACATTTACCAATTTAATAAAACACACATAGCATATGCATAAAATTATGGATGTGTTAGTGGCAATTTGAAATACAATTTATTCAAAGTAAAGAAAAAATATTAAAAATCTGTAAATCTGCAAAACGGCTAAAAAAACATACTTTTCAAATAATATACGTTTGGTCAAAATCGGAATAAAACGGTAGAAGAAAACATTGGTCACAAGAAATCGCGTAGCCTATTGATATTATAGATATATATATATATATATGTAGATGGAGCTATACGAAGTTATGCGAATTGCGCGGTGAACTCATGCCCGAAGTCATTTTCTAATGTTAACGCCATGTATTGATCTTTCGAATAATAAATATTTTTCATTAAAATACATATTTTTATGTTATTTTTTACAATATTAAGTTTCATCGGAGTCATTTTTTATGGATTTAATTGAAAGTATTATGTTTGATATAAGAAAGATAATTTCATTTAATTAGAAAATTTATGCACCGAAATTCAATTATCAATTACAAGTACATCTCAGCAGCCATGGAAAGTATTTCTTTAGAAAAAAATACTGTGGTTATTTTTGGGATTTTTCATTAGTTTTTTCTTTTGAACTTTCATCTATATATAAAATTAAAATATTTTAGAAATTCGATATATACAATTCTTTGATCAGTATATAATCATAAGCTTACTATCTCTAACTAACTTAGCATATATTGGATGAACAAAATACATATGCAACAAATACTCTACCACACCTGCATAAAGCGGTGGCACAAACGAATTAAAAACACATACAAGCCCATATACACAAACACATGTTGGCACAAAAACACTTATGTATAGTTTATACACATCATAAAGTTCAAAAAGTATAACATTTACCAAATGTTTTGTACTTACCATAAAAACATATAGAGAAGCTTAAGTTCTAAGCGTTATGCGTTGCTATCACCTTCATTTATTTCTCTCTCAAAAAAAAAAAAAAAAAAAAACTAATAAAAGGAAAACTCACATGCAATGAGATTTGCACACAAAAATTTTTAAGTTTTATATTCTCGAAAGGATTTACGCTTACACCCCACAAACACACACTACTTCATATATAGAACAGTGTTATGAAAAAAAAAAAAAAAATAAACAAAAAACAAGTAAGAAAATTATAGTCGGTCTAGACCGACTATATGATACCCTATACCATGCGTTTAGAAACTCTATCTCTTAGGCCCAACTAACTGGACATAGAAAATAAGCAAAAACCAAATTTGAGTTGGATTTTTATTAATTTTTTTGGCTGCAGATATGAAAAAGTTCATATCGGATGATATATCTATATGGGGACTAGGTCCAAAAATGGACCGATCCTGATCATGTTTGGTAAAGTCTCTTTTATTTTGCAAAAATATATACAACCAAAATTTGAGAAAAATCAGTGCAATATTTTTGTTTTTTAATAGATTTAAGTGAAGATCGGGAAGCAGCTTTATATGGGGCCAAAGGGATCATTTTGGACTACTCATTAATGCATGTAATGAACGCATACAAACCAATTTGAGTAAGATCTATATGACAATTTGGATCTTATGGCAATTTATGTCGATTTCATAAGGGTAATTTGTATGGGGGCTAGGTCTGAACATAGACCGATTCTTTCAATTTCAATAGCGTTCATCCCATGGCCGATAAAAGCTTACATACCAAATTTCATCAAAATATATTCATATTTGCGACCTGCAGTTTGATTACAAGGTTTACATGGACACACAGACGGACGGACGGACGGACGGACGGACATTGTTAAATCAACTCAGAAAGTGATTCTGATTCGATCGGTATAATTAAAGATGGGTCTAGGTCAAATATTTTTGGTTGTTACAAATAGCAGCACAAAGTCATTATACCCAAACCACATAGTGGTACAGGGTATGACAATATGATGCTTGAAACTAAAGAGACATTAACACATTCGCTTTAGATGTAAATAAATGTATTTTTTACGCAGAACTTTTTTTGGGGGGCGAAGTGAAGTGAAATTTCCAATGAAGCAACAGGAGAGCAAATTTTCAAATTATTAGGAAAAAAGGATTTGCACGACAAAATAAAATCACTAACACTTAAACACACATACGTATACCAACTGCAAATGTTTGAATATTTGTAAATAGATTCAAATGTATGGATTTGTATTTTAAATGGCATGTATGTACGTATAGAATGTTCCATACTTTGGTTGTGTATTTTGAAGAAATTTATCTATAAACTGGTATGAAAATTTAAAAGGATTCACCTGTGTGTTTTGTCAATTTGTATACAATGTTAGTGGCAGTGTCAGTAGTTCTCGTAGTCGAGTATTCGAAATAAGTTTTTACCCATGTGTATGACATACATATGAAAATCCTTAATCCATACTCAAACCTACAGATATGTTAACGAAACTTAACACATACAATACGTACGCAAACAAATATACAAACACATACGCTTGCATTAATACATACATACATACATGGCTCCATACAACTAATGTAGACTAACTAAAGTTGTTGTTTTTTTTTCTTTTTGCACAAAAGCTTTAATTTCAGTTTACCAAAGTCTATACAAATTTAGAATTAAATGCATCCAAATGCAGAAATTGCAAACCTTTAGAGCCAGGGATAGTTGGTGTCTTTGCCGAGTTTTGACTAGTTTATAAAGGGTTAAATAGTAGAGTCTATAAAATTAATATTGATTTTAAAAAGTTGATATTGGGAAAAGCAAAATATATATTGAAAATATTTCTGGAATCGGATGGTACGAGTATCCAGTAACAAATTTTCAGCCTTTTGTACCGTGTGGGTATTTTTTCTCTTGCTGAAAGGTTGCTAATGTCCAACCAATCCCTAAAATGGGTGCGGCTAACAACCCTGAAAATTACCGTCCAATTGCAATCTGCTCTGCGCTCTCAATGGTAATGGAGAGAATGATCAATTTCCATATTGCGAACTAGCCAGAGCCCAACTCACTTCTGAATGATCAACAGTTTGGCTTCCGTAGAAATCGTTCCACGGGAGACCTGCTAACTCTACTTTCAGAGCGCTGGAGTCAATCCATTCACAATTTTGGCGAAAGTAAAGTGGTTGCACTAGATATTTCCAAGGTATTCGATTGCGTGTGGCAAGGTGCAAAACTATCATATAGATCTCACTCATATTGGGTTTGTGTGTGTTTATTTCATTCATTAATCAAAACTAGCTGATCCCAGCCCTAGAAATTCGAGCGCAAATTCTAGGAAATTTTATTTTTTCATTAAATAAGGACCCTAAAAGTATGCTAATCAATTATAGCCAATTCACAAATCAACACAAAACAAACTCATTTTTATTACAAACACATTAAGAAATTTAACAAACACACACATGGCATTGTATAATTATACCCTATACCACTATGTGGTTTGGGTATAATGACTTTGTGCTGCTGTTTGTAACTAACAAAAATATTTGACCTAGACCCATCTTTAATTGTACCGATCGAATCTGAATCACTATCTGATTCGATTTAACGATGTCCGATGTAAAGCTTGTAATCAAACTGCAGGTCGCAAATATGAATATATTTTGATGAAATGTGGTATATAAGCTTCTATCGGTCATAGGATGAACGCTATTGAAATTGGTGAGAATCGGTCCATGTTCAGACCTAGCCCCCATACAAATGACCCCTATAAAATCGACATAAATTGCCATAAGATCCAAATTGTCGTATAGATTTTACTCAAATTGGGTTTGTATGTGTTTATTACATCCATAATTGAATAGTCCAAAAACGATCTCTATGGGACAACTCTTAGTCATACGCCCCATATAGAGCTGCTTCCCGATCTTCACTTAAATCTATAAAAAAAAACAAGTAAGAAAATTATAGTCGGTCTAGACCGACTATATGATACCCTATACCATGGTTTAGAGACCCTATCTTTCGGTCCAACTACTTCGATATAGAAAATAAGTATAAACCAAATTTGAGTGGGATTTTTATTAATTTTTTTGGCTGCAGATATGAAAAAGTTCATATCGGATGCTATATCTATAAAGGGGCTAGGTCCAAAAATGGACCGATCCTGATCATGTTTGGTAAAGTCTCTTGTATTTTGCAAAAATATATACAAACAAAATTTGAGAAGAATCAGTGCAATATTTTTGTTTTTTAATAGATTTAAGTGAAGATCGGGAAGCAGCTCTATATGGGGTCAAAGGGATCATTTTTGGACTACTCATTAGTGGATGTAATGAACGCATACAAACCCAATTTGAGTAAGATCTATATGCCAATTTGGACCTTATGGCAATTTATGTCGATTTCATATGGGTAATTTGTATGGGGGCTAGGTCTGAACATGGACCGATTCTCACCAATTTCTACAGCTTTCATCCCATGGCCGATAAAAGCTAACATACCAAATTTCATCAAAATATATTCATATTTGCGACCTGCAGTTTGATTACAAGCTTTAC
This sequence comes from Cordilura impudica, assembly GCA_963682025.1. Taxonomy (NCBI): domain Eukaryota; kingdom Metazoa; phylum Arthropoda; class Insecta; order Diptera; family Scathophagidae; genus Cordilura; species Cordilura impudica. Next base: position 69,965,332 of record OY821521.1, read on the forward strand.
ATGGACACACAGACGGACGGACGGACGGACATTGTTAAATCAACTCAGAAAGTGATTCTGATTCGATCGGTATAATTAAAGATGGGTCTAGGTCAAATATTTTTGGTTGTTACAAACAGCAGCACAAAGTCATTATACCCAAACCACATAGTGGTATAGGGTATAAAAATATTGCACTGATTCTTCTCAAATTTTGTTTGTATATATTTTCGCAAGATACAAGAGACTTTACCAACCATGGTCAGGATCGATTCATTTTTGGACCTAGTCCCCATATAGACATAGTATCCGATATAAACTTTTTCATATCTGCAGCCAAAAAAATTAATAAAGATGCCATTCAAATTTGGTTTATGCTTATTTTCTACTTCCAATTAGTTGGACATAAGAGATAGGGTCTTTAAACGCATTGTATAGGGTATCGTATAGTCGGTCTAGACCGACTATAATTTTCTTACTTGTTTTATATATGTGTTAGTAGCAACTTCAAAGGCAATTCACTCAAAATAAAGGAAACAATTTAAAAATCTGTAAATCTGCAAAACGGCTAAAAAGTAGTACCTTTCAAATTTGGTCAAAATCGGGATAAAACGGTGGAACAAAACATCGGTCACAAGAAATCGCCTAGCCTATTAATATTATAGACAACCCCTATAGGATAATTAAATTAAACCTATCAAAAATATTTCACATTTTTTTCAAATTCGGTTTGCATATGTTTTTGCAAAAAAGAAGTGAGTTTACCATATATGATCAGGAGCGCTCCACTTTATGACCTAGCAGTCGATATGAAATTTTTTGGATCTGCATGCAAAAAATTAATAAAAATTCTGCTCAGAATTGGTTTATGCTTAGTTAAACTTAAGACCCTTTTACCTTTACGGGCTGCTTTTACCCCCTTAACATCCGAATTTCGAAAAGTGTTCCTCTAATCTGATGTTTCTATCTCTAGTGGAATCAACAAACTGTATTTTACAATCGTTTGTTTAAAAGGTACCAAATGTTCACTTTTTCCCTTTTTGCAGGTTTTTCCCCTTAAATGGGCGAATTTCAAGAAAATTAAATAATAATAACAATCCTGAGCCCATGCTTGTTTCTAGCATGGAGTCTACACACCAAATTTCATATTCCTAGATTCATTTGTTACCATTTTCCCCCTTAATAATGTACGAGTTTTTAAAAATCCCTTCTTAGTGGGTACTTACGCCGGGATGGGAATCTGGAGTCCTCATTCCAAATTTCTGGGTCGAAGGGTTTGGGCTGGGGGATGATGATCGTCCAGAAGATAATCGTTTCTGGTTATAACAAGTACACTAGAGTGACAGCCATTTCTTTTCGTTCGAATTTCAAGACGTGTGGGTCGGATTATTGTGTTACTGGATCTAATACTTTAGTGCGCAAAATTTGAGCCTAATCGGAGAACGCGTTCTGGACGCGCATTGATTTCAAATTTCAAATGTGCATTTATATGTAAATATTATGAAATAAAATAATTTTTCACAAAAAATTTTGTTATTACTAATTCCGTTTCAATTAAATTAATTAATTAACCATAATCTAGAGTAAAATATTTTCTAATAAGAAAAGCGAGCTCACATTTTTAAAGGCATTGAAATAATTTACAACAACAATATTTTTGCATTATCCTGATCCAAAAATGCATCTTATGTAAAGTATTTTGCATCTCGTCTATTGTTATGCCGTTCTAAATTAATATCAAAACGGTACGTATTTTTTAGCACTATTTCAAAATCTCTAATTTTACTTTTTCAAAATATTGTTCAAGAAATTTACCAAAATCAACGATTGGATTTTAGGGTCTTATTAACAAAATATTAGTGATTAAAAATGCCAAACATTCTAGATTTCCTGTTCTTAATTTGGCGAGTTTGGCATTTTGATTTCAGCGCATTTGAAGAAAAATGTGATTTTCATACTTTTTCACCTGTTAGGTCTTTTCATATTTCAAATATTTTTTTTTTTTTCAAATATTATACTACTTGATATGGGTTCTCAATCTTGTAAATTAAGGTTAAATTGTCCCCCTTTAAGGTCAAAAGTCAAATTTAAGGAGATTTGTATTTTTTTTAAACAAAATAAATCAAAACGTCGCCCTCGCCAAATTAAGAAGAGGATACCTACAATATTTAGCAGTTTTAATCATCACATATATATTGTTAATAAGATCTTAAAATCCAGTGGTAGATTTCAATAAATTTCCTGAACAAAATTTTTTGAAAAATTAAATTGGAGATTTTGAAATAGTGGTAAAAAATATGTACCGTTTTGACATTAATTTAGGACGGCATTATATTAGACGAGATGCAAAATACTTTACATAGGCTCATCTTGGGATTAGAAGATTCCAAAAAATTATGTTGTTTTAAATTATTTCAATGTCTTTAAAAATTTGAGCTCGATTTTCTTAATCAAGTGGTCTGCGGCACACTTATTGCCTGGGGAACTTGATATAACTTGGCTGTTTTTCAACTGATAACAGATTTTGTTATTTTATTAGAACGATAATTTGCTCTAGATTATGGTTTATTAATTAATCTAATTGAAACACAATTACAAATATAAAAATTTTTGTGAAAAATTATAATTTTTTTTTTTTGATAATTTTTACATATAAATGCACATTTTTTAAAATTTGAATTCAATGCGCGTTCGGAAAGCATAATGCGATTTCGCTCAAATGATCCGACCCACACACCACAAAACTTGACCAACATTTTTTTTTTCATACAAAACGCTGTCACCCACTAGATTGGTCTTTAAAAATGAAAGTGCGATTTTGTGGAGAGGCGGGGTCCAGTTTGTTTCTTTTCTACATTAAACTAATAAATGCGAAGTTTGGAGACAATCGGATAAAGAAAAGACGCGCGGGAAATCGATTGAAATTTCAAGTGTGTTTACATGGGGAAAATATGACTTTTTTCAGATTTTGCAGAGATTTCGTTCTATAATTTAACTTTTCTGACAAGTTCTTATATAAATCGGTATCACTATTAAATTGTTCTTTCAAACAGATATAAAACTTAAAAATCGAACAAAAACTCGCCAAGAAATTGCAAATTCCCCAGACTTTTGTGCCACAAAAAGAAAAAACTAGGCCATGGAATTTGATGGCATTTTTTTCAACTTTCAGAAATTGATTAAAGCCATAATTTTTTTTGGTCTCTATTCTTATCAGTACTCAAATATGAGGTATTCTTTTATTACCACGCTGTTAACCTATTGCGCATTGAGACCGAAAATGCGAAATTTTTTTGATAAAATTTTCAAGTTTTAAAAAATTTTCTTATACAAAATTTTGAACAATGACTCTGGTGCTTAAGGTTTTTCTTAAATACATGTTACAGATTAACTGTGTAAATTTTAAAGTAAAGGCCCCCCCAGAATTTTTTTTACAAAGAATTTTTTTTTTTTTGCGTATTTCGAGAAAAATTAGTTTTTTGTGAAATATTCAGTAAATGTACTCTTTCTAAGCACTTTGTATCAAAAATCATCGCTTTTCTAATTTTAAATATTATATTTTTTTTAGTAGCCTAGGTTTGCGGAAAAATAAAATGATCCCATTAACCCTTTTGGAATTGGGGTCACTTATGACCCCAAGCTAAAAAAACAATTTATTAAAAAAATGCAAATATTTTGTAAGTGCTGTTGAATTTTTAGATGTGACGATTAAAATATAATATCGAAAAGTATAGAACTTCCGTTCCTAAAATTTTAAATAAATCCGAGAACGTTAACCCATTATTTGCCAAGGTCAGCTTTGGATTTTAAGATATTTTTAAATAAAAATTACCGAAAACGAGGAATAAGCAGATAATTGCACCAAAGATATATCACAATGGATTATTTTGATCCCAGGAGCACTTAAGGGTTAAATAAATAAAAATTTACCGAATTATTTTTCTTAAATTCTAAATAGTGGTCTTATCTTTCATCGAGTTTAATAAAAAAACTCGTTTTCGGTAATTTTTATTTAAAAATATCTTAAAACCCAAGGCTGGCCTTTGCAAATAATAGGTTATCCCAAATTGTAGGAATGGAAGTTTTACGCATTTCGTTATTATACTTTAAGCATCGCATTTACAAATTCAGCAACACTTAAAAAATATGTATTTTAATATTTTGAATAAATTGTCTTTGATTAGCAAATGACCCATATGTGACCCCAATTCCAAAAGGGTGAATGGGGTCATATTATTTTTTTCCGAAACCCTAGGCTATTAAGATAAAATTTTACATTTAAAAGTAGAAAAGTGATGAATTTTTGATACAAAGTATTTAGAAAGAGTACATTTTAAGAATATTTTACAAAAATCCCATTTTTCTCGAAATCCGCAAAAATAAAATCCTTGTCAAAAAAATTCTGGTATAGGGATTTACTCAAAAAAAAAAAATGACACTTAATCTGTAACATGCATGTAACAAAACCTTAACGTGACAGATCCATTTTTTTAAATTTTGTTTAAGAAAATTTTTTAAAATTTGAAAAAGAAGTTTTCAAAATTCTGTCAAAAAAATTTTCCATTTTCGGTTTCAATGCGCAATATGTTCACATCGTGGTACTAAAACAATACTTCATATCTAATTAGTTATAAATATAAAGACCAAAAAAATTATCAATTATCAAAAATGTTATAAAATTGCACGACCTATTTTTTTTTTTTTTGCGCAAAAGTGGTCTGGGGCATTTGCTATTTTTTGGCGAATTTTTATTCGATTTCGAATACTTATAGCTTCTTGAAAAGATAATTTAAAATTGATACCGCTAATTATAACAACTTGTCGAAAAAATTAAACTATAGTACGAAATTTTCGTAAAAATTCAAAAAAAAAGTCATATTTTCCCCACATAAACACACTTGAAATTAATAATCGATTTCCGGCGCGACTTTTCTTTATCCGATTGTCCCCAAAATCGCAATTTGAAAAATGTCCATATAACGTACGACCACTCCAGTGTGCAGGGTTCATTTATAGGTCACCTTTTATTTGTGTTATTCTTAAGTGATTTATATGAAGTTCTTATGGGCACACAAGTATGTGGACCCTTTATTTGATGACGTTCAATTGCTTTTCAACTACGATAAACAATTCTTAAATGTTCTTGAAGCTGTAATGAAATTCAGCCTTAGGAACGTATCAACATGGATGTCAACTAATCATTTTGATATTAATTTGGCAAGGACCAAGTGGATGGTTTTAGGAAATTCACAAAGGGGTGATTTCATTATTCTTATTAATGGTATCGTACTTAATTTCGTTGATAATCGAAAGTACCTGGAGGTCATAATTGATGAAAAACTCAGTTTTGAGAAACATATTAATGTATTAGCCCCGAGAATTATTTCTACTATACGTAGGATATTTAATGTAGTAGATGCTTATACATATATAATCTGTCTAACCTGTCATGTAGAATATGCATATATAATTTTTTTAACACAAATGTTCCAATGTTTTTTGCTTTAATTAAAGTAAAAATATCTTGAGCCTGATTAAGTTTTAATTGAATCTTTAGAAATAACTTTTGAACACTCTAACACGATTAAAAAAATTTCCGAAAACCTCTTATAACACGGTACTTCTACAACACGTTTTATTTTTGTTATTTTTTTTTTTTTTTTTGTATTTATTTATCTTTCAAATAATTCAGTACAATTAAGTTGCCTCAGCGCCTCACAGGCATTATTGAGGCGAGTTGGTAAAATATAACACAATTTTTTGTAAAGAAAATTTTAATATTGAAATAAAATACAATTTGGGGAACACCCATTACTATTTCAAGAATGCAAGTCTTATTTTATTTTTTGTGTATGTACACAAATTTGCCGTTACAAAAAAAAATCTCAGTGTGCTGGCTTGATTCCAAAATTTAAAAATTCCGTGCAGGTGTTTTTTTATCCAATAGTTATGAATTGTTTTTGTAACATATAAATTTGTAATAACATATATTTTAGCGTTTTGTGGAGCAAGACCGAGGACCATATTTTGTAAAATAGAAACAAAAAAATATTGTGTGGAATTGTGACTAAGTAAACAAAAATATTTAAAAAAAATTTTATTTAAAAGGAATCGATTTTATTACATTTTTTGATGTAATTAATCAGGAGTTAATTTTTTGTATTTTTTTAAAAATAAATTTCAGTCTTATATGGTGTTCACACTACGATATTTTGAGGTGTTTTAGCTCATGTTTTGCAAAACAAAACACAGCCGTTCACACTTGATTTAGTGTGTTTAAGTTAAACATTTCAGCAAATTGAACAGCTGTTTCCAAAATAAAAAACAATTGAAAAGTTATAAAATTTTGGAAATTGATAAAAAATAATATCATTAAATTGGCGGCCAACTACTTAAATTATATTAATGATGAAATTATCAATATAGATGCGTTATTTTAATTTTTGTATTGTATTTTGTATTGTATTTTTTTGATTGTAATGCCACTTTAATAGTAATGTTAAAAAAACAAGGATGCCAACTTGGCAAACATGAGTAATATTGCACTGAACATGCGCAAAGTTAAATACAACTCTGTCATATTTTCGTTTTTTGAGGTGTTTAAGATTTAAACATCTCAATTGAGATGTTTAGCCAACGAAAAAATGTATGGGAAAACATCTCAATTTGACTTGTTTATCACATAAACACTAAACACTTCGCTAAACACTTAAGTGTGAACGCCATATTAAACTATGACTGCTGAAAATATAAAAACAACTCGGAAGAGAAAGTTTATTTCTTTAGAAGTAAAAATACAAATTTTAGATCGTCTGCTAAAAGAAGAAAAAGCATCACACATAGCAAAAACCATAAATTTAAATGAGGCGCAGTCCGCACAATTAAGAAAAGTGAGAAGAAAATTAGGAGTGCTTTTCTTGCAGGATCTTCGAAATCCGCAAAATTTTCAGCTTGTACCCGTGTGCCAATAATTGAAAAAATGGAGAAAGCACTTAGCATTTGGATTGATGATAACTGTCAGAAAAAGATTCCATTGGACAGTAATATAATTAGGCAAAAAGCTCTTAAAATTTAGAACCATCTTAAACAAAATGGAGAATGTTCAGTGAACCCAGATCTTCTAACCTGCAAAGGTTGGCTTGAGAAATTGAAAAAGCGTTTTTCACTTCACAATATAAAAATTCAAGGTGAAATTACATCAGCAGATCATGAAGCTGCCAGTTCATATCCAGAAAAGTTTTTAAAAAAATAATTGAAGAGCAAGAATACACAACAAAACAAGTTTTCAATGCCGATGAAACTGGGATTTGGTGGAAAAAAACGTTTCTTTTGAGCAGTAATGCCTCGGAAGATTATATGACAAAACCCATACTAATTTATAGATCGTTGAATCCCCTTGCACTTAAAGGCATAAATAAAAATGCTTTACCGGTATATTGGAAAGCATATTCAAAAACTTGGACAACTGCAGATTTATTTAGAAATTGGTTTTTAAATTGTTCTGTTCCAGAGGTAGAAACTTATTTAAAGCAAAATAATTTAGACTTCAAGGCGCTATTACTAGTAGATAATTCGCCAGGTCAGCCGCAAGGCTTATATCATCCTAACGTCCAAATAGTGTTCCTACCTCCTAATACCACTTTATTGTTACAGCCTTTGGATCAAGGTATTATTTATACCTGTAAGACTTATTAAATAAGATGATCATTGCAATGGATTTTAGACACAACTGATTCAAAATCTATTGATGTAAAGGAAGCTTGGAATCTTGGGTTTGTGGATATGGCTATTGAGGATGTAAAGGACTTATTAGTAGAACAAGAAGTTGGGGGAGCAGATTTGGTAGATATGACATCCGAACCCCAAGTGAATGAAATCGATCCTAGCTCTGATGAAGATAATGAAGTTAATAATTTGACTCTAGAAAAATTACAGGAAGGATTAGACTTGGCCAAAAAATTGGAATTATTTTTCTTGAATGCAGACCCTTGCGCTGAAAGAAGCCGAAAATTCAAAAGGGAATTACAAAATTGCATATTACCATATCAAGAAATTTACAACAGCCTTAAACGGACAAGGGAACAAAGCAAGATTACGTATTTTTTAAAGATATCAAAAGGTGAGCAAAATATAAATGCAAGTTCAGAAAGTGAAGATGATATTATTCAGCCGAACAAACGTTCCCATTTAATTGAATTGAGCAGCAATGACAAAGAATATTACTAATTTAAATTCATAATATACATTCATATATATTTATGCCGATTTTTTTTTTTTTATGTATTTACGTGGATTAATATTTGTTTTTTTTTTTTTAATATATTTAATTGGATCTTTATTTATTTCTTATTTTTAATAGAAATAAAGTTTCTCCTATGGCATTAAAATATTTTTTTTTTTTTAACTTAACCGCTATTTTTGTACCAGCTTCTGGTCTCCTATAGCTCGGTTTCACATAACACGTCATATTATAGGAACCTATCGACCGTGTTATAGGAGAGATACCTGTACTCTGTAATATTTAGTATCTATAATATTAATAGGCTACGCGATTTCTTGTGACTGATGTTTTGTTCTACCGTTTTATCCCGATTTTGACCAAACATATATTATGTGAAAGGTATTTCTTTTTAGCCGTTTTACAGATTTACAGATTTTTAAAATTTTTTTTTTTATTTTGAATAAATTGCATTTAAAGTTGCTACTAAAACATAAATAAAATTATACAATGCTTTGTCTGTGGTTTTCTGGAATAACCGCGGATGTCAATTTTTGTCAGTTTTGAGTTAACGATGCTAAATGTATTAATTTCTGAGTTTTTTCTTTAAATAACGACGTAAGTTAAATGTTTATTAAATTAATTTGCAGCACTATCGACGTACATCAAACTACGTTTGATCGCTGACAAACTATTTTCTCAGAAAACGACACATAGCGACATACGTTGTTATTAATGAAAAAAAAGCAAAATAATTTTGGATTATTTTTCAGTTTCTAACCACTTATAAAAACTTGGGTGTTTATTTCTGTTATTTTTTGTCACTATTATTCTTGATACGTTGTTATATTCTGATCCTAAGTCCCGTTAACTTTCTGTTGACGAACAAAAAAAATCCATTTTTCAAGCAACAACAACTTATGTCTACATGGGTGGCTGCATTGGTAGTTTTCTTTTTCAAAGAAAACGACGTTTGTCGAATAAGTTGTTTTATCTGTACACACTTTAATTGTTATTTACAAATAGTTTTTTCGTCCTTCTCTAGGATCTATTTCTCTGAAAATTTTTGACTCAAAATTTTATATAAAGTATTTATTGCCCATATCTACAGTACTGTTAAACAAAAAGCTCTAAAAACTTTATATCTAGCCCATAATTTCAAATATTATGTTTTTGGCTCCCCTGACCATTTTGATTTTATGACATACGCGGTTATTCCAGAAAATCACAGATGTGTGTGTTTATAAAATTTATTAATGTGTTTGCAATAAAAGCGATTTAGTCTTCTGTGTTGATTTGTGAATGGGCTATAATCGATTAGCATACTTTTAGGGTCTTTATTTAATGAAAAAATAAAGTTTCCTTGAATTTGCGCTCGAGTTTCGAGGGCTGGAATCTGCTAGTTAGTATTAATATCATTGGCCAAGTGTGGCTTTAAATATTTCAGTAAATGGATTTGAATTTAAAAATTCAATTGAAAAGTAAAGAGTATTCATCAAGAATTGCTCAAAACAAAAACATTACTTAAAATGCAACACCAAGAAAAGATATTGACTTTTGCTATAATGCACATTTCCAAGCCTGGTAGCTGCTGGGATGACGTTATATTCGGCGTTATATTCTTTTTGGGTCCCAATTAAAATGTGTGTCTGAGTCTCCATGTAAACATTGTAACCAAATCACCGTTCGCAACTTAGATGCTCTTTGGAAAAAATTTTGGATTAAACCCAAAAGAATTCGGTAAATCTCTCTTAAGTTTTGCTTATTTCAAAATTTTATCTGCTTTTGTGCCGCAAAGTTTGTACTGCCCTTATCCTAGATGTTCCTACAAGTCGTGCATACAATACTTCAGAATTTAGAATACAATACAGGAAAACGTGGTTATACCTTAACAAAACTTGTCTTACACTATAAATGGATATCCATACAAAAAACACACATACACATACACAAACACACTGTTGCACATTAAACGTTTGCATACAATTTGCTATGTATACAATTGTAAACATCTATTTGTGTACATGTTTAGTGCGTATTATAAACGGATTAAAATTTCTAATATTATTTGGAGTTATTTGTATCAAAACATACTGATACTCGTACTTTTCCAAAAATCTTCCTAAGAACTATCAATGTATCACTTTGAATTCTACCACACAGGACACCAAAGCCAGCTAAGCACAAATTGTGTTAAATTTTCCATATGTACGAATGTTTCTCAAAAAAAAAAAAAAAAAGAATAATAAAAATAAGTTTCCATAAACATTTCTTGCAGCTTTTAGCCAAAACTTTAGGCCATAATTTTCGAAACCTATGCTGCTAACAAGCACAAGAATAACTAACTTATAGGAGAGTTATATAATATAATCGTATCTTTTAAGTATTTCTAACTTTAAATCTCTTTTATACAATATAGTTTTGCAAAATAATAGTAAATTCTACCAGCATATGTGTCTTTTGTGTAATAGTTAATATCTAGTTATTATCGTACCATTGTTATAATTATTGCTCAATATGTTAACGAATTTTATATATGTAGAATTTTGTTTCAGAACTTTTTTAAAAGATCCTCAATGCAGTTCAAAGAATATAAAATTATATCAGTAAGGAAATTTTGTATTACTACACGTTTTAATTAGACAATTTATACTCACTATGGATTATCTCTAAAAAAAGAAACAATTCGTCACTTATTCACTTATTATGGATGCTTTATTCCATCGATTTTCAACTAAATTCTTACAAAAATTTATATATAAAATCAGGTAAGAAAATTACATGTGTGCTAGGCCGACTACTTATAAATAAGCTAATACCCTATATCTTGAATTTCGGAAAAGAGTCTTTTAAAATTTTCATAAATCGAATTTTTGGTGAGAATGTAAATTTTTTATTATCTGTTGATATATTAAAGGTCATTACAGATTTAAATGTTTTATGACGTCACCACATTTTAGCAAAATCTAGAATATTTGAATATTTTTATGTTGATTTAGTTGAATACTGGAGATCAGCGTTATATGGGGACTATGACTAAAAGTGGTCCTACACAGTATATTTTCAGACTGAGAACACTGCGCTACACTATTTTGATTATTGGTGGATCATTCGGGACAGGTCGCTGGTTTTAAGTTAGCATAGCAAATATTGATATTGATAATAATAAAAAAAATAATAAAGGGAAAGGTTTAAGTTAAAATAATTCGCAAAGAACCAATATTTCGTTGTGAAGGTAATCTTATATATTAAAAGAATTTATGAACAAACTTTGCATTCAAGATTTTTTCAATATTTTTCATCTCTCAAACCTCTACAACTAGAGTTCTAATTAACGTAGGCTGTTGACATAGGTCTAAGAATACTCAGTGGATCAAGCTCCTTCTTTTGAGCTATTAACTGCTTTAATTCGTTGGGTTTGAGGACAGTTATGCGTGGACAATAAACTTTTCTTTAACTGTACGTTAACTTCTCTTGGCAAATTTTGGTATTATATTATAAAAATTAATATAACATAATATAATGCTGCGGAGCAGCAGGGGGTCCTCTAGTATTATAAAAAAATATTTTCGATTCGAGTGATTAATTTCACATTTAATTTCTTTTTAAACTCTTTCTTTTAAATCATACCCTCCGTCTGTCTGTTTGTCCAATTGATTTGAAACTTGGCCCATAGTCTTGCTGTGACTAGAGATTAATTTTAGGGTAGTCACGACAGTCAGGCTTAGTCACGCATAGTTACGGAGTGATCTAAATTTCATTTCCCCTCATTCGATCGATCTGAAACTTGGTCCATCCACTTGCTGTAAAAAAACATTAACTTTGACTCAGTCACGCAGAGTCAGGCATGGTCACGCACAGTCACGGAGAGATTTAAAACTCATATGCATAAGAAAAGAAAGAGTTTTAATAAAAACTTTGTTTTTTTGGTTTAGATTATTTAAAACAATCGTATTTTGAAAAACAATTTTTACCTATACTTATAGACAAAAAAACCAACCCATAAACACCATGTTTTTATTATAATTCCTTGATTTGTGAGTTAATTTACCATCATGTAATTAAATAATTGATTGACTTAAAATATCTATGTCAAAAATCAAAAATCTTTGTTGCAAAAAAAAAAATTGTTATATCATTTTCGTCGTCGCCACGATTCTGCCTGCAAAGCACCGCTCGATTAGATTACCGGGAAAGGGTTAAAACCCATTCAAAGTTTTGTCGACACGCAGACAAGCAGACACTATGAGATAATATGATGACAAAAAATTGGTTTCAACGATTTTTAATACACATATTTTTATTGTAATTTCAAAAATCCAAGAATCATTTCTTTGTGATCCTTGAAAATAACAAAAATTTTAATTTTCAACCACGATATTTTTTTTAATTTTGATGTGATTGATAGCCCTTAGTACATTGGATAAAAGTTGTGTGGCGGATTGCAAAATTAAAAGAAATTAGAAAAAAAGAGTCCGCAATAATTAGTTCGCTCATAATTATTACCGTAGATCGCAGAAATATAAGTCCTTAAAAATCTTATATATATTTACGCTGATCCCTGACTCACTGACTGACTGACTGATTCTGTAACGCTGAAATAATACACATAGCACTCCCTACAAAGCTATGCGAAATACACAAGCAAAATTTAATCTTTCTCATTTTATACAAATCCACACACAATTTTCTCTCTTCTTTGTTACCGACCAGTGCTGCTAATAAAATCTTCTGAAAATCGACAATTTTGAAAACTAAATCGCCAAAATCGTCATTTTGAAAACAAGAAATTGTCAAGATAATAAAAATAAAACTCTACAAAATATTACAAAAGGAAACAATCAAATTTATTTATATCATTCATATTACGAATATTATTACAGCATTGGTTATTTCTAATGTATTAGTGGTGAAATTTCAACGAAAAAAATTTAACACACCAATCAACTAAATAATTTTATTGACATGTATCTATAGCTGAAACATATAATATAGATTTAAAGTATCGCCGTAATTGAAACTTAAATCTTAAATAGAGATGCTATTCAAGGTATTTCCGTTTTGAAACGACTTGACCCAGAATTAAATCTACACATACTTTGTAATTTCCATTTACACTGAACAAAAACTATAAATTTTCGATAAACAACCCATTAATTGGTAACCCTTGAAATCGTAATTTTTATACTACTTATAATTTTAAATCTTCAATCATCATTTTTACAAATTTAACAAATCATTTTAACAAATTGCAAAATCGTCGAAATTACAATAAGTTGTCAAAATAGGCAAAATTGCAAAATCGTCGAAATTACAATAAGTTGTCAAAATTGGCAACACTTACTAAACTTCTTCGTTTGGCTGTTTTGTTTTTCATCTCAAAATTGTTTTGTATTGTTAAGAGTACTTTCAGTTCATTGATGGCCAGCACTTACCAAAGAGCATGCCTTTTTGATAAATATTTGAGAAAAAAGAGATCTTCAATGTAGATTTTGTTGTTGTCCAACGTAAGATTTCGTTTATAGCTCTGTATTGAAATGCCTTTGACAAAATGGTGCAATATTAAGTTTAAAATTTAAATTATTGTAACTTTGCATAATTAAATTACATTGTAATTTTAGAAGAGGGGTGGGAAAATAATTTTTTTTTCACTCATAATATTAATTTTTGCATAATATGCTTTTACAATAATTTGGACAAACATAAATTACGTAAAAAGGTATATTTAAGATTTTAATTTCAATAATTTATTGAAATTATAATGGAAGAATTAAAAGCGATTTTTTTTTTTTTTTTAAGTAAAACTAATACGCGCGCATTTTTTATTTTTTCTTTTTTAGATTTATAGATAACTTTGCAAAAAATGTAATTCTCTTTTTTTTCAGTTTACATATATGATGAAATATGAAATATTTTTTTCTTTTTTGTGTACGTTGGTGTATTGGTGTTTGCATTTCCTTAAGGGGTGGTAGGTTTTAAAACCTTTTTTTGCATTTCTCTTCCTGAATGCACAACATGTCGAGAAAGAAACTTTTAGGAACCTTGCTCTAAAACGTTTTTTTTTTTCTATGCTATTCTATTTTTTCTACAATAAAATGGAGTTCGGTTATAACGAATTCGGCGGGACCGGCCAAATTAGTTCGTTATAGACTAAGTTCGTTATAACCGTAGTATTTTTTGTTTGTTTTGTCCGAAAGGTTTAAAAATTTTTTTTGTTGAATAAGTTTACTTATTTTGATGCATTTTAAAAAGTTATAAAACATAAATTAAATTATTAAATTATTAAGACTAAAATTACCGAGTTTCTATCAAAATAAAATATTTTTTTAAAATCATATAATATTAAAAACTTCTTATGTATAGAAGCAGAAAATATAAAGCAAAGGTTGGCTACTGGCAAACTTATGCGAAAATATACATTAAAGGACCTTTTACAAAACTTCATTTGAAAATCGAAGTTTTTGGTTTGTATTTTTTACAACTGTTTTCCGATTTTTTTTTTTTTTAAATTTTAAAAACATTAAAATTAATTTTTTTTAAATATATAAAATATAGGAAAATTTTGATATGGGGAAAAAAATTTGTTTGTTAAAGTCAAAATAAACGGGCGCCTAGGCGCCACACAATCCACTAGTTGGTTAATAAATGTTAAAAGAATTTAAATACAAGATCAATAATATAAATAATTACACCAGCCAACAAGGCTTTGGACTGGTGCAACCAAATATCTTTCCTAGGCTATTTTGGTGGACTGAATTCGTATCTGGTTTTTCTCTATCGCGTCTGGTTTTGGAGACACAAAAAAAATGTTTTTATTAGTTTTTTACATAAAAACCCATTAGTTTATTTCAAAATCAATGAATGGCGTTTATTGAACATCTTTTGCGTTTTGTTGGTTCGGTTTCACGTTTTAGAGTCCAGCATGCTTTTGTCCCAAAATCCTTGATAATTTCTTTAAATTTTTATTTAATCTTGGTGAGCATGATCCTCTTGTTCGTCGCTCACCTCACCTAGGTTTTGTGGAAAAAAATGTAAATGCGAATGAAGAAAATGCGTTTTCAGTGACATTCGTGCACCTAATTCGCTATAATTTGTCTGTAGTTGTCACTCTTCTTGTTTCCAAAAAAAAACTGTCCAGGATGCTCTTGAAAGAAGTACAGGCTGCATATTCTTTCTCCAATAAACATTGTGAACCTCCTGATCTGAGAGCCAACAAATACGCTTCCTTTGATTTTAGAAAATGAAATTTTAGGAAAATCGCTAACAAATTTTAAATGCTGCACCATCTTTGTCCAGAGCCTTGAAAAAGTTATTAAAAGGCCTAATTTTATGTGCAGCGGCGGAAGAAGAACGTAATTTGAATCAACTAATGGTTTATTTGAAATGTTTTGTTTTCCTGATGAATACTCTTTTTGAATGTTTGAATGTGAATGTTCTTTTTGGCCACTCTGTTCTGACGTAATGATGACATGTAGCGCGACTATCCTATAGACAAAGGTAACAACAATATTTTGTGAGACCTCCTCGCATACCAGTCAACAAACCGATGACCGGAAACAGATAAATGTACAGTTATTTACAATGGTCTATACTATATATATAACACAATCACACAGCCTAAGGTCACCCTAGCTTTCCCATTATGATCGTTGTATTTGAGTAATGTCAAAATTTCAGTCACTGATTCGTAATTTTCCTTTGCATCAATGGCATGAGCAATTGGTATGGATAGTTTTTCATTCCCATTATGTAAAAGAGGAGCCTCTAATATGTACTTAGAGCCATGAATAAATAATCTCCATTTGGTTTTGTCATATGGCTGGTTCATTTTTTGAAACAAACCATCAACATCAGTACAGTATAGAATAGAGTGTTTATTTTCAAAATATGCAGCCAATTCCAAGCTTCTGTCCCTACAGATTGTTACTTTTGTCCCAACTGGAAGATGTTACCGCTGCTGCATGCGCGAAGCTAATAATTCTGCGTCTAGCTTCGTTAAATGTTAATCCCGAATTAGATCATTCACATCAGTTTGAGTCACTAAATCGCGTTCATCATCGGCCTCATACAAGCTATACTGCTGATGAAAGGTTTTTCGAACTCAGCGCTCGTAGCACTGGGAATAACTGGTAATGGATCATTCGTTGGACGTTGAACTGGTTTGGAAACCGATGGGACATTCGCGTACGTAATATTTTTTAAATTTTTCATATTGAATCCAGCAACTTTTGTTAAACAGAAATAACATTCGGTTTGGTGGTTACTTGACTCTCTTCAAGGTACTGGAATTGAAAAATCAAAATAGATTTTCGTGTCATTTGACCACTTGTATAAAACAGTTCTGCAACTATTGCAAAAGATTGTCGGTGTCCGCGGTTTGACCAAGTTTCTGACAACAAAACCAAAATATGCATATATATAATATTAATAGGCTAGGTGATTTCTTGTTACCGATGTTTTGTTCTACCGTTTTATCCCGATTTGGACCAAACGTATATTTTTTGAAAGGTATTTCTCTTTAGCTGTAGACCAGATTTACAGTTTTTTTTTAACAATTTCCTTTATTTTGAGTAAATTCCATTTAAATTTGCTATGAACACATACATAAAATTATACATATGCTATGTGTGTGTTTATTAAATTTGTTAATGTGTCTGTTAATGAGTTTGTTATCTTCATTCACAATAATAATAAACCAAAAAAGTGTTGGTTTATGAATTGGCTAAGTTTGGAAATAAAATAGCCTAGAAATTGC
Source organism: Cordilura impudica (assembly GCA_963682025.1). Taxonomy (NCBI): domain Eukaryota; kingdom Metazoa; phylum Arthropoda; class Insecta; order Diptera; family Scathophagidae; genus Cordilura; species Cordilura impudica. The sequence continues at coordinate 69,982,284 of OY821521.1, forward strand.
ACCCGAATTTCGAGCGCTGGAATCTGCTAGTTTCAATGATTGTGCTATTGCATATCCTTTTTTTCAACCAAAGCAAAAATAGCATTAATCAGTAACACGCGTCCTCCCTGACATACTTAAAGGCTATTTCTGTCAAATTAATAATTGTGAAATTGTAGTGTCAGTATTGAGTGTTTTACAGTACTGCCAGCATGCGATAAAAAATAAACAAGACGTGATAGCCCAATTTTTATGAAAGATTCGAAAGATACCCAGATTAGGTAAAAAATGCTTGGTTTTATTTTTTAAATTTGTAGACCAGTGTTATTTATATTATAATATCAGCGAAAAATATGATTTGCTTGTTCATATTTTCGCAAGGAGGTGGAAATTATTGCGTAAAAATATTTTTAGATTTTAAAAAATATATACTTTTGTAACTTATGATAAAATTTTTCTGAAATATATTTTTTTCGGAATTTTATAAATTGATTTTTAATATAGTTTTGTATTAAAAATATTTTTTTAAATTTAATTAAATTAATTTCTTTATACCCTCCACACCACTGTGCGGGGTATACATCAGCTTATCATTCCGCTTTTAACACATCGAAATCTGAATCTGTGACCACCATAAAGAGTATATACATGTGATCCTTATAAAAATGGCTGATCATTTTTGGTTGATAATCGAATGTTTAGCACATGCACCGTGGGCTTTCTTTTGGTCAAATTTTATGATATTTTTAACGATTGTTTTTCTAAATGCATTTCTATTTCCCATAAGCATATCGGTCTTCCGTGGAATTCAAAAAATTGTCGCGGTTAAAAAACAGAAAATCTCTACTGCTCGCGCTGAGTATTATTTACAGAAAAATAATTGTTATACGAGGTATTTGGATTAAACTATGGTAATAACCCAAAATCCTTCTTTGACTTTGTATGTCTTAAACATAAATCTTTGTCGTTTCTGCCTGTAATGTTTTGCAGTGATAATCCATCCTCTAATTATCTTGACATTGCGAATATATTTGCTGAGTTTTTCCAGTCCAAATATAGTAATTCTACTTCAAATACTTTAACCGTCACTAACTATACATATATAAAAAAAAGTTGCATAGATATAAAATATTCCACTCTTTAAAACGGAAACTATTTTTATGTCTCTCGTTCAGTTTAAATTTTCATTCAACCCTGGTCATGTTGGTGTTCCTGCTTGTATTTGGGAAATTTCTCTCAAATTCTAAGTGTACCCTTAACGGATATTTTCAACAGTCTTTTGTAAATTGCTTATTTTTCTACTTCTTGGAAGGAAACATTTATCATACCATTGTATAAGTCAGGTGGTAAGGCGAATGTACTTAACTATAGGGGAATAGCAAAGCTAAGTGTTAGTTAATGGAGAAACTTGTTGCTGATTATCTCTCGTATGAACTAGTCCCATTTACACGATACCGCTCAGTCGTATGATTTTTCGACAAACAAAATCCGATGAGATTTATCAGACTGTCATAAAGTATGTGTCTTAATTTCAAAATGGCTTTTTGGAATCAAGGTCAACAGCTACTAATCTTCTAGAATTTTCGACTCATGTTTTCAAAGATTTCGTCCGTAGTGAGCAGGCGGATGTGACCAGGCCCAGGAAGAGGGGAGGGGGGTCAGGAGGGTCGTTTGACATGGGCCTCTTAATTCAGGGGGCCTCCAAACAACACTACATATTTGAAACAATACAAAACGATTAAAAAGTTTATTTCACACTTTTACGTAGGGCACAACAAAAAAAATCTTAAAGTTAAAATTTTCAAATATAAAATAAGAAATCGTAATAGGCTTTGAAATTTTTAAATAAAAAATAAAAAATCGTAGTAGGCTTTGAGTTGATACATGAGGTCAAATTTGTATAATAAAAGTTTATTAAGTATTTAGTGGTCTATCTCGGAGGTGGTTAAACCTTAAAGATATTGTTAAAGTGTTTTGTTCTATTCATTATTAAAGTGTTATTGAATTTTATAACTGAATTCTTTACACTTCCAAAAATTAAATAACTGGTAATATTTTTTTTTGTCTTTGATTATTGATAATAAATAAAAATATATATACTACGTAGGTAATTAAAACATGAAGAGATCTTTTGAAAGTGGCGCCAGCAAAAGGCAAAAGAAAAAACTTAAGGAATCAGCTATTAAAAATTTAAAACCGATTTCACATTTTTATACCCTCCACTCCAGTGTGCAGAGGGTATATATAAGTTTGTCATTCCGTTTGTAATAATTAGAAAAAAAATTTTGGACCCCATAAAATTTATATATTTGTGATCCTTATAACAACCGGAGTTGATATAGCGATGTCCGTCTGTCCGTCTGTCCGTCTGTGGAAATCACGATGACGGCAACAATCGGGCAGATAGGGTGCTTGTTGGCATAAAAAATGATTCATTAACATCCTGAAAAGTTTGCTATTTAAAATCGTCCAAATCGGTCGATTAGGGCCCGAGATTTGAATGAAGAACTAAAAAAAGTCTTGAAAAATATAATTTTCTATGTTGTTCTTGTCACGATCACGCCCTCAATAGTACAGCTACAGTGATCATTTCTAGTGAGAATGATTCACCAAATTCATGGAAAGATTTCTACTTCAAAAATCGTTAAAATCGGTGGAAAAGGTACAGGGAAATCTCTGAAAAAGTAAAAAAAAAATGAAAAACATGATATTTCTATATTGTTCTTGTTGTTATTCTAAATGTTGCATTGTTTTCATAGCTGGACTTGTTGTTTTTGTGGTCGTTATGGTAATAATATAACAAAAAAAACCCTTTGTACATTTTATCAACTCAGGTAGAAAAATTTAAAAGTTTCCATTGTTTTGGCATCACTAAAAAAAATATGTTAGATCATTTCTGTCATTGCCACGAGCCTGCCTGCAAAATTTCAGATCGATTGGGTCACGGGAAAGTGGTTAAAATCGATCCAAAATTTTTCGACAAGCAGACACGAGTTAATATAAAGGCAGTAAAAATTCACCAACATCTAAAGCAAATAATGCTAAAATACCTAGTTGTTAATAAAAAAAAAACAATTGGGCAATTCACAATGGGTAATGTATCGTTGTATCTGTTGTATCGTGTATCGCTTTACAATAGTGTAAAATTGTTGTTGGTAATTTTCACTGAAAAATCTGATACACGAACCAACTTCATTTGCTATGTTTAGTAAATGTTGTATATTGTATCATAACATATCAGTTCCAAGTGAACTGAGGTACGTAACTAAAACTCCAGGGTATATCTCACGACCAAAAAGCAAACACTGACAAGTGTTTTCTCTTATACAAAATAGCAGAAGCAACGAAGCGATCTTTCCTCGTTGGATCGAAAATTACTAAAGAAAGCATTTTACAATATGAAAATACAACTGAGAGTTCACAACAAATGATTGTATTGTGTATTTCAATACAACATACAATATACAACACCTGTTGTGAATTGCCCAAATGTAAATTTAGCAAAAAAATTTATGTATTAATTTATTTAAAGAGAAAAACACAAAAATAACGTTTGATGTTGTATTTTTTGTGTGTAATATTTAAATATTATTAAATAATGCAAATAATATACATATATTATATATATGCATGTATGTATGTATATTCATAGTAACTGCATGTTAGAAATAAATCGGTTATTTTATTTACATAAAATTCTGCAGTATTTTGTTGTGGGGAAAATACATTTCTTTTGCATTAACAGAGTGTCACTGCATTTTGCTCAGCGTGACTATGCCACAGTAGATGGCGCCATAATTTTTGTTTGTTCTAATTAGCTTTGCAATAGTTATTTTTATTTTTACATGAATGTTAATATTTTCAACTAGATATCATACAGAACAATGTAAAGAGTATAAACGGGCTGGTCTTTTATTTCATACGTTTTTTCGTTATTCTTTTACAAATATGAACATAAGTTTGGCATATTAACTTTTTGTTGTCTTTACAAAATAGAGTTACCGAGTTCGTCAATGAGTTTTTTGCTTACAAAACAGTTCTACATAGTTATATATAATTATTATTCTGCTTTACCTATAAAATATCTGATTGCGATTACATCTAATTTTTAAAAATTGTTTATAATTAATAAAGCATTATTATTCACATAAATACAAAATTTCACATTTTAAATTTTCCATTCAAATTTAAGAAAATATCAATTATAATAAAAACTGAAAATAAAATTCCCAATTATAAATTAAAAAATATTAATTGAATTTCAGAAAATCATATCAAAACGTGGGAAATAATAATTTGAAATTTAGAAATATATTTACACTTACAATATGTTTACATTTAAAAAAAATATTGCCATTGACTTCTTTTAACGATAGTCGAATCGTAAAAAAAAAAGAAAATTGCAAAATTATCAGTAAAATTTTTAAATGATATTCGCTATTGTTAAAGTCAGCTGTTGTTGTTATCTAAACGACAACCATTTTTGTGTTAAAAACTTAAATTTTTAGGTTGAAATGTCGTCATACATAAATAAAAATCATGAAATAGTGAAAATATTTTGCTTTAATTAAAAAACTTTTTTATATAAATAAAAAATTTAAATAGCATTTCAATTCATTATTTCATTTTCAAATAAATAAACAGAAATATTAGTAAAAAAAATAAAGATATTAAACATAAACATAAAATCATCCTGTCAAACACGAAGTAATTTGTTTTTTCTATTCTTTGTGTTTTTCGCTTATTTTGACAGAGATGCCACTCCTTTACAATTTAAATAAATAGAAAAACAGATTTGTCGATATTAATTTAAATTCAATGAATTTAAGAAAACCTCAAATGATATTTAAGAATTGTTAACATAAAAATTGTTACATAAGTAAACGTAATTTTATGAGAATGTTATTTTTTATATATAAATTTTCACAATTTTTTTTGGATGAAAATTTGAAGTTTTTCAGAAAATAAAGATAACATTAAATTATTTTATTTAAAATGTTTGGGACTTTTCGTTTTTTGCGTTTTTCATCCCTAATTTGATTATTTATTATTATAAATTTATTCTCTATGTTTTCAAAATATGGCAATATTTTAAAAAAAAGTTGAGAGAGCTTTTTTTTTGGTTATTATTTTGTTACTCCATCCGACCTATATGGCCACAATAAAGAAATATTTGGCCAGTTAAAAGAAACTATACAGCCATCTCCAATTAGCACGATTTAATGCATATAGCCACTCTACACAACCATTACCTTTGCAATGGAGGTTAGGGCGAGCTATTTAATTAGCAAAAACTAAATTAAACGAGAAGTTATGTCATATAACCGGAAACGCATGCATATAGGTATATAACTTAAATGCATGCCGATCAGCAACTACGATGACCAAAAAGCAAACACCGAAATAAATCCGAAATAATAGAAAAGACGAAAACCAACCCAAAGAATTTTCTGAAATAATTTGGTATTAAGTTTAACAAATTGTTTACTTTTTCCAATATTTTGTTTACATTTATTATCAATACTCAAACCGAGGTGGAGGGTATCAAAGATTCGGCACAGCCGAATTTAACACTCTTACTTGTTTTAATAAGGATTCATCAAATCAACCAGAAAGACCTTCAATATTTAATACATAAAAATCCACAGTTGAAACTGCAGTAAGCGATACGGTTATCGAAATAGAGGAACTGAATGAAAATATTGTTGAAATTGAGAGTATTGAAATTGTAACCGCAGTGCGAGAGGATGTAGTTAGTGCAATGGAATTACCAGATGAAACGGAAACGAAAACGTGCAAACGGAAGGGGAAGAAATTGAAGTAAATCTATTGAATACTGAAACATTAAAGTGTACGGATATTGGAGTGCTTGATAAAAATAATCAGGTGCAAATGAAATCATTTATGAAAATTACTCGGTTTGAAATCTCAAAAGATATTTCGAAAGACTTGCAAATGGAGAATCGTGTGAAAGAGATTGGATATGTTGGAGCGTCCAAAACCAATCAACTTAGTGTGCTCCATGTTACATTTCAAACAACAACACGCATTTCTCATATTTAACAGATAAATTGGGATACAACACAAAAAATGGTTGGAAGCAGTTAAATGACCGGATAAAATCTCACGAGAATTCTATTTTACACAATGAAATGTATATTTCATGGAAAAATGCGCAAAAAGCTGTTTTAGCTAATCGTGGATTACATAACTTACTGGTAAAAGAATTAAAAAATTAAGTTAAATATTGAAAAAAGCTGTTGGAGCGTTTTCTTGATATAACATTTTTTCCCTCCGAGAGAGGACTAGCTTTTTTGGATCTAATCAGCGTATTGAAAACCCAAATAATGGAAATTTTCTTGGCTTAGTTGAACTGTTAAGTAAATATGATCCGATATTATCAGAGAATGTTACAAAACTTAGAGCAGCACAAGAAGAAAAAAAAAGATTGCAAGTTCATTATCTTTCAAATAAAACTCAAAACGAGTTTATCGACCTATGTGGCTCATTTGTTCAAAGAAAAATTACTGATGAAATTAATAACGCTAAGTATTTTTCTATTATTGCTGATGCAACTCCAGATACATCTCAACTTTGATTATTCGTTATGTTAAATTAAGTGAATTGAATTTTTCAATTGAAGAACGCTTTCTATGTTTTGATGATTTTTCGGAAAAAACCGGCAAAGAAATTGCTGGTCGCTTATTAAGTCTCTTAAAACATTTAACCTTGAATTTTCAGAACTTTGTCGGGCAAGGATATGATAATGGTGCTAATATGGCTGGAAAATATAACGGCGTACAAGCACTCCTTTTGCTCGAAAATTCAATTTGCACGTTCAGCAGCTGCGGCAATCATACTTTAAATCTTGTTGGAGCTGACTCAGCAGAATGCTGTAAAGAAGCAATAATATACTTCGGAACTATTCAGCAAGTATATAATTTTTTTTAGTAGTAGTCCAAAAAGATGGGAGGTTTTAAAAAAACATCTTCACGGAATTTCTTAACACAACATTTCAAAAACTAGATGGTCTGCAAGAATAGATGCTGTTAAGCCAGTTGCCCTCCATGTTAAATCTTTATTATCAGCTGTCAACGAATTTAAGCTATGTAGCCTTCCAGCTGACGCTCAGGCTCATATTAAATCGTTTAAAAAATATCTGTCAACTTTTGAATGTGTATTACAATTTGGATGAAGGTTTTGGTTTTATTGCATCAAACAAATCTAATCCTCCAAGCGCTGAAATCAACATTGACAACGGAAAAAATTAATATTGACAAACTTATTGAAGATATAAAGGAAATTAAAAATGCATGGTCTTCGATTCTTTCCGAGTCAAAGCAAATAGCAGCAGCTAATGAAACTGTTACAGAATTTACAACAAATCGACGAATAAAAGATCAAGTATCTGCACATGTATATTTTCACAACGACATTTTTAACAAGATCACTGAATCATTAATAGATGGACTTACGCGAAGATTTAAAGTTGTTTCCTCTATATGCAACTTATTTGAAGTTCTATGGAATTTTGATGAGATGGATGAGAAGAGCTTAATTGCAGCAGCAATTATTTTGCAGAAAAAATATAAAAATCAAATTAATGAAGAAATTGTAGAAGAATTTAAATTTCTAAAAAGAGTGTATAAATACAATTTTAAAGGCTGCACGAAACCGTGTGAACTTTTAAAAGAAATAATTTAAATGGGTTTTCTAAATATATATCCAAATATTGCTATTGCTCTAAGAATATTTTTAACCTTGCCAGTTAGCGTAGCAGAGGCAGAAAGGAGTTTCAGCGTACTCAAGGGAATAAAAAATTATTTAAGAGCAACAATGGTGCAGGATCATGTAAATGGTCTAGCGACACTAAATATTAATTGGGATATTGGGATAAAAAATGTGGACTATTGCGAACTAATAGCTTCATTTGCAGCTCTAAAGGCCCGAAAAGCTTTATTTCAATTTTTTTTTCATTATATTTCATTTTGTTTTTTTATTACATTATATTTTGTTTTTTGTTTTATATATTTTGAATTATGAACTATAAATTTTTTAATTTAATAATTTTGTTGTACCAAAACAACAATTTTTTTAATTATATAGAGGGCCACGTATGTTTCTTGACCCGGGCCTCCAAGTGGCTATAACAGGCCCTGGATGTGACATACACGGATTTTAGTAAAGCTTTTGTTATAGTGTATTATAATATTTTACCTCTCAAACTAGAATTCATTATCATATGTTCCCCAAGGTAGTCAGTTGGGCTCGTTATTGTTTTTACTATTCGTAAATGATCTTACGACTGTAATTTCGCATTACAACGTCCATATGTATGCAAATGAAGTTATTTCACAGTTTCAATTATGTAAATGGTCGTATTAGTCTTCAATGTGAGCTTGATTTATTAGGTGAATGGTGTAATGTGAACTTGATGGAACTGATTCTTAAGAAATGTAAACATATAGTATTTTAGTGAAGGGTGATAGTTTCTGATGAATATTGCATTAACGGAATAGTATTAGATACCGTTTAAACATTTCTGGATCTTGGTCATATTAGTATTAAAATAATTTTTATTGTATGCAAAATTAAATAAATGGGATTAATATTTTATATATATAAAAAAGTTATTGTTCGAGACAATTATTTTCCATTCCACCTTTAATAGTTGTCTAATTTCCACGATTTATTTATTTATTTTTTTTTTTTTAATTCATCTTTATTTATTGAATCTTCACAGAGGTTTGTGAACTACCAATTCAAATCTTAAAATAAAAACTTAAATATTAAATGCAGCCAGTGCCAGACAAAATTTCATTAATTCTATATATGTGAAAAAATGATTCATTGGTACAAAATGTCAAAAAAAACTGATGAATTCATTTATTGCATCTTAAATACTATAGAAATAATAATAAAACAAAAACATTTAACATAAAATATTACATAATAACTTATAAAATTGAAATTAGGTTATTTTTTGGTTGGACAAAATAAAGCATAAATTTGATTTATCTTTGAAGAAAATCTTAAATATGCAACAAATTAATATTTTGTTGCACCACCTTTGTTATTTATGACCTCACTGAGTCTTTTAGGCATACTTAATGTCAAATTTTTAAAAATAATTTTTGGAATCGCATTTCATTCGGCTTGCATTTTATTCCAAAATGTATGAATGTTTGTCCGCGACTCCATCGGAATTTTGTCATCAAGTATGGTCCACAAGTGTTCTATTGGATTTAAGTCGGGACTCTGAGCAGGCCACTCCAATTTTTCAATGTTATTTGCAGCAAAAAATTGTTTTGCGACTTTGCTCGTATGTTTGGGTTCATTGTCTTGTTGAAATAAAAAGTCCCCCAAACCCATTTCTTCAGCACTACTGTTAAGATTTTCTTGCAAAATACTAACGTAGTGCTCACCAGTCATTTTTGAATCTATTTTGAGCAGACGTCCCGCTCCTGCGGTTGAGAAACAGCCCCACACCATGAGACTACCGCCACCGTGTTTCACCGTATGAGTAATATTTTTTGCTTTGAGTCTCTTTGAAGGTTCACACCACACTCGTTGACGACGTTTTATATTTTTTAATTCAAATTTGGACTCGTCTGACCAAATAATGCGATTCCAAAATGATTCCGGCATATTTACATATTTGGCGAAGCCCAACCGCTTTTTTATGTTTTCAGCACGTAATAGTGGCTTTTTCTTCGCATAGGAGCTTTTTAAACCGCTACGGTTGAGTCGTCTTTGTACTGTCCGGTATGAAATATTTAATTTTAACTCTTCCTTTTTCTGCCAGAAGTAAATGGATTTTTTTTGCCAGAATTGCAATATGGGCATCATCACGAACTGTGGTCTTATTTTTTCTACCACATAGCTTCTTTAAACTTTCGTTTGAATTTCTCATTTTAAACATTTCAAATATTTTTCTGGCTCCATGTAATGAAATATTATATTTTTGGATAAATCTTTGTATTTCATCCCATTTTGACGATCTTTTACCAGCATATCTTTCAAATCTTTTGAAAAAGGCTTCATTTCGGGTTTCTGTCGAAATATTTTCAATTATTTGATGAAATTGACTATTTACATACATTCTTCTATAAACACGTTTTTAGAATCTTGAGATTTTAACAATAACTTACCTCTTTTTATTAAATTTCGTAAATAGTTCAAAAAAATATTTTAAAAATTTTCACCAAAAAATAATTACACTTTATTTTGTCGCACTATTATAATACCGAACTTAATTATTTGATCGCAAGAACAGAAAAAGAAAGTAAAACATAATAAATTTTGTTTTTAATGTAAACATTAGATGATTATCTATAACGGGACTGCAAAAAAAAAAATTATCCTAATACTCTTAAAGCCAAATTAAGAGCAATTATTATTGATTTTACTCTTTTATACTTTATTTTGTCCGACAGTGTATGTAGTCTAATGGTATCAATCCATTTTTCATTCAATGAGATCAGCAGTCTCCCTCCTTCTTAAGCGTTGGTGGATACGGTTGTTGACTAAGTTGCATGCTAGAGGATTCGGGGGAGACTCTAGGTATTCCAAATAGTTTGCATTATATCTAGTGATTTCGAACTTTACTAGAGAAACATTTAAGTCTCACTGTTTATCAAGTACCATGCGCCTGAAATCATTCGCAAAATCTTGTTTTGGCAACTTTGTATTATTTCTGTGTTTGAAGCTGAGGCTGTTCCCCTAATGTATACCATAGCACAAAATGGGTTTGAAAATCGATTTATAAATCAAGAGCTTACAATCGAGACTCAACTTCAAGTTCCTGCCAATTAGCCATGTGAATTGGACTAATTTCAATTTTATTTGTTTCAATTTAGCGTCTATATGGCATTTCCAGGTAAGTGGCGATCATGATGTAGTCCGAGATATTCAACAGAGGAATGTTGAGGAATAGACTGGTTCCTGATTCGAATTTGAGGGCAAGTATGCCTTCTTATGGTAAAAGTTACGTGGATACACTTTTGTTCATTTACTTTAATATTCCACATATCTAGCCAATCTTCCAGCTCTTCAATATGGCTCTGTAAAAGAAGAGATGCTGTTGAGGGGTTTTCGTGTACGCTTAAAATTGCAGTATCATCCGCAAAAAACGACGTAAGTGTGTTTCCATTTGTTAGCATGTCTGATGTGTAAAGGATGTACAGAAGCGGGCCCAAGATACTACCTTGTGCTACACCAGCATGAATTGTCTGTGGAGGACTCACAAAGCTTTTCCCTTTTATAGGGAATTTTCTCTTAATTATATAGCTCTCCATTAGCTTAAGTGTGTTCAGGGGTAACAATTGCTTAACTTTATAGAGGAGTTCCTCGTTCCAAACTCGGTCGAAACCTTGAAAGACGTCTATAAGAAGTGCAGAGCAGTATCTTTTCCCTTCAAACGCTCTTCTTATGGCAATTACAATTCTGTGAACTTGCTTAGTGTTCTGTGTTTTCGTCTTTTTTGATCTACGGACGTTGTAAGTCTGTTAGCCAAAATTCTCTCGAATTATTTTGACAAGTTGGACAGTAAACTTATTGGTCTATACGAATCGACCTTTGTATGATTTTTACCTAGTTAAGGCATCATTGTAACAATTGAAACTTTCCATTCGGGTGGAAAATATTCAAGGCGTATTATAGCATTAAAAATAAACAAAATCGTTTTTAATGCTATTCTTTGTAACTCCAAAAGCATTTTATTACTGATCCCATCGATCCCCGATGCTTTTTTGTGGTTTAAATCAACAATATCCTTTTCGACTTCTCGAATCTCAAAACGAAGTGACACTGCTCTATGCTGTGAAATAACGGGTTTATAATTGTTTATATTTTTATTAATTTTGAATACTTGATACCATTTTTTGGAGTTTCATGAACAAACCTAATTCAAAAACTAAAAGCGATTTGAGTGAAGAGAAGTCAGCCCAAAAATATCAAAAAACAGATTTGCTTCATTGGTAACTTGATCAATATTGCAATGTGCTGCAAATGGTTTGGCATAATAGGGTACCTAGGCATACAAACGTACGTATATTTAAAAAAAAACATTGATTTTTCTTACTCTTGTTTGTATTGCAAAATTTGTAACATAATATTAAGGCTTTTCTTATCAAAACTATATTCATATGTCAGTAAAATTACACAGAATGTTGTTCGAATTAATAAACCTTAAAAACCAACCTATTGATCTGTCACATGTTTATGGAATATAATTTATACTACTAGCTCTAATACAACATTTATGCAGTAAACTAGATGCAATTGTTATTTATTAAATGTTATGAATGCAAAAGAGCTTTTTGTATAAATCCATAATCCTACTGCTAGAATCTTCTTTAAAATGTATCTAAAGTACATACACATACAACAGTCGGATTGTGCAGTTGTCGTTCATTGAGACTCATATGAATATACAAACATCTAAGTACAACAAATTCAAATAAACAAATACTGAGTGAAGAGGATACATGTGAAAACCTAGATATACACACTAACATCGTATACAAGTAGTATGACATATAAACCTTAATTCCAATACTGAACCATTCAACACATTCGTATAGAGTATCTATCCATCGAAACTATTGTATATTTTATATATTACAGTGGTTGGGAATTTGATCTGGAATACAAAATCATAGTTTGAGCAACTGATCTTAAACAGATTATCTGTGATAGATTAGAGAGTTCTCCGAATGAAATTCTGGAGTTTAGAAAGGAATGAGGGCTGCAAAAACCCACAATCATTTTCAGCAAAAGAAAAATTATTTGAATTGTTTTCAATCGAATGGTTTACTTGGTTAGCAAATTAGTAGAGACAGCCATATAAAGGCAAGCTCATGTGGGTCCTTCGAAGAACGTCGTCACGTTGTGAAACCTGGACATATTGTGCTTAACTAGCCCCGTTGGGATCCAATTCGATTCATGTGGAAATCTGGTTGCACATTTTATCCTGTTGATATCAATTTCAGACCTAACGGTAAAGGATTGGCAAAGTATGGCAAACTCTGGCGGAAAAATGCTGAACATAGATAGAGGAAGTTTTATACTGTTTTATCCAATTACACATCGAGACAGCTTACACAAAGTCGATGTAGAAGGTTCCCGTTTTGTAGGATGCACCTTACACATTTTATCCTGTTGATATCAATGTCAGACTTAACGGTACCGGATTGACAAAGTATGGCAAACTCTGGCGGAAAAATGCTGAACATTGATAGAGGAAGTTTTATACTGTTTTATCCAATTCTACATCGAGACAGCTTCCACAAAAGTCGATGTAGAAGGTTCCCGTTTTGTAGGATGCACCTTTTCGCCATCTGTGCCCGGCATCTTGATATAGTATTGATTAGTACTGCCATATTCTCGTATTGAGCGGTATTCGAGGCATGTGAGGTCGAATTCGTTCGTCAAGGATGGTGCCATGCCCAGCTAGCTCATCGGTAAATTAATTGCCATTAATATCCCTGTATCTTGGCACCCATATGAGTGTCAAATTCTAATGTATCGCTATATTGTTCATACACATCCTACTTTCTTGAAAATTTTTTGATATGAAGGACGCACATATAAGGAATTTTATGACCGATTTTTTGTCAATGAAGATACAAATACAAATATATATAAAATGATATTTTTCGGCCTGAAAAACGCCGCACTGATCAGGTAGTCCAAGGAGAGTACTTAGCCAAATAAACTTAGAATTCATTGGTAAAAATTGGAAGTATATCTGATGGGATGTGGAGCCCTCTGACCGTTTATACTTATTCGGAATCCTAGTCCTGGAGTGAGGGTAAGGTATTATTTATTACAATTGGAAATTTTTTCATGTCTACGGGTTTCATATTTAGTGGCTGCGTGCTAAATCTTCTGGTAACAAGTAAAGCATTGCCTTGGTCTGAATTATACCAACAGCACCTGTTATTATGAGCGCGTCTTCTTTAGGGATACTGCTGAAAGCCTTTTAGTAAGTGTTCTTTGGTAAGTTGCCTCCAGCCTTGCTGATACTTCATGCAGCACATCATAGTTCCGGATCACTGTGTTGAATAACCGGATAACGTTCCGAAGATTGATTCATGAATTTCTATCCACGTAAGCATTTGCCTTTGACAATCTTGCCTAATTGTTTCAATAACAAAATAGAAATTTCTTCAGAAATTTTCAAAGAATATTTATGTACAAACTAAAACGGTAACGCAAACGGCTTAAGTCAAAATAAAGAAGAATTCGCCTATTTACTAAAAGGCAAGCAAATTGATATGTGTGGTCATTGTGAAGATTATCTTCAAGCTACTAAAATCTGATTTGAGGAACTTGGTAAAAATTTTGCTATCTCATCAATATATTCTCCACCAAGATTTTCTATAACGGAAAGTCAATACAAAAGATTTTTTGAATCAATAGGCCCTCGTCTTTAATATGAGCCTGGATGTTATCTCAAGCGGAGAACCAACATACTGGCCGACAGATAGACAAAAGATTCCCGATCTATTCGATTTTGTGGTAACGAAGAACACTGCGAGAGAACTTATAAATGCTGAATCCTCATTGGAAACTCATTAGATCACGTACCAGTTATTTTGCTATTTCTAACCCCCGAGAAATTGTGCCCCCGAATGGTAATTTAGCGCCAACAAGTATTACAGATTGGTTAAAGTATAGAAAGTTTCTCAGTACCCTTTGCACGGATAGATTACAACTATGAACACCAGATGACATTGACCTGAATATTGTTGACTTTGAATAAAACCTCAAAATATTTTCTCAACGTGCTGCGAAACCTCCCTGACATAGAGGGCAGTATAGAACTTGTTCGGTAAATGTCGAGCGGCTATTAAAAGAAAAAAGAAGAACTCAAAGGGAGTGGCAACTGTACGGATCTCCTCAACTTAAGCTACAATTGAAAGCATGTATATCAAATTTAAAAAAAATTGCTTGAAAACCAAAGACATGACAAATTAAACAGATATCTCGAAAAATTAGATCCGAATTCAAGCACTGATTACTCATTATGGCGAGCTAAAAAAAATCTTTAAAGACCCGTTGTACGTAAACCACCTTTAAGAATGCAAACCTGAAGTTGGGCTAGAAATGATATAGTAAAAGGTGATCTATTTGTAGAACATTTGAAAAAGTTTTTACTCCGAATATAACTTCTACTTCATTAAATAAGTTACCACCAGTAATAATCCAGCACGGTGCAATGTTACTTCGATTTGGGATTAGACAGGTCGAAAAGGCCATTTCTGATCTTAACCCTAAAAAAGCATCGGGGATTGATGGGATCAGTAAAAAAAATGCTTTTGGAGTTATCCAGAATAGCTTTGAGAATAATTCTTTTTATATTTAACGCTATATTACGCCTTGAATATTATCCCTCAGAATGGAAAGTTTTGCTCGTTACCATGGTACTTAAGCCAAGTAAAGCTCACACAAAGGTCGGTACGTACAGGCCAATCAGCTTATTGTCAAATCTGTCGAAATTGTTCGAGAAAATACTAATAAATATGCTTACTGCAGCTGTAGATCAAAATATCATCATCCCAGCACATCAGTTCGGATTTAGGCGAAGACACAGCACCATTGAGCAAGCCCATAGGTTAGTAAGTGCTACAAGAAAAGCCCTTGAAGAAAAAAAGTACATATCTGCTCTCTTTATAGACGTTTCGCAAGCTTTCGATAAGGTTAAAATTAAAATGTTGCTGCCCCCAAACGTTCATAAACTAATGGAAAGCTATATAATTAAGAGAAAATTATCAATAAATGAGAGCAATTTTACAAGACCCCCTCAGCATATAAAACCTGGTGTTCCACACGGCAGTATTCAGGGTACGCTCCTATACATCCTTGCTAAAATAAGGTCCTAAAGTTGATTACCCGCGCCCCATGATATGTGAGAAACTCACAATTGCATAGAGAATTAAACGTACACCTAGGTAAAATAGAAATTATGAAAAACTGCTACTTGAAAAAAACGAGAAACTCACCCGAATCTCTTAGCACGTGACCTTCTCAACAATCGCATCAACCAACGGCTAGGAAGGAGAGAGACTGCAGATCTTATAATATATGCTTGAGGTTATCTAATGAATATTTCGAATTTATGTAATTTCGAATTTATGCAGAAACATTAAAGTTTTTCTGGCACTGGCTGAGAAAAAAAAAATAATATTAATTTCTGTGGACCAAATGGCGGAGAGAATTCAATTCAGATAGCAGCGCTAGCGATCATTTGTGGTTTTCAGTCAATATCTGAAGATGTTTTCCCGAAAATGCAACAACGCCGTCTTCCTCGTAGACGGCCATATTAATATCCATACGATTTGACGAGCTGAGTAGTAATAATCAAATTTCATAGCAATTTTGATGACTCACCTCCTTGTGCAGTGCCATATACTGCCACTATTGTGGCCACCGAAATAACCAGGAAAGACTTTATAATCCTTTACCTGAGCACGTTCATTGGAAACTTGATTATGCAATTGCCCACACTCATGTTGACAGACGAAAATCCATTCTCATCAGGCTTGAAATTACTTGAGGCTTCATCAGTGCCCATGAAGCCAGCTAGATTACATTCCTTGTATTCCAGCCATCCTACAATGTAAAGCACGAGAGAATTAGTGCTATATCCTTTGGGACTAAGGAAAGCGCTTGGTAAAATTGGGAAAATGCATGCTAAATAATGGGAAAATGCTCGTTGAGTCCATAGGAAATCCATGCCAAATGGTAAAAATGCATGTCAAAAATGGCAAAATGTTTGCTAAATTTGGGAAAATTTATGGGAAAATGCATGCTAAAAATGGGATTTTTCTGTTGAAAATGAGAAAAATTTGAATGCTAAATGTAGGGAAATTGCATGCTGAATGAAGAATAATGATTCTCAAAGCTGCAAATAAAAAATCTTTCGAAAACACAAAAACATGCACATGACATGCATTTTTACCATTTAGCATGCATTTCCTATATACTTAACAGGCATTTTCCCTTAATTTAGCATGCATTTTCCCATTTCTGTACAGCAAAACCAATTCTCTCTTATTCTTTGAGCTGCCCTTATTTTACGAATGCTAGGAGACAGATAGCGACTCCGCAATGATCGATATTCTGAAAGCCACCGTTGTTATTAACTATCAAACAACAAATATGATCAAGATAACAGAAATTCAGAAATTCTGTTCCCTCTAGCCGTGTTTTCTTTGTAGTGGGCATATATATTTTACTATTCCCTATTCCGAATTAAAATCAACTTAAAAATAAATCCCTTTCGAAGATAAAGTACCATAATGCAACAGCTTTTGATTTTAGCTATTACTTTTGCACCCCTTGGATTTTTTTTGTCATCTTTTCGAGGAAAAAGTACTTTTTAAACTCTTTCTTTTTACTCATACTCTCTGCCTGTCTGTCTGTCTGTCGTGAGGCAACCCCATTCCTCCTTAACCAATTCATCTGAAACTTGACCTATAGTCTTGTTGTGACTACAGCTTAATTTTGGGGTAGTCCCGCATAGCTACGTTAGTAACGCACAGTCACGGAGTGATCTAAATGTCATTTCCCCTAATTCGATCGATCTGAAATTCGCTCCACACACTTGCTGTGAAAAAAAGATCAGCTTCAAGTTTAAAACGGATAGTTTTAGTTTAGTTTTAGTTTTAGATTTAAAACGGATTACCCCTTCTTCGATCGATCTGAAACTTTGTCCATAGACTTGTTATGGCCAAAGATTAATTTTAAACTAGTCACCAAAGTCACATAGAGTCACGGAGAGATTCAAAACTTATATGCAGAGGGAAAGAAACAGTTTTAATAAAGACTTTGTTTTATGGGTTAGATTATTTATATATACTAGCAGATTCCAGCGCTCGAAATTCGAGTGCAATTTCTAGGCAGCTTTATTTTTTAACTTATCCAATTCACAAACCAACACTTTTATGGTTTATTATTATTATTGTGAATGAAGGTAACAAACACACATAGCATTTGTATAATTTTATGTATGTGTTAGTAACAACTGTAAATGCAATTTACTCAAAATAAAGGAAAAATTTAAAAATCTGTAAATCTGCAAAACGGCTTAAAAGAAATACCTTTCAAATAATATACGTTTGGTCAAAATCGGGATAAAACGGTAGAACAAAACATCGGTCACAAGAAATCGCCTAGCCTATTATTATAATTTTTTTCTTAATTTTGATAAACTTTAAAAAAACAGCCGAAGAAGGTAGAAAACATGTTTGTACCGTATTTTATGTACAAAAGAATTTCTTTTTTTTGACAACGGATTGAAGTTTCTAGAGCTAGCGTTTTAGTACATGCCCTTTTGCAATAACTCAATACACTGTGCCCAAAAGTTGTAATGATGTGTTTGCTGCAGTAATAGTTCTATTGATGACGATGATGATGATGATGATGATGATGCTGATCAAATAGAGTAGGATTTGCACTAAAAATTAACACAATCAAAATCACAACTACAACTAAAACTATAACAACATCAACATTAAAAAACTCATGCATCCATATGCAAACAAACAAATCTGTGTATAAAATGTTGTTACCAACACTATGACATTTGCTATTGATGCTGCTGATGCTGCACTAGTTGTTGTTTGCTGGTGTTGGCGTTCTGTATTGGTAACTCCTGGGCTTTAAAACTTGACCAGGCTACA
This sequence comes from Cordilura impudica, assembly GCA_963682025.1. NCBI lineage: Eukaryota > Metazoa > Arthropoda > Insecta > Diptera > Scathophagidae > Cordilura > Cordilura impudica. The sequence continues at coordinate 70,000,952 of OY821521.1, forward strand.
TGCTCTAAAACATAAGTTGAGGATTTTATTAAAACAACAGTAACAAAATCTCTAAACATTTCCATTGTGTTATTGTGTTGGTGTATCGATGTGTAAAAGTATTCGTATCTGCTTTTAAGTGTGTGTTCGTGACTGTGTGGGTATGTAAGGGTAACTAACTGTTGGTTGGTATCAACCAACGTGTCACATCACTTTAAGTATTTTATACGTTTTTGCTGATATTTTAGAAATATTTTGAAGGGATTTATCTAACATATTCAAACGTAAAACATTTATATTTGTACACACACTTTCATATGTGTTTGTAAACTTTTGGCATTTTGTAGAATTTGTATGATTTGATTTTGTTTTTCTATTTTCTAAAATGTAACTAAAAATGTTTGTTAGTTGTATGATTTTTCTTCTTGGAATTCATATGTGTCATTAGTAAAGCTTTATATATGATTATAAACATACCAACACATGTGTCTGTATGTATGTGTGTGTCTGCGTATGTTTGTTATGCGTTGTTTTATGTATGATTTGCATGGATTTCGTACAATATGTTTTAGTGTCATATTGTTTTTGCAATTGTAAGCAACAGAATGGTAACAGATTTGCTTAAATCTTAATTTTTGTTATTTAACATTTCTATAGACTTTTAATTCGTTTATAGTTGAATTATTGAATGTAGGATATCTAAACAAAAAAATTTTAAAAAGTCTTCAAACCTATGGCTAAGACACAAAAGGTTTATAGACTATACTGTATTTTCATCAGACCTGGACTATTCTACCTTTGTCTTAAGGATTCCTCAAATATAAACTCTATACAAGAGAACCATTGAAAGAATTAAAAGCCACTTTATGGAGGAATCAAAAAAACACTAAATTATAATTTTATTAAAGTTTGACCAGAACGATACAAATTTTAAACATCTGTGGTGGGAGGAAAAGTAATATTGCGAATTACATCTCAATTTAATGCGAATATACAGTCATTCAATAAAGTTTGTATGCAATCTTTAAATCAAAATTCAATTCAAAATTTTTCCAGAATCTGGTTAGAATAATCAGTTTTTAAAGCACCATAAGATTTGCAAGCAATTGGATTCCTGATTGATGAAAAAATATAGTCAATAAAGTTTGTATGCAGATCGCACAATTTATTCCGGTCTTTGCGTGTAAGGTGACAAAGTGAACTACAGAATAATTATTTTATAGGACTTACAGTGTTTTCAAAAGTTTTGGTTGAAAAAAAATACATTTAAAACATACATCAAATAGCACCAATGGCACCACGGGGAAGAGAATTGTCTTCGGATCTCAGAAAAGTGATAATAAAACTCTACCTGTCTCTGGAGTGGGTAAACTTGTCTTTATATATGGTGTAACGAAACGGTTTGTGTATTTAAATATTTTAAAAAATAACTTGCATATAAGTGGTGCTAAAGTTGGGATTGCCGAGTCACTTGTGTTCCAGCAAGACAACGATCCAAGCACACCTCGCCTATTGTCAAAGATTGGTTCCTCTATAAAGGAAAATACAATTTAAAACCCCACCCCAGTCGCCCGATATTAATCCTATTGAGCATTTGTGGGTCCACTTGGAGCGCCAAATCAGAAAACACGACATAAGGGGCAAAGAAGACTTTTAGAAGAGTGGGAGAAAATACCACCGAGCGTTACCACGAACCTGGTGTCGTCGATGCAAAACCGTTTAAAAGCAGTCATAACAAATAAAGGCTTTCCAACTAAGCATTGAATATTGGATAATTAACTGTTTAACCTATGACGAAATTAATTACCTTTTCTTGACTCAGATTTGCATATATACTTTTTTGACATATTTTTGTGGATATTTTCGCTTAAGTTGTTGTTATTTGAAGACGTTAAGTTTCTCTTCGTTTTTTTTTTTTTAATTCGAAATAAAACTTCCAGTCTTTGCTATTAAAAAATTAGATTTTCTTTCATCGTTGTACAGTGAATATATATTTTTTGCTGGCATACAAACTTAATTCACTGACTGTAAGTTGAAGTTATTTTCACTCAAATTATTTATATATCTTTCGTTTTACTAGAGTGGAGTGACATGATATTGGAATTTTTTGTGTGGTGTAACTCTGATTTTATGTTAAATCGTTTTAAATGTATTTAAATATACTATATGGGAGACATTTAGCTAATGGGAGTTAGGGGTCGCAAATATAGTGATAGATAAAAACCCAGATATTCAGTGAAACAATTTTTACCGGGTTTCCTGATAAAAATACTAAATATTAAGAATCTATTGACTGAGAGCAGAAAAATCCTTACTAGTGATTATATTTGTAAAACACGGTCGGTTACAGCACAGTATATTGGTTATTTTCTTAACTGACTGAAATAAATAAATAAAACAATATAAAAATATTTTTTTATAAAATAAATTATAATCCATTTAAAAACAAAAAACGTAAATACAAAATAAAAATAATTTTGTCTTAAACTATAGCCTCAAACCTCACTTTTCGTGGAACATAAATTGTTTATTAAAATATGCTAACAAAAACACTTTACGCTTAATGTTTCATCGTTCAAACAGCTTCGGTATTTTGTGGCAATAAAACCCGCTGCCGAAAAAGGTCTTTCCGACTCTAGGCTGCACAGTGGGTTGAATGATAGTCAATATGAGGATTAATTCAGGAAAGAAGCTGCATTTAAAAAAAATATTACCATTTGGAAAAAAAATAATTTAAAAAATTTTTTAAAACCTATGAAGCCCTTTTTTGTTTTTTGGTTCACAATTTTTGACGTAACTTTGGATTCTAAAGAGATAAATTAATGAACCAAATTGCAAACTATAGTGTGCTTAATGTTCTATAAAAAAAATAAATATGCAAATTAATATTTTTTATATTATACTAAATTAATATCAAGTATTTGAATTTTTATTTATTTATTTATTTATTTATTTTTTTTTTTAATAATTATGCACCATATCAACAAAATTTTCATTCTTGTAATCACCATCACATCGTATATCACACCCATCATAACCATCATCAATTTTATAGTCACTATCTTGATATTCATCGTCATTAACCTCTTCTTCTCCTGTTATATTGCAAAACTATTAAATCCACTGCCATCTGATATATGATGAATTTTTATACCCTATACCACTATGTGGTTTGGGTATAATGACTTTGTGCTGCTGTTTGTAACTACCAAAAATATTTGACCTAGACCCATCTTTTATTATACCTATCGATTCAGAATCACTATCTGATTCGATTTAACGATGTCCGTCCATGAGTTCGTCCGTCCGTCCGTCTGTGTGTCCATGTAAACCTTGTAATCAAACTGCTGGTCGCAAATATGAGTATATTTTAATGAAATTTGGTATATAAGCTTCCATCGGCCATAGAATGAACGCTATGGAAATCGGTGAAAATCGGTCCATGTTCAGATATAGCCCCCCCTATGAAATCGACATAAATTGCCATAAGATCCAAATTATCATATAGATCTTACTCAAATTGGGTTTGTATGCGTTTATTACATCCATTAATAAGTAGTTCAAAAATTACCCTATGGGACAACCCTTACTCATAGGCCCCATGTAGAGCAGCTTCCCGATCTGCACTTAAATCTATCAAAAAACAAAAATATTGCACTGATTCTTTTCAAATTTTGTTTGTATATATTTTTGCAAAATACAAGAGACTTTAGTAAACATGATCAGGATCTGTCCAATTTTAGGCCTAGTGCCCAATATGTGCAATATATTGCATCCGATATGAACTTTTTCATATTTGCAGCCAAAAAAATAATAAAACTCCCACTCAAATTTGGTCTATCTTATTTTCTATGTCCAGTTAATTTGGCCTAAAATATAGGGTCTCTAAACGCATGGTAAGGAGTATCGTATAGTCAGTCTAGACCGACTATAATTTTCTTACTTGTTTTCTTATAGATTTCTTTTGGCGGTAAATAATGGATCTGAACTAAGTAGAAACCTATTAAATATGTCTTCGTTTGACTTCTATCGACTTCATTTACGCGCATAGTGTTCTCTATAATTTTAAAATCTTTGTTTCGAGCTTCTTGAGCTTCCATGGATAGTTGGCCAATTGGCAATTATGCATGTGATACTAATTCTGGCAACTTTCATCCCACTCTAATATACAAGATCATTAAAATAAATTGTTGATATACTAGGTTACATATTTACAACACCAATAACAACAAGTAAGAAAATTATAGTCGGTCTAGACCGACTATACGATACCCCATACCATGCGTTTAGAGACCCTATCTCTCAGGCCCAACTAACTGGATATAGAAAATAAGCATAAACCAAATTTGAGTCGGATTTTTATTAATTTTTTTTGGCTGCAGATATGAAAAAGTTCATATCGGTTGCTATATCTATATGGTGACCATATATGACCATATTTGGTAAAGTCTCTTGTATTTTGCAAAAATATATACAAAAAAAATTTGAGAAGAATCAGTGCAATATTTTTTTTTTTTATAGATTTAAGTGAAGATCGGGAAGCTGCTCTATATGGGGCCTATGACTAAGAGTTGTCCCATATGGATCATTTTTGAACTACTGATTAATGGATGTAATAAACACATATAAACCCAATTTGACTAAGATCTATATGACAATTTGGATCTTATGGCAATTTATGTTGATTTCATAGGCGTCATTTGTATGGGGGCTAGGTCTGAACAGGGACCAATTCTCACCAATTTAAACAGCGTTCATCCCATGGCCGATAGAAGCTCATAGCGACCTGCAGTTTGATTACATGCTTTACATGGACACACAGACGGACGGACAAACGGACGGACGGACGGACATTGCTATTTCGACTCAAAAAGTGATTCTGAGTCGATCGGTATAATTAAAGATGGGTCTAAGACGAATATTTTTGGTTGTTACAAACAGCAGCACAAAGTCATTATACCGGACGGACAAATGGACGGACGGACGGACATTGCTATTTCGACTCAAAGAGTGATTCTGAGTCGATTGGTATAAATAAAGATGGGTCTAAGACGAATATTTTTGCAGCACAAAGTCATTATACCCAAACCACAGAGTGGTATAGGGTATAAAAATCACGGTAATGAAAAGAAAGACAAAAAAAAAAACAAAACAATGAGCAAATGTTAGCTATTGCGTCTGCAGCATATTTTGATATGCAACTGGGGATTTTTAAAAGAAAGTTAGTGTTTAACTGTTGAAACAATTTTACCCAACCTCACCTAGTAACACTTTGAAACTCTATATTTATTTCAAAAGTACACATTTCCTGGGATTATATTCAAAACATTTTAAAAATATTTCTAAAACCTTTTTCAAAAATAAAAATTTATCAAGAAGATAGACCAATACCTGAAATAGAAGCTTCCCTTTAAAAAAAGTTTTGATTTTAGAACAAACAACCAAAAAAATATACTTCAAATTCCTAGTTTTTTTACTTTTTACCACTTTGCACATAATTAGTGAAAATTATTGAAATTTGAGAGAGTATAACAAAAAAACTAAACAATATGGAAAATATTTTTTAACAGCAGTTAATGGCGAATTTCATACGCTAACCTGGTACCAAAACTTATTACAATATATTAATTTCAACTTTCGAATTTATCCTTACTTTTGACACATTTCAACCCAATGTACGCTGGTTGGGCGAACTGTTGAAATGCACTTTTGTAGCTTGTTTTACAATTTGCCTTAAATATGTCAGATACCGGATGATGTCTTCGGATTAATAAAATCTTCGTGAGCAATAGTTTTCATATTATTTTTAATAACTAAATTTAGTCTTTCTTTTATTGACATATCTTGACCTAATATCACTTCTACTGATGAAACCGTATATTCAATAGTCGACTTTGTTTCACACACTTCGACAACTTCTGTAGTTTCGAAATCTCTTCTTAAAAATTATTCAATGATTTCAACATTTTTTTCCATAGCCACTTTACTGATTTAATAAAATTTTTAATAAATAAAATATTTTGTAAATTACGACATTTTCCAAAATTTTTAGAGGCCGCTTAGACCATAACGATACATTGCGATTAGCCTTAAATTTAGCAATTGTAATATCGCTCCAACCCACTGTATTTTAATCTTTATGAATGTTTCGCAAAGTAATGTCTAGTATGCTCTATTATATGGCGTCAGTGTATCCAATCTACAAATGTTTAAATCTTAATCCAAAAATCAATACTAAAGAAGTTCAAGCAGAGATTTTCTTAAACTTATTTTGTAACAAGGAAATTACAGGGGAATATGTGAAAGACTTGATAATCACAAACTACAAAAAAAAAAAAAAAAATAAAACTAAACTAATCAAACTAAACACAATAAACATATATATGACAGATATTTTGAAAGACTTCATCACCTTTCTGGAAGTATGCTACTTTCTGTCTTCTTCTTGATTTTCATGGAATATAGTTTACTAGAAATTTCAAGAATAATTTCAACACAATACTTTCATTGGTTTACTTTTATCAATTTCTGTGTTAATAAGAAAATAAATAAGGAAACTAATTCGAAAAACTTTAAACACGGATGCCTTATTAATAGAAAAATATGATATGGATCCAACGACCATTAATATTTTGGTGGACAGTAGTTGCTGCTCTCAAAGCTCTGAAATCGAGGACAGTTAGATAGAAGTGTGTGAGGGAATGTATCAGTTCGCTCGTCCGGATCCGACAGCACACCGTGAGACATATATGGGTTCAAGGACACAGTTGCGTCAAGGAAAACGAGCTGGCTGACGAGTGTGCGCGGAAAGGCTCAGTTTATTTGAGCGAAATGATGGACACTGATATTAGAATCCCTCTATCAGAGCTGTCTAATCTGATTCAAGAGGCAGCTGATCTCGAATTAAGGACGAGATGGATGCAACTGACCTCTTGCAGAATATAACAGATCCTATGGCCGGTGCCTAATCCAAGTCATCGAAATCGAAATCACTCCTTGGTTTTGGTAAAGGAACAATCAGCCTACTTATAGGAATACTCGCTAGACACTGTGTAATAGGGCGTATGGCTGAACACATAGGTGTCCTGAGAGCTGACTTCTGTAGGACCTGTATCGATGTAGACGAGGAGGGGTCAGTTCAACATTTGCTATGTGAATGTCCAGGTCTAAAGGAGCCGCGCCTTTGATATCTACGACAAAGATTCTTCAATAACCTGGGCTGCATAGTAGACGATCCACTCGGCGACCTTGTGGACTTCTTGAGGGAATCTGGCTGGTTCAAGAGGGATGCATAACAGACGCAAGGGATCTTTTTCACTTCTTCTTTTCTTTTCCATATACTATATATCTGTACTTTTTTAATCTCTTTTCCTATCTCTACCTTTCCGGCACTTTCTAAAGGGTATCACAATGGGCCATATGGCCTCAGTGTCCATCCATCCAACCTAACCTAGCCTAATATAAAAATATACTTTTAATGTAAAGAAAAAAAAATATTTTTATTTTACCTCAGCAATATTGTTGTACAGTGTAATTCATTTTCCATTTAAAAATTATTTCTTTATAAAAACACAATACATAAGAAATTGTAATAAATACTGGTCAAAAAAGAAAGCAATTCACTTTTATTTTATAAATGGTATTCGAACTTAAAGGTGAACAACTCGAAAAATTATTTTATAGTGTTAATAATTAAGTGGGCCATACATCGTCTGTTTAATTGGGGGAATAGTTATTATTAAAAATGAGACGCGCAATAACTTTAATCACTTCCGAAAAAGAAAATTGTGTTGCAGATAGTCAAAAAAAATATAAAAGGAGGTAAAATGGTTATTCACAACTACTTAAGAGACTTTCAAAAATATGGGCGAAACAAAAAGGGACGCAAGATGACAACAACTGCAAGAGAGGAACAAAAAATATTTGGATTGACCTTAGATTCTATCTGTCGATATTCTGTCGAAATTCGTGAGTAAATTGGAGTTAGTGTTAACGTATAACAGCTCCAATTTTTCGAAGATAAGGCAAGTGATTTAAGGTTGTATTTCCGATAAAAAGAAGCAACATTTATTACCCAGATGTCTTTAACGAATACTTCCGGGACAAAGAAAGCACAGTAAAGATTAAGGAGTTTTTGTTTGGAGTCCCATTTTGGACCAATGAGCTATCTATGTGGTTTTCCAATCACCAATAAGTGGAGTTTCTTACAAATGCATATTGGAAGGCGCCTTTCCAAAAAAATATAATTTATGGACCTAGCATACCGTCAGAGCTGTCAGATTGTCGGTTTGTGATCAAAGCGTAGAACTTATGAATAGCCTTCCATGTAGACCTAAATATTTTTAAAAATGTCTGGGGGTAGCTTGTGAGAAACATATACATATGAGGGCGGCTGGTAAATTAAAATAGCAGAAGCTTTAAAGTACGCTATGAGGGAATCCTTGATTTTGATTGAATTAAATAAACTACACCATTTCGAATTGAAATTGAGAACACTTCAAATGAATTGAATTGAGATTTTCCTTTTGAAACTGGGAGAATTACAAATGAAATTGAAATTTTCCATTTGAAATTAAGAATATTTCAATTGAAATTGAGGCTTTTCAATTTGAAATTGACAGTTCTTTCCACACTATACTTTAGTCCTTAGATAAATATGTGATCTATTTATACTGCATCTACCACCTCCAAGCTTCCAACGCTATTATTTGATCATGAATATGATTCATCTTCTGTATCGCTGTCCGGTAACAATATTCCATCTTCACCACTATCATCAAAAATGTCAGCATCTTCGTAATTCATTAGTTGTTGCAACTAAAGATCACTAAGAATCTATAGCAATTTTATCATGGAACAATCATATATTAGAAATTTTATATTACAATATATACTTACTTTTCTTCTTTGTGCCATTAGGTAAAAATACTCAATTATGATGAACTACAAAAAAATATATGTGTTTAAACTGAACTCATTGAAAGAAAATATTTTATGAGACAAAAGTTCTCGCATAATCATATCGAAATATATTTTTTTTCATATACAAAACGGGGAATCACCGAATTGCAATTTGAATGAACTCTTTTGTGTACAAAGTTCAAGTGTCAATGCGTTAACATATCATCATAAAACAAATTTCAAGAGATACCATTGCGGGATTCTCCAAATCCCACCCACAGTTTGAAAATAATAAAAATTTGAATGAAAAAATATTCAATCAAAGTGATTTTATTGATTATTTGACTGAAAAAATGATTGATCGAAAAAAAATGGTAAAGTGGAATTAAACTTGCAATATCGCTTGTTGGCTTATATTGACCCAAAGGATATTAAATGTGTGTAAATCGTGTTTTTAAATGTAGAGGGTGGAGGAAAATTTAAATTTTATTATTTTCTTTAAAAATGATAATTTTCGTCCCTGTAATGTACAAGTCAAAGTTTCACGTTCATATCTTATAATTAAAAGAAAAAATTTTGCGTTTGAAAAACAAAACTTAGTCAAATTTACCCAAGGAGTGCAGAAGGCTTAATTAAATTTCACCAAAAAATTTAAAATAGAAAACGTGTGTTATTTTCTCCATTTCATTTGTAATTTTCCCAATTTCAAATAAAAATTCTCAATTTCAATTGAAATTTTCTTAATTTTCTAAATTTCAAATGAAAGATCTCAATTTCATTTGGAATTTTTTCATTTCATTTAGAAATAATGTTGAATCACTGTACCGTTCTATGCCTAATATTGCAATAATAAAAGTTCCGAATCTTCGATAGTCTCAAACTTTATTATAAACACAATGTTATAACCAAGGATGTCAACACTTAAAGACAAAGGCTAGATTTGAAATTAAAATGGCTAGATTTTTTACAACGAAGATCAAAATGAATAAGATAATTAACAAAAATTTTGAGTATTTTCGTGCTTTTTTTTACTGAAAAAATTACTAAATTCAATGAGCATAAAATGCATTTTTGTTTGTTTGTTTATTAGCGACGCATACACATTATTTTCTCGTTGTTGTTTTTCATATGTACAAAAGAAAAAAAAAATCAACAAGCAAGCAAAAATGTGTATCCATCGCTGATACATATGTACATGCACATCATCTGTTATGTTTAACGATTTTTCAGTATTTTTCGTCTATAGGTTCCAATACCAAATTTTTGCAGATTATGACGAATATTTTAAGCCAAAGTACTGCGACCAACCTGACCTATTACGGACAGTTTTGAACAGAGAGACAGACAGACGGACATCACCAGATATACTTCTATATCCTTGATTCCATATTCCCTTTGTTATATCAACAAACAACTGTCTTTTGTTTATACAGTATAAGTGATGATTACTTTGTAAGAAGGTAATATGGAATAACTTTAATATTATCTTGCCGATTTTAATTTTATATACCATATTACAAAGATAAATTTATATTGATTACGATTCTGTACTCACTTGGTTGAAAAAAGAATACTTAAGAAAATTTTTCTTAAAAAAAAAATATAATAACTTTTTATAAATTCAAAGTCAATCCGGCACGTATTTCCCTTATCCGATCTGGCTCAAATTTTGCAGAGCATGTTTTTTTTTTTTTTTTTGTTTAAGCTATATTTCTAGGGGGAGTTACGGTCGAAATTCACAAGTTGCCAAAGTAAGGAACACCCTAGTACAGCCCATAAAGAAACAAAATCAAGCCAAAAATATGTCAACACATTGTGTTTTTTTTTTTGCCAATTTTCCTTACAAAAATTTCGGTGTTTATAGTGCGCAACATAACAAATGTTGATTGCCACACCAGGAATTTTTTTTTTGGATTACTTTTGGGTCCTAAGCTTGTCTTCAACATCTCCGCATGCATTAAAGTCCATCTGCATGTTCTAACTTTGAGAAGATAATAGATGAACGACGACAGCTGCAAATCACCCATTTACACGATACCACTCAGTCGTATGATTTCTCGAAATAAAAATCCCATGAAATTCGTCAGACTGTTACAAAGTCGTACCGACATTATTTCTTGATACTTAGGACATTTACACCATCACACTCACGACTTATGAAAATAGCTGTTTAGAATAACAAGCAAATTTATTTTGAATTTTATATTTCATTTTTACTTTCTCTATTTTTGTTTGCCTCTTTTTTTAATATTATCGGAAAAAAAAAATCAACTCTGGTCCAATGAAAATGGCAAGTTTTTAGAAATGTTTCTAAAATCATCTGACTTCGAAAATAAAATCCTACAGACTGTCAACTTCATATCATCTTACATGATACGACTTTTTCATAATACTTGATTTTTTTACAGGTCGTATTACAAAGTGTGATAGTGGAAACTGGCCTTTAGTAGCATAAAGATTTTGATCCAGGAGTTCCCGTCTGGTACATTTTGGACTTTCTATGTTTTCATCTTGTAGTAGGATCATCATCTTGTAGTGGGAGAAATTTTACTTAAGATTAACGCAAATATAACGAGTACATAGAAAAACGAGTAAGATTTTATACTGAGAGACTTTAAAACAGAGAAACACTGCTCTATTTCTCAAACTCTCTCAGAACAAAAACAGATAATTTTTTAAATAACGGCTCAAATCCCGATACATTATGGAAACATTGCCAACTAGTTTGTTGCTGTCCTCGAGTTTGCAGAAAATTGTGTTGGTAATCCAGTTAGAAACATCAAACCATGGATATCTGAACAAACTAGAGATTGTTCTGGAGATCAAGATATCTATGAACAACGCCAGAACTTTGCAACACAAGCTAGAGGAAAACCGTGTGATAAAATTTTTGGTATCTCACTACATAATATGCATCTCTTCTTCGAAAGCGTATTAATACTAGTGGCCATTTAATAATTAGTTTTTCTTATAAAATATGACCCAAAATAGCACCCTTTCTTCCACAAAGTACTGAAAGTAGTATTTTCCTGGATAATTAAATTCGATAACTTTTCTATTCGGCTACAACAATTTTTGTAGTTTTTTTAAAAACAAACAAATCCTCATTAACCATCAAGTCTCTACACAGAGTCCCTGTTTTACGCACATAACACTTAATAAAGACAACAATAACAGTATTTAGTAAAATAAGGATAAATACTTCCAAGGAAAACAACAATATAATTATTTCAATTGAGTAAGAGAGAAAGAGAGAAATAGAGAGGGAGAGAGAGAGGTAGAGTGAAAGACTAAAAAAGGATAAGCTAATGCCATAAAAAAAAAAAAACGTTCTTAACTCAACTTCAGCCATGAAAATCATGGTGAATAGTAGAAAGTCTATGGAAGTGTGTTCGTACACCAATGCTATGTATCAGACCGTATAAACGACTGTGTAAATATATTCATTGTATGTTGCTTGTGTTATGGATTAAGGCTTTATAATAAAACATAATTCATTATGAGCTGTCAGTTGTTGTTTTTGTTGCCATTAAATTTATATCAAAACCATCAAAGATATATTCACGAAAAGTTTAATACACAAAGCTACACATACACTCGTATCTAGACACATTCGACTGACTATACATCCTTAATACATTTATTCACTCCATTCACATCATCAGCCCCTGCCTCGATTGCTTTGGCAAAACAATAACAAACTAACTCTATATTCGCAAATGGCTTAAGCTATAATAAATCTCTCGGCCGACGTCAGCGTTAACGGTTAATACGTACACATTGCGCCTTATACGATGGATATAGAAACCATGCCACCCACAAATTGTTTTGGCACATTGTTTGTGTAGCCGGAAAGTTGGTGTCTAATGTTTTGGATTTATCAAGAATATTACTCGGAAGATATCCAAAGAGAGGAGCAAAGAGAGCGAAATTGCAAAACTTTTTAATAAGTGTTTGTGTGGCTATATATTTGTTTGTGCACACATTGAAGCTAAGGGATTAAGCGATGTGGCGAAATACTTTGTTTTTCTTTCTATATTCACTAGGATAAAAGCTCTGTTAGCGTTGGCAGCATTACAAATCCGTCGCCGGCATAAGCTCTATGGAGATTTAATTTCGATTTTACTTTGTTAAAGTTCACAATGTTTTGGTAGTTTATCTCTGTGTGCATGGATTTACTTTTTAGTAAATGTGTGTGTGTGTGTGTGTGTGTATATGAGTTTGTCTGTTTGCGTTTGTTTGTAGTTGTAGGTTTATCTCTGTACACATTATACATTTGAGTATATGTGTATTGTACAGAAGGATAAGCTGAATGGTTGTAGGTTGTATGGTTTAAAGTTATGGTAGGTAAGTAAGTTGAATGGATTCTTCTTTTCCTTTCATTACATTGGCAAGTTTATTGAACTTTTTTGGGTCTTTAAAGGAAAAACGGAAATTTAAGTGTTACTTTTAACGGAAATTTAAGATTAAAATTAATGGAAATTTAATACTTAATTACATTTATACGGCTGAAGACATTACTGTTGTAATTTTAAATTTAGGTTTAATTTCGTCAAAAATATGGCCGGTGGCCTAATCCAAATAAAAAAGCGAACGTTTGACTGTTTGTTTGTTTGTAGCTTATATCAAGCTAAATCACTGGACCGATCTTCTCGAAATTTTAACACAGTATTACTGTGTATCTTGGAGGAACTATAGGCTATAAATTTTTTGATATTTTTAGTGAGGTGCCTCCCCCCCACCTCCCATACAAAGTGAACTTTTAATGGCATATATATTGAGTACTACGACAAGGAGAACTTTGCAAATTTGTTTGACTATTGCTAATGCTAGTATCGCTGTCGTAAATGGGCGGGATCAGATAAGTGAGCATGGCACCTCCCATTCAAAGTAATTATTTGTATGAGTCCATAACTTATTTATAATATTAGTCGAACAAAAAATGGGCGTGATCGGAGCAGTGGATTAGTGGTCATGGTCATGGTACCACCCATGCAAACAAATATGATATTTTATGAAGTACTTGAAACTTTTGACAATTATATTAAATATCAATGTGAGTTGTCGTGGAAAATAAGGGCCGAATCGCCTAATTCAAAAATCACCAATATCAAAAATCGCTAAAACCCATTATTACTTGAATATATTTTTTTCATGGTATCAGTTAAAAAATTTACACCCAAAGAATTTAAACTTAAATTTTATTTAAATTTTTATTAATTTATAGATTAAAATTTAAGATATTTTCATTTTTTAAATCGTTTTATTCAATTCACTTTTTTCAGCTTGTTTGTTTAAAGTGAATTCCGTAATTGAATTTTCACCAATCTCCCGACTAGCTAGACGTTCAGCATTTACATGATTTGATCACTATTAGTACCGGTTAACTTGAAAACGTGTAAATACATACATTAAATGGTTTTCTTTTGGATATACTTCTCTATGTTATTCATAGTACTTAAAACATAAATGTGGTTAATGTGAAAAAAAATCATGTGAGCCTGATCACAGGGGAGATGTGTAAACATCTGGTAATTAAATATTTCTTATGGTACTTTTTTAATAAAACACCGCGTTACAAAAACGAGCTTTTGTTCTGTGCTATGAACCAAATATACTTTTTCGGAAAGGAGAGAAAAAATAAAAATACACGTGTATCGGCGATTTTCATGTACACGTCAGAATTTTTTTTTTATGTATAAAGTATAAAGCTCGTAGTGTCCGTCTGTCCGCCTGTGTGAAAGACTTTGTATCGATTTTTAACTATTTTCCGTGATCCAATCGAGCTGAATTTTTGCAGGCAGACTCGTGGAAATGTCTGTATCACGTCAAATTTTTTTAAAAAAAAGATTTTTATCAATTCTCAGATTTTCCTGATTTTTTTTTTAATGGTTATCGTTTTTTTTTTTTTTGTAACGGTTTCAGTTCGTTAAAAAACCGAATTTTTTAATTTTAATTCGGGAACATCATCAAAAATCTCCACTAAAGCCGCCATACGTTCTTCTGGTGAGTATAGAACCGCTGGAATAACCGATTCTACATTAGCGTAGCGAATGTTGTTGCGGCGAAAGTGTTGGTACCCTTTAGTTTGAGTAAAAGTTACGCAAAAGTAGCACAATTCATTGCAGTGTTCCATACGAGGCAGCCAAATTGTTGGTACAGCGTACTTTATTGTTGAACTTCCATCAGTAAACATGCATAAATTTCTATAGCAATAGTAGCACACGACTTCCGGAGTATACCACAAGTAAGGAACATAAGCAGTCTTAAATATTTTCTGAAACGAATTAACCACTGCTTTCGTAATATTTTTCAAAGTTTTACTTCGTGTGAATAAGCCACAAACGTAACAAAAGTTATTTTGAGTCGGGGACTGCATTTTTCGGAACGCTTTAGTAGTTTAAAAATTTGAAGTCCCTTCAAGTTATGCTGAAAAAAGTGAAAAAAGAATTTTTAAAAAAAAAAAAAAATTCAGGAAAATCTGAGAATTGATAAAAATCTATTTTTTAAAAAATTTGACGTGATGCAGATATTTCCGCGAGTCTGTCTGCAAAAATTCAGCTCGATCGGATCACGGGAAAAGGGATAAAAATCGATCCAAAGTCTTTCACACAGGCGGACAGACGGGCACAAGAGCTTTATACTTTATACATAAAAAAAAACTGACGTGTACATGAAAATCGCCGATACACGTGCATTTTTATTTTTTCTCCCCTTTCCGAAAAAGTATATTTGGTTCATAGGACAGAATGTGTGTAACGCGATGTAATATATGTATATATGTATATATTTATATTTTTGTTTTTTATTTTTCATTTTCATTTTTCGTTTTTTATTTTTCATTTTTTATTTTACATTTTTTATTTTTCATTTTCCTTTTTTTATTTTACATATTTTATTTTTAAGTTTTCAATTTTATTTTTCATTTTTTATTTTTCATTTTTATATTTTTAATTTTTTATTTTTAGCTTTTCATTTTTTTTTTTTCTATTTTTCATTTTTTAATTTTCATTATTTATTTATAACTTTTTATTTTCATGTTTTATTTTTTATATTTATTTTTCATTTTTTATTTTTAATTTTTAATTTTTCTAGAAAATATTTTAATAGAAAATATTTTTCATTTTTCATTTTGTATTTTTAATTTTTTTTTTTTAATTTTTTATTTTTCATTTTTTATTTTTTATTATTTTTTTATTCATAGTACTTAAAACATAAATGTGGTTAATGTGAAAAAAAAAATTATGTGAGTCCGATCACAGGGGAGATATGTAAACATTTAGTAATTAAATATTTTTTTATGGTACTTTTTTAATATGATATAAATTTTTAAACTTTTATTTTTATTTTTCATTTTTCGTTTTTCATTTTTCGTTTTTACTTTTCATTTTTATTTTTCATTTTCCTTTTTTTATTTTACATATTTTATTTTTAAGTTTTCATTTTTTGTTTTTCATTTTTTATTTTACATTTTCTATTTTTAATTTTTCATTTTTTATTTTTAGCTTTCATTTTTCTTTTTCTATTTTTCGTTTTTTTTTTCATTTTTTATTTCTCATTTTTATTTTTATTATTTTATTTTTCATGTTTTATTTTTAATTTTTCATTTTTTATTTTTAATTTTTCATTTTTCTAGAAAATATTTTAATAGAAAATATTATTAATTTTTCATTTTTTATTTTTCTTTTTTTTGTTTTTAATTTTTCATTTTTAATTTTTAATTTTTAATTTTTTTCTTTTTAATTTTTTATTTTTCTTTTTTTTATTTTTCCTTTTTTATTTTTAATTTTTCTTTTTTTTATTTTTGATAGTTTAACTTTCATTTTTCATTTTTAGTTTTTCTTTTTTTATTTTTCGTTTTCAAACTGGTTATTACATAAGTCACACCGATTTTGTCTTATGCCCACATGTTACGCTTTTTTTGTGAATGTATTGTGAAATAGAAATTTACCACGCGTATAGATGTTTACAAATCAAAAAAAAAAAAAAAATAATTAATATTTTACATACAAAAGAAAAAAAAAAAAAAAAAAAAATTTTTATACGGGTACCACTCTCTACTGATGTTTGTAGTTAAGAAAAATATTTGAATCATGTGTGTATGTGTGTTTTTAAACTTTCTTTTAACTCATACTCTCTGTCTGTCTGTCTGTCTGCCACAGGACAACGCCATTCCCCCTCACCCAATTGATCTGAAACTTGGTCCATAGACTTGTTGTGACCAAAGATCAATTTTAAAATAGTCACGGATAGCCACGGATAGTCACGGACAGATTCAAAACTCATATGCATAAGGATAGAACGAGTTTTAATTAAAATTTTATTTTTATGGGTTAGACTATTATTTATATACACTAGCAGACTCCAGTCCTTGAAATTCGAGTGCAAATTCTGGGAATTGCTTTTTATTTAATAAAGACCCTAAAGGTATGCTAATCAATTTTAGCAAATTCATAATTCAACACTTTTTAAATATCGATTATTGCCGTTATTGGTTTATGTCAAAAATTGTTCAACACAATTACTATTGTGAATGAAGAAACCAAACTCACAAACACATTAACAAATTTAACAAACACACACATAGCGTTGTATAATTTTATGTATGCGTTAGTAGCAACTTTAAATGCATTTTACTCCAAAAAAATGTTCCAGATGATGCAAATCTGTAAATCTGGTGGACAGCTAAATAGAAATACCTTTCAAATAAGATACGTTTGGTCAAAATTGGGAGAAAAGTGTTTAACAAATCATCGGTCACAAGAAATCGCCTGACCTATTAATGTTAGAGATTTTTCGACTACACAAAACAAAACGCGATTCTATCAGAAGCTATTCGAGTACAGAATGTATGTACCCATTTAAAATCAAGTTTTTTTTACAAAAAACTGTTAACGGTAAATTGCATCGGTCTAGAATAATATACGAATTATTTTCTTGGACTTAATAATCGTCTTTTAAGAAAATTTTTTAATGAAATTGAATAAAATATGCGGCTTTTATTTATACTTAAAACAATAATAAATAATTTTATTTTTAAATATTCCTTAAAATTGAAAACTACAAAAATTTTACTATAAAACTCTTGACAAAATACTGTAGAACTTTATGTGATAAAAAGTTTTTTAATTCCAAATTTCAAATTAAATTTTTCGATTTGAATTAAGACAAACAATGAGCAACAAAAATTTTTGGGAAATTGTGCAGTGAAATATTTTCAAAAGTTCCAGCTCGTGCCTTCAAAGGATTATTTCTTTTTGGCTGACAATTAGAGCAACATGTTTCAGTTAGCATTTTTGTTGGTTATTCATATGTTTAAATGTCTTTAAATGCTTATTCTACACATGCACAATAATAATATATACTGATAAGATAATTTTTATGCGAACAGCGAATACATGAATACCTGCACACATCATCATGATCACATTTTATAAATCCATGGACTTTATCAACGAACATGTATCGATGATGTTGGTGTGTGCACAAGGATTTGTTTATTGCAAACTGTAGACCTCCAAATAAGACACAAACAAATAAGCACACAAATCTATTTATCCACAAATACAGAGAAACACAAAATCTCATTGAACACACGCCACATCCACATCACACAGTTTATACCTTTAATATTTATCATAATGATGATGTTCATTGTTGTTGCATTTCATATATAAAAAAAAAAAAATTAAAAAAAAACAAGTAAGAAAATTATAGTCGGTCTAGACCGACTATACGATACCCTATACCATGCGATTAGAAACCCTATCTCTTAGGCCCAACTAACTGGACATTGAAAATAAGCAAAAACCAAATTTGAGTGGGATTTTTATTAATTTTTTTGATTGCAGATATGAAAAAGTTCATATCGGATTCTATATCTATAAAGGGACTAGGTCCAAAAATGGACCGATCCTGATCATGTTTGGTAAAGTCTCTTGTATTTTGCAAAAATATGTACAAACAAAATTTGAGAAGAATCAGTGCAATATTTTTGTTTTTTAATAGATTTAAGTGAAGATCGGGAAGCAGCTCTATATGGGGTCAAAGGGATCATTTTTGGACTACTCATTAGTGGATGTAATGAACGCATACAAACCCAATTTGAGTAAGATCTATATGACAATTTGGATCTTATGGCAATTTATGTCGATTTCATATGGGTAATTTGTATGGGGGCTAGGTCTGAACATGGACCGATTCTCACCAATTTCAATAGCGTTCATCCCATGGCCGATAAAAGCTTATATACCAAATTTCATCAAAATATATCCATATTTGCGACCTGCAGTTTGATTACAAGCTTTACATGGACACACAGACGGACGGACGGACGGACGGACGGACATTGTTAAATCAACTCAGAAAGTGATTCTGATTCGATCGGTATAATTAAAGATGGGTCTAGGTCAAATATTTTTGGTTGTTACAAACAGCAGCACAAAGTCATTATACCCAAACCACATAGTGGTATAGGGTATAATATCCACATTATTGTTGTATTTTATAAGTACACGCACATTCCATATTCAATTGTTTTATGTGTTATTTGGACTTTTGCGTAATTTAAAAACAAAATTTATCATCTGACCATACTATATACTTGCATATGTTTATGCACATTAGGGTGGAGCGAAGTTTTTGGGGGATATATAAAAAAATATATATATAAAATATGTTAAAATAAAGTTAGAAAATTAACGATCGTCTCGAAAATCTGTGAAAATCGTTTTTCGATAAAAATTTTATTTACCAACATAACGTTTAAATGTGGGCAAAATCTTCTCTTTCTAAATATACCTATGGTTAGTCCAATCTTCTTGTATCCATCTCATTTATGGGTCAAAGCAAAATTACAAAAATGACATAATCGCTCCACTCTAATCAATAAGTAAATCAGTGTGTAGCAGTAAATCAGAATCGTGTTATTTTGTGAAATTTAAGAGCCTATAAAGTTTATTGAAATGGTTTGATGTTAAGCTTAAGTCAAATCATATTGTATTAAAAAAAAAAGTACAAACCATCAATAGGGGTATTCACAGTATGTTAAATTTTTTTTAAATTTTTAAATAATTATTGAAACTTTTTGTTTAAGTTTAATTGAGTTATTGTTTAATAATGTTATGCTATGTTCACATGGACAGCAAGATTCGCGGTTCGCTCTCTCATTCACGGGTCGCGCCCGAATCATGATTGAGTCCACATGATTCGCCATACAAAATTTTGAGAGCGAAACTACTTGGTTCAAAATAAACTTAGTTGTGAACCCAGAAACATTGAGTGTCATCTCCAAGTTTGATAAGAAATTATCGCTAGTTTATCTGAACTAGCTTTCAAAAATATATAAACAAAGAAAAAACGAGAAATTAATTTGTGCAATAAAATAAATAGAAGCATTTAACAAATAAAAAATATATATTTACATACAATATATATTCAAGTAAAAATGAAAAAAAAAAAATAGTGCAACGTAAAGTGTAGAATAATGTCTTCAAATATTTGCGCAAGAAATACAAACGTTTATAATTTAGATTTTTGTTGTTCGGCTTAAGGTAATCGGTTGTTAAAAGATTCTCTTTGTTATAAGAATATTTTGTTAAAAATAAATAAAAACAAGTTTTTTTAATTTTTAAACAATATTTATAACAATATTTTTTTCCAATATATTTCTATCAACTTTGTTGATCATCATCAGCGATTATCTGACCAATAACAATAAAAATAAAAACACAAATAATTTTGAAATGATCATTAACAATAAACATTAAAAAACATTTAAAAATTATATTTATTTTAAAACAAATTTTTAATTTGTTTGAGTTACAACTTCTTTTTTTACAGTGTAATTGTCAACTAACTTTTGTTTTAATCGTTTGTGTTTGTCAACCGTATGTCTGTAGATCTTAGCGGCGTTTTCCGTATCTCTCTTATAGTTAAGGGCTTTGTCCTTGGGAACATTCATTATAAGAAGCATATTCAGCATAAATCTTTTCCTATAGTTATTTTCCCCTTTTTGCTCTATTGGTCTGTTAATGGCTTTTAAATCCGATCGATGTGAAGATAATCTAGTTTTTAGTTTGGTTTTTGTTGTACCAACATAAACTTTATTGCATGTTTCTTTTTCATTGCCGTCACAACTGATTTCATATATAAGATTATATTTATCATCTTTATCTACTTTTGTTTTGGTTTTGCTAAAGAATTTTCCAATTGTATTGCTTATTTTAAATGCTAACACATATTTATCGCGATTGTAAATGTTGGTATTCTTTATTCTCTCAGACAATCCCGGTATATATATTGTCGATATATATATTTTTGTTGGTTTTGGTTCTCTGACAATCATATTTTTAGATTTTACGTGTTCGATTAGATCTCGAATTGTTTTCTTGGGAAATTCGTTTTTGCGCAATGTATCTTCGACTTATGAAATTATTCATCACTTATGTCCAAAACCCTTTTTATAAAATTTGGTGCCGTATTTATTAGAATCCTCCGAGGATGTTTCGAAAAGAAATTAATCAATCTTCCCGAAGCTGTAGTTTTCTGATGCATTTACCTTAAGGGTCTGTCCGGTTCTAATTACAACCGAGTCTAAATATGGTAGTTGGTCATCTACCTCTTGTTCCTTCGTAAACTGAATACATCGGTTGTAAGAGTTTATCACTCTTAGGGTTACGTTGACTGCGTCCCTTTTTATAATGGCGAAGATTTCATCAACGTATTTGGTTAAAATCCTGGGTTTTAGTTCCACTAACTCCACTGACCAATCTAGCAGCACTTCCATAACTATATCAGCAATCACAGGCGAAGCTGATGACTCCATAGGTAATCCCCTCCGTTGCTCATATATATACTTTTCATATTTAAAATATCTTGTATCTTTAATGCAAAATGTTAAAATTTTCATAAAAAGGTTTTTTGGTATTTTGGTATAATTTGTAAAATGTCCCATTTTCCCTCAATAATTTTTAGCGCCAAATTTACTGGAATGCTTGGAAACAATGATGTCACATCAAAAGATATAAAGATTTCATCGTTGTCGATTTTTACATTGTTTGTTCTCGATTTAAATTGAACTGCATCTTTGACATTGTATTTAACAGACCAATAGAGGAAAAACCGCACTCGCTGCCCATTGTTCAATAAACAACCATAAACCAAACTTTGATTCCACAAAAATTTTACAAAAGGAAAATAATTATAGGAAAAGATTTATGCTGGAAATGCTTCATATAATGAATATTCCCAAGGACAAAGCCCTTAACTAAAAGAGAGATACGGAAAACGTCGCTAAGATCTACAGACATACGGTTGACAAACACAAACGATTAAAACAAAAGTTAGTTGACAATTACACCGTGAAAAAAGAAGTTGTAACTCAAACAAATTTAAAATTTGTATTAAAGTAAATATATAATTTTTAAATGTTTTTTAATGTTTTTTGTTAATGATCATTTCAAAATTATTTGTGTTTTTATTTTTATTGTTATTTATCAGATAATCCCTGATGATGATCAACAAAGTTGATAGAAATATATTGGAAAAGAATATTGTTATAAATATTGTTTAAAAATTAAAAAAACTTGTTTTTATTTTTTTTAACAAAATGTTCTTATAACAAAGAAAATCTTTTAACAACCGATGACCTTTCAAAAAATATAAACGTCAAAATGAAACAAGAACACTCGTGTCAACACCAAGGTTCACAATCATGATTCAGAGACGAATCAAGTGGTTCATTTTGTCATCTGAACATGCTATTATTGTTTAAACACTCTATCATTAAATTTAGCACATTGCTGTAAAATTTTAAATTTAACCGTTGTGTTGAAATATGTCAAAAGTGAGGATTAATTCAAAAGTTAAAGGTAATATATTGTAATAAGGTTTAGTACCGGGTTAAAGGAGATAAAAATTCACCATCAAAAGCTGTCAAAAAATTTTTTTGTTATACTCTCTCAAAGTTAAAAATTTTTCACTAATTAAGTGCAAAGTGGTAAAAAGTAAAAAACTACGAATTTCAAGTATATTTTTTTTTGGTTGTTTGTTCTAAAATCAAAACTTTTTTTTAAAGGTAAGCTTCAACTTCAGGTATTGGACTATCTTCTTAATATTTTTTTTTAGAAAAAGGTTTTAGAAATATTTTTAACATTTTTTTTAATGTTATCCCAAGAAATGGGTATTTGTGAAACAAAAATAAAGTTTCAAAGTGTTATTATGTGAGATTGAGTAAAACTGTTTCTATAGTAAAATACTATGGGGTTCCAGCTTGAGGGTTTCGAAAAAATATTTTGCGTACATTTGCAATAACGCAAAATATTTAACTTTTTTTTTAAAAATCCCCAGCTGCAAATCAAAATATGCTGCAGCTAACACTTTTTCATTGTTTTGTTTTTTGGTTTCTCTTTCTTTTCGTTACTGTGATTTTTGTATTGGTGTTGTAAATATGTAACCTAGTATATCAACAACTTATTTTAATGATCATGTATATTAGAGTGGGACGAAACGGAAAAAGTATAAAGTATAAATACAAATGCGTCATATATAATAAAAATCACTATTTTTAATTTCTTCTACAAATTGAAGAATATAAGAAATTTCAATAATACAAATTGTGGAATAACATTTTTTTTTTGTTCAACATACTTAAAATGTCTTAACTCTGATACGGTATAAAATTTTGATTATCGGTCCACTCTAACGTAAAATCCCAAATAGAAATTATAAAAAATACTATCAAAGTCCTACTCAGTGATGTCATATTACTGATCGTTGACCAACCGCAGCCAGGCTTTGAAAATTCTAACAATGGCAACACTGCCAGACGGTTTTTATACCCTATACCACCATGTGGTTTGGGTATAATGACTTTGTGCTACTGTTTGTAACTACCAAAAATATTTAAACTAGACCCATCGTTTATTATACTGATCGACTCAGAAGCACTTTCTAAATCGATTTAGCGATGTCCGTCTGCGTGCCCATGTAAACTTTTTAATCAAACTACAGGTCGCAAATGTGAATATAGTTTTGATTAAATTATGTATGTAAGCTTTTATCGGCCATAGGATGAACGCTATTGAAATTGGTGAAATTCGGTCCATATTCAGACCTAGTGCCGATACAAATGTCCCCTATGAAATCGACATAAATTGCCGTAAGATCCAAATTATCACATAACTAGATCTCATTCCAATTATCAGTACTCCAAAAATAAACCCTATAGGACAATTCTTAGTTATAGGCCACATATAGAGCTGCTTCCCGATCCTCACTTAAATCTATCATAAAACAAGAATATTGCATAGACTTTTCTCAAATTTGATTCGTACTTTTTTTTTCAAAATATAAATGACTTTTCCAAATATGGTTAGGATCGGCCCATTTTTCGACCTGGCCCCCTTATAAATATAGCACCCGATATGAACTTTTTTCATATCTTCAGCCAAAAAAATTGATAACAATGCCACTCAATTTTAGTTTATGCTTATTTTCTATATCGAATTAGTTGGACCAAATCAATTAGGTCTCTAAGCCATGGTATAAGGTATCGTATAGCCGGTATATACCGACTATCAATTTCTTATTTGTTTTTTCTTTAAATTGTTATTATTGTTTTTCTATTTTGAAGTATACAGTATAGTATTATTTATCTAATAACATATCGAGCAAACGGTCTGCTGGCATATACGCACCCTTTGTCGAAATTTTGCATAACCATTTAGCATAAATGTGGTTGAATTTAATTTTTGCAGCTCTGAAATTCATCCTCTAATGCACGAATGCTTTATTTAAACAAAAAGATATCCAATGGTGTTCAATCTTACGATCTAGTGGGCCAATTCTGATCAACAAAACGAGAGAGTACATGACTACGATATGTCTCGTGCAATAAGTGATTCGTTTCAGAAACTGTATGGCCTGTGGCACCGTCATGTTGAAACCATATGTCGTCTGCATCAATATCATCCAATTTAGGCTGAAATAAATCTATTATCATATCGCGAAATCGACAGTGGAAAATAAAAAACAATAACTCAAAAGATAAATTTAATACTATTGCCAAGTAGAATTGTCCGAGTGGAACTGTTATGCATGCTCTAGTAGAATTAGCCATAACAAAGTACCCAATACAAAAGTAATATTTAGTACAAATATTTGCGTGAATACTTGCAGAGCCCTGCCCTCGAAATTCGAGTGCAAATTCTAGGAAATTTTATTTTTTTACTTAATAAATTATTTTATAAGACCCCTTTACAATTTGGTCAATTCACAATTCAATAATTTTTAAATATCGATTGCGTTATTGTCGTTATCGTCGTTATTGGTTTACATATGTTCAAAACTGTTTTGCAATTTCGTAATCACACACACAGAATTATGTAATTTTTTATATGTGCTAGTAGAAACTTTTAATGCATTTTACATCAAAAAACTTTAAAATGTAAAAACCTGTAAATCTAGTGGACAGCTCAAAAGAAATATCTTTCAAATGAGGTATGCTTGTTCAAAGTCGAGGGAAAACTGACAAAGGTATATCGGTCACATGATATCACCTTGATTATTAATATTATAGATTTATTTAAATAAAAAATTAATGTTCAGCTAAAAATTCAGGGTGGAACATATCAGTTTTTTACTTTTATTTTGCTCTTAATATAAATTTCATAATTTATATCATTCGGGTTTTTTTATTCAAAAGTTCAATGCTTGCGGTTAAAAATGGAATACTATTTCATTCATTCATGACTTCTATGGCTAGCCCTGCATTAGCCCATACGTTTAACCCAGTTTTAAGTACATTTTCGATAGCATGAGGCTGTATTTTTGCGATGACTGCACTAATTTAATTTTTCATTGATTGATTATCGTAGCACTGACCTTTAACAGTTCTCACAAATAAAAGTCTAACGGGATCAAACCGCAGCTGCACGGCGGCCAAAGCATATCACCAAAAATACTAACAAAACGATTGTTTCACACATTGTGTGGCACGTCGCCCCATTCTGCTGAAACAAAATGTTGTCAGGATACACATTTTCGAAAATGGGTCACAAATAATTAGATATCATTGCACGGTAGCGCCCACCGTTTACGATTATTTACGATTTACGATATAGCTAGGTTGAGTGTTATTTCCTGCTGTACTGCTACCAATTAGATCTTTGTGCACCCTCTGTCACTTTAAGAACTTGATGACGTCCTTCACCGCCAATTTTTTGTATGTCTCCTGCCTAATTTTAGATTCGCCAAATAGGTGTGCAAAAGTTGGATATTTTGCCAGCATATGCTCCATTGATTTATCATCCTCCAAGCAATATCTACATGTTTTATCTTCAGCCAAATGCATTATGTATAGGATGAAATGGCATGCATTGTGACCTGTGAGTGCCCCACGTAGAAGGCTTGGATTGGATCTCTTCAACAATAGGACATACCTGCTCCTTTTTTCGAGTGTTGAAGTACTGTTTGTCTATTCCAGTACTCTACTGACTCATATTTTATCTACCTGTCGATATTTTCGGTTACGTCTTTCCTTGTGAATCCAAATTGAGGGTTCGGACAAATCAATGGTCTTTCCGCTCCATATCTTGCCTATTCATCGGCTTTCTCATTTCCTTCATACCAATTGTGACCTGGTACCCATATAAGCATTACCGATCACAGATTTTTGGTGATAAATTGATTTGTCCAGTGCTTTTAGAACAGATTGGCTATCTGACATTAGATTTATCTTCGTCCTTATCATGTTTCTATTCATTAGTTTAAGTAGCTGCGTTGAGTACATACAAGTCAGCTGTAAATATCGTGTATTCATTACACAGGGGGATGTGGATTTGCATTTTGGTCCATAAACCTTAGATCGTATTACTTCTGTTGTTTTAGATCTATCATTGTATCACTTCTGGGCATCTTCATGTAGCCATATCGGGCTAGATTCCCACGAACAGTGTAATGCTCTTCAAGTTCGAATACAAAATCTAATTGTTCACTACATAAAGTTATACGTTTGGCTTTATCAAGGATGTTCAGGTGTCCTATAGTCTGTGAAGGTCAATAGCTTGCTTAAAATCTTCTCCATGAATTGCTAAGTGTAGTGGAGTGAGATTTGGGATAACCTCCATGGCTGTCATAGGAGTGGTTCTCATTGCTACTGTAACTTTCGGACAGGCTAATCTCTGTATTTTACATAATCTTAAACGGACTACAGTCTCATTAGTCTTCTACCACCATATTCTGAGCCATATAAAAT
Organism: Cordilura impudica; assembly: GCA_963682025.1. NCBI lineage: Eukaryota > Metazoa > Arthropoda > Insecta > Diptera > Scathophagidae > Cordilura > Cordilura impudica. The sequence goes on from OY821521.1 coordinate 70,028,088, forward strand.
ACCCGGAAGGATCATTTGTTGGTATGTGACAATGACATTTTTATCCATTATCCAATCTAAATGAGAATTCCAGGTGATTGTTCAATTAAGTATGAACGTTCGTGTTCCTTATATTATGTGAGGGAGTGTAGAGATTCCTTCTTCTAGCTAACGGGATAATTGTGTTTTTATTGGAATTAATGGAAAGTCCCTCATATTCGCACCATTCCCATGTGAGCCTAGATTGATAGCTGGCATTGTCAAAAGTTCCTTCTATGTCCATAAAGGTACATAAGTCTATGCCCTTCAACTCCAGTGTTTTTTCGATCATTTAAGTTAACTTGTGGCCAGCTGCGATCGTAGATTTACCCTTGTAATAGGTAAATTGAAGAGTATATAGCGGTATACTTTACAGAAGTTCATTGCCAATATAGAGATCAATTGCTTTCTCCATAGTCCTCAGCATGAAGGATAAAAGATTAATTGGTATATATAATTACGAATAAACGGCTGATTTGTTTCCCCCTTTGGTAAGAAATACAACATTCACATTTGCCCACCTAGTTGGAATATATCCAAATGCAAGACTGGCCCTGAAGATGTGAACCAATTTTCTTTTGAGCGATTCCGGAGGATTTATAAGTAGGGCAGAAAAAATCCCATCAGTTAGCTAGCTACCTTCCTAAGTTCAATAGGTGTTCTATGTCACCATCTGACCTTCTTGTCGGTGCTCTTGCTCTACAGTGGATAGTTGTTCTTATAAGTATCTAGAAGGCCAGTTGTTTTGGGAAATAATTTTTTAATATTTCACAACGTTGCTCAAGTGCAGATCGACCCATTGCGCAAACCGCATATCGATGGATTAAAGGTAAAAGTCACTAACTGCATTTTGGTCGAAAATGATATTTTGGGTATTATGACCAAGGTTCAGAAAATACACACATGAAACACACAATGTTCTATTCAAAAGCAGCCAACACATATCTTTATTTTCATATCAATTATGTGCGTTTCTAAATTTTCTACGGTGCCCAACACAACCATGACTGTGTTCGTTTTAATATTTCGTTATTTACACGAACATTTTTGTATCACATACTTTTTGTTTCAATCACACATAAAGCACACATTTTTGAGTGTTGCTTTATTTGAAGTTCATGTTCTGGTACGTGTACTGAAAAAAAAAAACAGAACATGTACAATAAACAGGTTCGAGTTCAGTTATATTTTAAGTCATGTTGTGGCTCGTGTAGTAAGAAAAAACAGAACCTGTTTATTGTACATGTTCTGTTTTTTTTTTTTCAGTACACGTACCAGAACATGAACTTCAAATAAAGCAACACTCAAAAATGTGTGCTTTATGTGTGATTGAAACAAAAAGTACGTAATACAAAAATGTTCGTGTAAATAACGAAATATTAAAACGAACACAGTCATAGTTGTGTTGGGCACCGAAGAAAATTTAAAAACAAACATAATTGATATGAAAATAAAAATATGTATGTGTTGGTCTAAGTTATGTTTGTTTACATATATGTACGAGTTTTTTATTCAGTGTGTGTTTTTTTCTGAACTCTGATTATGACTATAAAATTCAATGAATTCTAACAATGTTCAACCACTCTTATACCTTTCCTTATTTCTGCTGATTATTTTAGGTAAAAGTCACCCTTTCATCAATTTCTATTTGTTGAATGATTGTCAGTTAGTGACTTTTATCTTTAAACGATCGATATATTATACTAACTTCTTGTCGTACCACAGCTGAAATTGGTGTTGCCATACTCAAAATAAACATACTTGCCATACTTCAAAATGCAAACACCAGAAAGATCACCCGTATATATATGTTGTTAAGAAAAACAAGTATGAATATTATAGTCGGTCTAGACCGACTATACGATACCCTATACCATGGGTTAGAGACCCTATCTCTTCGGTCCAACTAATTGGATATAGAAAATAAGCATAAACTAAATTTGAGTGGCATTGTTATTATTTTTTTTTTCTACAGATATGAAAAAGTTAATAGCGGGTGCTAGAGTTATATGAGGACTAGATAGAAAATTGAACCGATACTGCCCATATGTGGTAAAGTCAATTATATTTGGAAAAAATATATACAAACCAAATTTGAAAAAAATCTGTGCAATATTTTTGGTTTTTGATAGACTTAAGTGAAGATCGGGAAGCAGCTCTATATGGGGCCTATGACTAAGAATTGTTCTATAGGGATTATTTTTGGACTAATGATTAATAGATTCAATAAACACATTCGAACCTAATTTAACTGAGATCTATAGGATAATTAGGATCTTATGTCAATTTATGTGGATTTCATAGGGGTCATTTGTATGGGGACTACGTCTGACCATGGAGCGATTCTCACCAATTTCAAAAGCGTTCATTCTGTATTCGATAAAGGCTTATATACAAAATTTCATCAAGGGTTATTCATATTTGCATGGACACACAGACGGACGGACGGACGGACGGACATCGCTAATAAACATTAAATGTAAAGATAAAAAAAAAAAGTTCTTCAAAAAACTTTATTAGGAGTGAGAATATTTCAAAATTCTTTCCATCTTATATTAAAAAGTGGTGTAAATATTTTAAATAAAAACTTTGGGATAAAAACTAAGCTCTACTTGACCATCAATAATTAACGGCACACCCCATTTTTGTCCCTTAATGGTACGAGGAGGATATTTAAAAATTATTCAATTTTCCTACAAGTATACTGGAAAACCACTTTTATATAGTTTGCAAAATATCTAAAATTCTATTTTGGTGATTACGCTTCATTAATTCGCGCGTTCTGCTTGCTACAGGATGTTTACAATTCAAGGTCTTTTAAGCAAATTTTTATGGCATTACTTTGCTATTAAATCATAATTTGCACTGACTGCCATGTAGCTGCAGTCAGTTAGTTATCCATTGAGCGTAAATTTTAATCCCAAAGAGGCATCAGAAAAGAGTGGCCAAAGCCATTCAGCCCTACACAAATAAGTCAAACGAACGTTTTTAATATTTATATATGTATATATATTTATATATATATTTATATATATATATATATATATATATATTATATATATATATATATATATATATATTTTTGTGGAAAGGCTTTAAGGATTTATCTTCCAAAGCAATGCGTTGTTGAAAAATAAAACCGTTGTGTTTGTTGTGAATGAACAGCAAGAATAAAAACAACAACAACAAAAAGTCCCATAATCCTTTGGAATTCACTTCATCTTATGCCACTCTCTTTCCCCCAAAAACACCAGCCCTCATCTCACAACCATTAACTTAACATATACAATACTCTCTTTACTGAAAAACCGCTCTCTTTGTTGTTGTTATTCAACATTTGTATGTAGGTATGTTTGTAATATGTTGTTTTCATACTGTTGCGTTAATCCTTAAGCCAAAGCACATTCAGACAGTTGTACATATTTACATACATACAAACTCTTATGAAAACACATATACTCACACTTTAACTCTCGTCTATACTACGAGTACGTTTAGTTCAGCCGTTCACTTAAAGCTTAAGCTTAATTTATTTTGCTGCTACTGCATTTTCACAAAAACACAGTCAAATAATATGACAAACAAACAAACAAACAGCCAGCCAAGCACACATCTTTCCACATTTATCCATTTGAAATATAACAACAACAGCAACAACAACACAATCATTTGCAATCATAACATTGGTATGCTGTTAAAGTAGAACTGCATGGAATGACTTGTTTGGCTGAAGTTTGAGTGTGGGAGCTCGTATAATCCATTTCTGCTTAGCTGTTTGCGTTGAGCTTTAGTATTTTGGGCTTATGCCATGGCTGCTGCTGCCACAACCGGCGGTCGTTCATTTAGACTGTCTGTTTGACTGGCTGTCATTATTTGTCGCTGCGTCTATATGTCTGCCTTGTTGCTTTACAAACTAAGTGTGTATTAAACTCTGTTGGGTTGTTTGTACGTATGCTGAATATTTTGTCTCTCTGTGTGTTTTTTTGGTTTGGTGTGGGCGAGGGATTTAATTTCGTGCGGGATTATTATTTTGGATTTAACTCTTCGTTTTATGGATCGTTTGGTTATTATAAGTAATACAAGCAGACACGCAAATTACAGTTGATCCGAAAATAATAGAGACAGTCTGTTTGTTATTTTTTTATGCACATAATTATGAGGATATATAATTTGAAATCAATCTGTCTGTTGAAATAGCGCTCTTTCACAAAATGCACCTTTATTTCGAGCAGGTCAGTATTTAAAATGGCAAAAATCGGGATCCCTGGGCGAAAACTTGTACTAAAATATAAAGACCCTCTAAAAACTGATAAAAATTCAATGTGTTTGTTGTAATAATTTGGTGTAGTTTATCAAATTATTTACTTTTTAAAATATGTTCCTTACATTTGCTAAAAATAGAGCAATAAGTACAGATTAGTTTATATGTAAGACCCCAATAGAGGGTACCAAAAAATCGGCATTGTCGAATTTAAGGCTCTTACTTCTTTTAGTTCAGTACGGTTTTCGGAACTAGTTCACTTTTTCAGCTCAATAGCTTTTTTAATAGAGCGAACTATATAAGCAAAAATGTGTCAGCTTATTTTTATTAGGATTTTTAGATAATATTTGAAATATCAATATTTTTCTATACTGGAATATCAAGAAAAAATTGGAAAAATAAGCCAATATCGTATAATCTATACAATGATAAATGCATTGAATAAATAAGATTAAAGACTTAACAAAATGAACAATATGATAAAAAAAAAATCTAAAAAAGCAAAAGATAATAAACTAGTTCACATAGTTCTAAATAGGGAATCATTGAATTGAAGTAGTTTATTCATGGACTACATAACTCTATTCTATACATAATAGCAATTCATTAAATCCAAGATTTAGTTGTTGAAGATAGATAACAGTCCGATATTTTCTATCAACTTTAAAATTATCTGGATATTGTCCTTAATTTTGGAATTAATCAATTACAGTCAGTGCTTGACGTTCATCGCGAGTGTTTTTCAGTACTTACCACTGTTAAGTCCAATCAGTTTTGGTGTTTCTAAATATTTCAAGCACCTTTAGGATCTTATCGTTTTTTTTTAGTGTGAACGGTGTTTTTAGCAAACTTATAACATATAGGCAAATACGGAGAAGTGTATACAACTCGAAAAGTACTATACAAGAAGCATTTTCGTTTAACTATTTACTAGCAGATTCTAGCGCTCGAAATTCGAGTGCAGTTTCTACGAAGCTTTTTTTTCAAAATCCAACACTTTTATAGTTTATTATTATTGTGAATGAAGATAACAAACTCATTAACAAACATATTAGCAAATTTAATAAAACACACACATAGCATTTACTATTTTATGTATGTGTTAGTAGCAATTTTAAAAGCAATTTACTCAAAATAAAGAATAAAATTTAAAAATTTGTAAATCTGCAAAACGGCTAAAAAGAAATACCTTTCAAGTAATATACGTTTGGTCAAAATCGGGATAAAACGGTAGAACAAAACATCGGTCACAAGAAATCGCCTAGCATATTCCTATTATAGATTTATTTACAAGTATAACGAACTTCGTTAAATCTTGATTCACCTTAGCCTAAAGTCTAAATAGTTTTTTGCGTAGAATTAAATTATTATTATTATTAATGAAACAATATTTTCGCAACAACATTAATAATATTTGTAACCGGCGTGGACTATATTATATATATAATTTGTGTTTTACCATACCTGTTAGTCTGATCCAGCTTATTTAATTCTTATTAAGAATTTATTGATTCGCATATAGTTTCAATAGCTTCACTATTATAGCACTCCATATATGTTATTAAGTATGCGGGATGCCATGCCCGCTGGTACGACACCGGCTATTTTGTTTCACTTACTTAGATTCATAGCTTTCAAAGTAGCGCAAACTTCAAGGTACCCACTATCGAGTATATCAGATATTTGACGATATAAGTTAATTTTGTGAGGAAGCGTTGATTCCTCCAATTCCAAATGACTATTTTAGTCCTTAATAAATGGACGCACACACAGTAGCTACAACACTCTAGGTATTTTGCTTAAAACGTGATATGCAACTCATATCCACTCCTGACCATATCTGACCCAACCACGCACATTAATAACTTATAAACGCGAACTAATTATCAAGACTCTCGCTTTTAAGGCACTCTAGATATTTGTTAATAAAAATGTTCTTTGAAAGAAAAGAGCTACGCCCATTTTTAGGATCCATAATTAACCAACTTATATAAAGATTTCAGACTATCTCGATCACAGTACTCAAGATATCGCACCTGTACCTCTAAAGTGAGTCAACTCAAAATTTACAAATTTTCAGTAGAGGCAAAAAACGGTTTTTTTTAAACATTTACTATAAAATTTAAAAACAGTTGTTTTATTGTAAAGAATAGCGAATAATAAGTATACAAAATTAGTCGTTGTTGCGATTTTTTCAGTGATCATCAAAAATAACAAGTTTTTTGGGTGCAACTCAAAATATGTCTTTTTAGTGGATCTAAAGAAGCTACTCTTATAACACAAAGAGGGTTACAACTGTATTTTTTTTTTACGAAAGACTAGACAAATCGATGTAAGATTTTTACAGTGGATAGATGTGACCACTGTGTATCGTTTCCTTGCAAAAAGTGAAAATTGAAAAAATTTGAGTTGACTCACTTTAGAGGTACAGGTGCGATATGAGATTTCCAGAAATTGATTTAAAATAGAAAGTAAAAAACCCAGAAAAACTCGAAGAGAACCATTTCTCTTATGATTTCAGAGCTCTTTCACACCAACGATTTTATATATAAATAAAAATTAATCCCATATCTATTTACCTTCCGAACCATTTTCGGAACTTAAGCTCTAGGTTTCCGAATTCCCTTTGTATCGATAGTTTTGAAATTCTTTTTTTTAATTGATCTGTTAAAACTTTTTGCAATACGATTAAGTTGGAAAATATTTGAGGTGGATTGCTTGGGAAGAAGTTTGAATTTTTGACTATTTATGTGTTGAGTTGTAGCCTTAATTTAAAGACGGTAAATTGGGCAACAGAATTACTTTGTTTCGTCAATGTTATTTTTCTAGAGTAAATTTTTCATCATAAATTTACGTATTTACAAATAATTTTCCTTTGAAAAATATTGCTTCACTAAGACCATGTTCACTTACGAGTACGAACAACAACAACAAAACATTTCTTGGTAATTACGTCCTTCCTTACTGATTATCTCAAAATATAAAAAAAGTTTTGACTGCCATTCGTTGCCTTCATCGATAAAACTGATAGGAAGCGAAGAAATAATTTCGGGAGAATTGATGCAACCAGCTTCTGATCTCTTTTCTGTCTCTCTTCTAGGCTTTTTTCCATATCTATAATATTAATAGACTAGGCGATTTCTTGTGACCGATATTTTGTTCTACCGTTTTATCCCAATTTTGACCAAACGTATATTATTTGAAAGTTACTTCCTTTTAGCTGTTCACCAGATTTCCGGATTTTTTTAAATTTTTTTTTCTTTATTTTGAGTATATTGCAATTAAAATTGGTACTAACACATACATAAAACAAGTAAGAAAATTATAGTCGGTCTAGACCGACTATACGATACCCTATACCATGCGTTTAGAAACCCTATCTCTTAGGCCCAACTAACTGGACATAGAAAATAAGCAAAAACCAAATTTGAGTGGGATTTTTATTAATTTTTTTGGCTGCAAATATGAAAAAGTTCATATTGGATGCTATATCTATATGGGGACTAGGTCCAAAAATGGACCGATCCTGATCATGTTTGGAAGTCTCTTGGATTTTGCAAAAATATATACAAACCAAATCTGAGAAAAATCAGTGCAATATTTTTGTTTTTTAATAGATTTAAGTGAAGATCGGGAAGCAGCCCTATATGGGTCCAAAGGGATCATTTTTGGACTACTCATTAATGGATGTAATGAACGCATATAAACCCAATTTGAGTAAGATCTATATGACAATTTGGATCTTATGGCAATTTATGTCGATTTCATAGGGGTAATTTGTATGGGGGCTAGGTCTGAACATGGACCGATTCTCACCAATTTCAATAGCGTTCATCCCAAGGCCGATAAAAGCTTATATGCCAAATTTCATCAAAATATATTCATATTTGCGACCTGCAGTTTGATTACAAGCTTTACATGGACACACAGACGGACGGACGGACGGACGGACGGACGGACATTGTTAAATCAACTCAAAAAATGATTCTGATTCGATCGGTATAATTAAAGATGGGTCTAGGTCAAATATTTTTGATTGTTACAAACAGCAGCACAAAGTCATTATACCCAAACCACATAGTGGTATAGGGTATAATTATACATATGCTATGTGTGTGTTTATTAAGTTTGTTAATGTGATTGTTAATGAGATTTTTTTCTTCATTCACAATAAAAATAAACCAAAAAAGTGTTGGTTTGTGGATTGGCTAGGTTGAAAAATAAAGTTGCCTAGAAATTGCACTCGAATTTCAAGCGCTGGAATCTGCTAGTTTCTTTTAATACTCTTAAATTGTAAATATTTTCTGACAGCAATTATATGGCATTCGCATGTTCTTTCAACTCACGATATGATTTCCAACTTCAGTTAATACTTCCAGCTTTTAATTAAGAGGGATCTCTCAAATATTTTCGTCGACATTTTTCCTTCTACATTATTTTTTATTATTCATTTATTTATTTCTTTTAATGTTTTATTTAGTAAGAAAAAAAACCAACCCATAAAAGCCAAGTTTTTATTATACTCCCTTTTTGGTAAATTAATTTAATTAATTTCATGCATTAAATAATTAATTGACCGAAAATATTTATGTAAGAAATCAAAAATGTTTTGCAAAGTTTCAGCTCGATTCGATCACGAGAAAAGCGTTAAAAATCGATTCAAAGTATTGTCGACACGCAGACACTACGAGGTAATATAGAGCGAGTAAAAAGTGTACATTTCATTAAGTTACATCTAGATTAAGCGAACAACTATTTCATTTTCATACCTAACTAGCAGAGCCCAGCCCTCGAAATTCGAGTGCGGGTTCTAGGAAATTTTATTTTATCATTCAATTTATTTCTTTCAATGTTTTTAATCTACTTAATTCATTAAGTTTATTTCATTATAAATATTTCATGAACACACAGAAATAAGGGCCACCTTGTATGCCACGTAGAGGTATTAAAATTTTTGACAATTCACAAGTCAACACAGGGTATGTGTTATGCAATTATTGTGACGAAATCTATACGTTAACTGTCGTGTTGCATAATGTAAAGTTGATTGTGCACGCATAACTTTCCTCAAACTCAGCGAATTTAAGCAGTTAATAGCTCAGAAGAAAGAACTTGATCCACTGTGTGTTCTGAGAGTAAAGCTATCAAGATCCATTCATTAGAAGAGGAGCTATGATAATTCGAATTGCTTGAGTGAATGTGTCCCATAGGAAATATACAGGGAAGAATCGCGTTTGAGTATAACTTGAGTAAGGTGGGAGTTGAGCAAATTTCAATGATTGATGACATATCTGTGTCTAAATACCTTTCATAAAAAGAAAAAAGAAATCGGCCGGATAGAACGGCCAGACGGACTGACGTTAGTTTTCATAAATTTTTTTAATATATGTATAAGACCCAATATATACAATATTAGTCAGTAGATCTTGTGGCTTGGTTCACTTTAGTGTTCTTGAGTGGATTGCTTCACTACATAGGATGGAAGCTTCTGGATTGTAATAGCATTGTGATCTTTTAGGATGATTTGTTGCAACATTTGTTATTACTTCAGCAACTTTCAATACTCCAAGATATCCGTGTATATTTCTTAAATCTTTGCACAATATTCACGTAGAACTATAAAGCTGGAAATTGTTATTGGTTTATAAGTCATGGTTGTGTTGGTGAAGTCAACGTGTATTGGTATTTTATTTAGTTTTATTCTCCTAGTTTCTGCCCAGTAAACTATCGTATCAACTGATGTTTGAAGATTTCTAGTCGAATCCATTTCGTCGTTTCCTATTGATAAAATACAAGTATCATCAGCGAAGGTAGCTATATTTTACCGTTGTTTGGCAATGGTATATAATAAGTGTAATATTTGACCAAGAATACTACCTTGTGGCACTCTTACTCCAATTTTCTTTAAATTTGATTATGCTTGACCCAGTTTGACCCTGAAAAATCTATCCTTCATATATTATTCCAGTATATCTGTATAATGGACGGGTAGTTGGGATTTCACCTTGTAGTGAAATCATATAAGCCGGACTTTATCGAAAGCTTACATTACGTCAAAGAAGATTGCAGAACAGACATTCCTTTCTTCTCAGGTTTCTTCAATTATGTATGTTATAATTTTTTAATCCCATATCCTTAAAATGGCAAACACAAGATCTCAAAAACAACTTTATGACGCTCTAATCATTGAGTGAGGTTTTGAATATTTATTGATCAGAAACAATATGGTCTTATTTTGGAATTGACAACAAGACATTACAGCTGTAATTTCAAAAAACACAGATTTTCCACCAGCGCTTTTTGATAGCGCCTTTAGATTTTTTCCCATCTCAGTGTCCATACGCTTAACTATAAAAGAGTTAAATATAAACATAAAAATATTTAAATGTATTATAGAACAAAAATAGTTTGTTCATGCCTTGAGAAATACGTTGGATTAATAGATTAATAAAAATAATATTATATTTTAGAAAACGACAAATATGGCCATTTTTCTACCCCAATATTCCTAAATGTGGGATTCGGCTGCCAAAAAAATCATAGTTCCATTAGTTGTGTTTCTTCTATGACATATCCTAGTTTTAGCGTTTCCAAAGAGCAACAACTGCGAGATCTTTCTCGTGTGAATCGCTTTTGTTATAATTATTTGCAATTTAAAGGAATTCTCAATAAAATTATTAAGAACACTAACTACTCCTGTTACATCCAGTCTTATGAAAACACGTAAACTAATTAATATTTCAATAAGGTTTTATTATAATAAGACTTCAACTGGCAATATTTCACTTAATTTACAGCGGAATAAATCTATAATATTAATAGGCTAGGCGATTTCTTGTGACCGATGTTTTGTTCTACCGTTTTATCCTGATCTTGACCAAACGTATGTTATTTGAAAGGTATTTCTTTTTAGCGGTTTTGCAGATTTACAGATTTTTAAATTTTCTCCTTTATTTTGAGTAAGATGCATTTAAAGTTGCTACTAACACATACATACATAAAAATACACAATGCTATGTGTGTGTTTATTGAATAATAGTAAATGATTTTTAACAATGGAAAATGGTTAAATATTATTCAATTTGGGTGAACTTCCGAAAAGCGCATACCCCCGATCGGTCTGAAATTTGGTATACTAACGTATTTTGACTTGTTAATCACGAATATCATAGTAAACATTACCGCAACTGCCGTTTTTAGTATAAAAAAGGGAAAACCTTGTTTTTGTCGCTGTGCAGTGCTGCCCTATCCAAACAAATTAACTGGTGAAAGTCTGCATTATTTGACTTGATTATTGTTATTTTTATTTTTTTTTGATTATCAATAGTTCTGTAAATATTCTAGAGACTGCAGATGAGGAAATTGAATTTGTTAATGTGTTTGTAATAAAAATGAGTTTGGTTTTTTGTGTTGCTCTGTGAATTGGCTATAATTGATTAGCATACCTTTAGGGTCTTTATTTAATGAAAAAATAAAATTTCCTTTTATACTAGTATATTCCTAAACTATTGCCTGTAGAGATTTTTGATGTGTAAACATCTATACGTGCACGGGAGTAACTTTCTATTTCACAATACAATCACAAAAACAGCGCAACATGTGAGCCGTAAGACAAAATCGGTGTGACTTATGATTGTATTGGTGAAAAAATTATGATATAAAATTGTTTCAGCTAATTCAACAACCCCACAAGTATAGCCAGAGCCCCCGCATTTGTTTGGTATACATATGTGATACATAGATGACACTTGCTGTTGAATTTTACAAAATGTCAGTTCGTATAGTTTGTTAATCCATTAATTTTTTGAAATATATTCATGCTGACGTGCAAATTGTAAATATTGAAACTTCAATTTTGAGAGGTGGTTGTTTGAAAATGAAATATGAAAAATAAAAGATGAAAAATTAAAAATAAAAAATTAAAAATAAATTATGAATAATGAAAAATAAAAAACGAAAAAGTAAAAATAAAAAATGAAAAATAAATATGAAAAAAGAAAAATGAAAAATGAAAAATAAAAAATGAAAAATAAAAAAAGAAAAAATAATGAAAAATGAAAAACGAGAATTTTTTTGTTTGTAAGTTTGAAGTCTTTTTCAGGTCTGACTTTAGGTGAGTGTGTTAAAGCGCTGACCAAAAAGCCAAAGTAAGAGTGTATGTGAGGTTCATGATTCAAATCTCACGGCCGCCCTAAGTAGAAAAATTTCATATAGAAACAATCTATTCAATTATAACACAACAGTTATCACAATGTTCAATAAATCGCTGATGAAGGTTGAAATGCCAGAAACCGGTCCGATTAAGATACAGTGTAGTTATGAATTTTTGAAATATATGACTTCTTCTTCTCTACCACGCACCATAGAAAAAAAACGAGAAATTGAAAATAAAAAATGAAAAATGAAAACTGAAAAATAAAAAATGAGAAATAAAAAATGAAAAATAAAAAATTAGAAATGAGAAATAAAAATAAAAAATTAAAAATAAAAAAGAAAAATAAAAAATTAAAAATAAAATTAAAAACGAAAAATTAAATATGAAAACTAAAAATAAGAAATGAAAAGTGAGAAATAAGAAATGAAAAATAAAAAATGAAAAAAGAAAAATTAAAAATAAAAAATGAAAATGAAAAATAAAAAAATTAAAAATATGAAATGAAAAATAAAAATTGAAAAACCAGAAACGAAAAATGAGAAATTAACCGGTTGAAATAAATAACAATAAATATTTTTATATTAGCAGAGCTCCTGCAGTTGATTGCTATAAGTGATATATAGATGACGCTTTAATTATTAGATGTATACACATCTCCCCTGTGATCGGACTGACATGGTTTTTTTTTTTTTTTTTTTTTTTTGAATGACAATTATATTAAAAAAAATTGTTATTACGTAGACTAGAGGCAGAATTATTCAACTTGATAATCCGGCTTTCGAGCAAAACCAGAGCTGCATTACAGCCTTAACTGTCATTTGCGAAAACATATAACGTTACATAGACGATATCAAAATAACCTTCCTTGTATTTCTAAATCATTCCAAGGCGTTTGACACAATTGATCACCAACCTCTCTGTATTGTCCCCAGCACCAGCTGTTCTAATACGTACGTAAAAACAAGTCATCTGAACCTTTAAACCTTATAAAAGGTCTGCTAGAACTTTTTTCTTCACGAGTAAGCTTTTCGGCGTATAATTTATAATCTGGTGAAAACTAGAACTCTATCTTGTCATCGTTATTTGGTATCTGATTGGCATTTCTACTATAGCGCTATATGTCTTTGTAATGTGCTTCCTCAAGCTTAATAACTAAACAGGAATGCATCGAATTATTGAATACCTGCATAATAATTTTACTAGTTGATTAAATTTACCTAGAAGTTTCTTTTTTTGTAATCTTGTATTATTTCCTTGGATTTTCTTTAAAATATTTCTTTAATATTTTTATGTGTTTTTGTATATAAATATGTACTATGTATTATGAAAAGCCAAATTATATATAACACTTGTGTCGAACGTGTACTGTAATTATAAGATTTATTCTTGTTGTACGGGAAAGTAAATAAATAAATAAGTAAATAAATAAATAATGATAAAATTTAACAAAAATATTTTCGTTAAAAAGTTTAACAATTCAAACAAGTAAGAAAATTATATTCGGTCTAGATCGACTATACGATACCCTATACCATGGTTTAGAGACCCTATCTCTTCGATCCAACTAATTGGATGTACAAAATAAGCATAAACCAAATTGAGTGGCATTGTTATTAATTTTTTTGGCAGCAGATATGAAAAAGTTCATATCGGGTGCTATATTTATATGGGGACTATGTCGAAATATGGACCGATCCTGACCATATTTAGTAAGATCACTTATATTTTGAAAAAATATATACAAACCAAATTTGAGAAAAATCTGTGAAATATTTTTTTTTTTTTTACAGATTTAAGTGAAAATCGGGAAGCAGCTTTATATGGGGGCTATGACAAAGAATTGCTATATGGGGTTTATTTTTGGACTACTGATTAATGGATATAATAAACATATACAAACCCAATTTGACTGAGATCTATATGATAATTTTGGTCTTATGGCAATTTATGTCGATTTCATAGGGGTCATTTGAATGGGGACTAAGTCTGAAGATGGACCGCATTTCACCAATTGGCGTTCATCCTATGGCTGCTAAAAGCATATATGTATACCAAATTTCATCAAAATACATTCATATTTGCGGCCTGTTGTTTGATTACACGGTTTAAATGGACACACAGACGGGCAGACGGACAGACGGACGGACAGACGGCCATCGCTAGATCGACTCAGAAAGTGATTTTGAGTCGATCGGTACAATAAAAGATGGGTCTAGGTCAAATATTTTTGGTAGTTACAAACAGCAGCAAAAAGTCATTATACCCAAAAAAAAACTTACTAGAGGATCATTATAATAACACGGGGAAATCATATAAAACACTGTATTGAATACAAAATAAGTAATAACGGAGCACCATCAACTACAATCAACATTTATTTCACAATTTACCGACGGCGCAAACAAATACCTGATTGATTCGCGATATTTGTTAAAAGCATTTATCAGCATATGAACATGATACATATGTATGTGTGTTCCATTTGAAACTAAAAAGTGTTAACTAAGTAAATATTTCAACTCATTTTCTACGTTTAATTCCATCTATTGATTTCAAATTTATAATGAATAATGAGTCATATGTATATCTAATAATATATTTTTAGCTATCCCTTAACATTATACCTAAACTGTTTGAAACAAAAAGCCGCAGTATTATAATAGCATTATATCCATGCAGTATATAAACAGATATACAACCGTACATACAAACAAACTTACGTACTACTGAATAAACTCCCCGAACAGAGCCAGAGTCAGTGTAACTAACTACAACTACAACATTATAGAGGCAACTCAATGTAAAACAAAAATTACATACAAATAGACAGGCAGGCAGACAGACAGACAGACAGACGAGCCAGTCTATGAAGGAAATAAATTTATTCGTGTATAAAATACAAAACAGTATTATCTCAGTATAAATGACATCCCTTCCAAATTAATCCTTAATTCCCTGTATTCATTCATTTATACATTTTGCATAATCCCTGAGATATGAGCCCAATAAGACTTAATATTTATCTGTTTATGTGTGCGTGTGTGTGCTTGTATGTATATGTTTGCTTGTGTACATGTCCATGGATGAGATAAATGAGTGAAAACAAGAAATTATTTGGAAATTAAAAGAGAAACATAATTATTGATACAGTAACTGATAACAAGAGAGATGATTTATAAAAAGAAGAGTTTCGTTTTGTGAAACAGTGATAACATGCACAGTGTACATGTGTTAAAGAGTTACATTTATGGGAGAAAGAGAGCGGAAGAGCGTTTATAGACAAAAGGTGGTGTTTTTTTTCTTGTCTGTTAGCTCCCCTTTTTTTTTTATTTTGGCTACCACATGTTGCTTGCATTCTGTGTAAATTTGAATGTGAGTATGTATGTGTTTGCAATACATGTTTAAGAGTTTTTTTTATCGTTGATGGCACATAATGATGGTTTGTTTGATAGTCTTTTGTAAAAGGTTTCGTTAGTAGTGCGTGAATCATGATAGAAGAAGGTTGGTGAGCTCTTTCAAAAATATTTTTTTAATAAATTTTGTTGTCTGTTTTCTTGGTGTTTATTCTTTGTTTGTTACAATTGCGTAAAATCTCATTTAGGCGGGATTATAACAAGAGGAAAAAAAATATAATAATAATAATGTGATTAAGTTTATATTTTGTGTGTCTGTTTGCTGTTGCTTATGCATAAGTGTGTTTGTGTATGGTGTGTGCATATGTATATTTAGATCTGTCTGAATGTGACGGAATGATGGATTATGGGATAACGAGATTAAACGATTATAAACGAAACACAGAATTTAAGTGAATTGAAAAAGAAATTGAAAACTAAATTAAATTGAGCAAAATGTGAAATTGCAAAAATAAGTTATAATATGAAATTAATTTAATCTTTTTATTATAAATATAACAACAACAATTTTTAACATTTTTTAAATGAAATCGCATGGCAATAAAAAAAGACGTAAAACTAAAAAAAGCTGATGATACAGAATGATTAACTTTAGTGGAGACTTTTGTCCAAATTTTTATCAATAAAATCATTGATCAATTATTAGACAAGTGTAAAGAATAAAAAAAGAAACACCACATTAATTCTGAATACCAAATTTATTGAATTGCTGTGAACGTCGCGACCGAATTTCGAGTCGATTGCGATCATAATAGTAGATGATTTTTAACAATAGAAAATGGAGAATAGTGGAAATTAGAAGTATAAATGCAAAAAATATTCAAAATTCAAAAAATAACGATTGTTTGTTTGGACAGAGTTGTATCTTCTGAAATTAATACAAAGTAAAGCTGTATGGTACGAAAACTGAAAACTAACCACACTGCTCGTAGGCCTGACTTTAGGTGAGTGTGTTAAAGCGCTGACCAAAAAGTGCAAGTACGAGTGTATGTGAAGGTTCACGGTTCAAAACCTCACGGCCGCCCTAAGTAGAAAAAATTTTCATATAGAAACAATCTATTCAATTAAAACATAACAATTATCACAATGTTCAATAAATCGCTGATGAAGGCTGAAATGCCAGAAACCGGTCCGATTAAGAATACAGTGCAGTTATGAATTTTTGAAATATATGCTTTCTTCTTCTTTACCACGCACCATTTAAAGAAAATGGTTAAATATTATTCAATTTGGGTGAACTTCCGAAAAGCGCATACCCCCGATCGGTCTGAAATTTGGTATACTAACGTATTTTGACCTGTTAATCACGAATATCATAGTAAGCATTACCGCAACTGCCGTTTTTAGTATAAAAAAAGGGAAAACCTTGTTTTTGTCGCTGTGCAGTGCTGCCCCATCCAAACAAATTAACTGGTGAAAGTCTGCATTATTTGACTTGATTATTATTTTTTTTTTTTTTTTTGATTATCAATAGTTCTGTAAATATTCTAGAGACTGCAGGTGAGGAAAATGAATTTGGTCCTCTATATTTAATTGTAGTTTATTTAAAGCCATGCCAACATATAGTGAAAAATGTTCAAAAAAATGTTTTGAAAAATTTGATTCTTAATTTTTATAAATGAAATCGATGAAACTAAACTTCTCGATTCATTAAATTTAAAGACACATCATATATTAGCCAGTATGTTTTATATGTTTATATGATCGCAGTAGGTGACACCACAATAAAACTTCTATACCAATAAGCTGATTGATCAGAAATCTTAAAAAAACATTATGAGTATTGGGAAATATTGACCATGTATTTGTTGCCTTGAGTATTTAAATCAGCATAGGCACAATCTTCAAAAAATTAAAAACTCAAGGTAGCTAAAGATCCTTGGATGATGGGAAATATATACTTTTCAAAACATGCCATTATGAACTTCAAGTAATGTTTTAAAATTGTATTTAGTTTTCTTTTTGTTTATTGAGTTAAAAAATACTAATGAAATAATTTATACTAGCAGATTCCAGCGCTCGAAATTCGAGTGAAATTTCTAGGCAACTTTATTTCTCCACTTAGCCAATTCACAAACCAACACTTTTTGGTTTATTGTTATTGTGAATGAAGATAACAAACTCATTAAAAAATATATTAACAAATTTAATAAACACACACATAGCATATGTATAATTTTTTTATTTTATGTATGCGTTAGTAGCAACTTTAAGTGCAATTTACTCAAACCGAAGAAAAAAATTTTAATATCTGTAAATCTAGTGAACAGCCAAAAAGAAATACCTTTCAAATAATATAGTTTGATCAAGATCGGGATAAAACGGTAGAACAAAACATCGGTAATAAGAAGTCGCCTAGCCTATTAATATTATAGAGTATTCCATTATGAAATCAACGTGTATAATTAGAAAATGCTTTTTAATAATAACAAACAATTTTTTCTTTACCATCATTAAAACTTAAAGTGAATGCGAATTTTATAAATTATGAAAATAATATTTTTTTTTTTACTTTATATATTCGATTTCTATTTTAACCAGAAATTTTGTTTTTTCTGAAGTTTAAATTCATTTATATCAATCATCATTATAACACATTTTATACGTAAGTAATTAATAATAAAATAATAAAGCTGATGATAAAAAATTTGTTAACGCAATATTGGGTATAGAACTATTGTCAAATTTCCTTATTTTATTTCTCTTACTGGCGCACATTGGGTTCTAATCGTTCAAATTTAGAAACCAAGTTTTTGTAATTAATTTGATACTCGATAAAAGTAGATAAAATTACGCATTACCAGTTGTCAAAATCATTCATGTACGTTTTTTGCTTTTCTTGCAGTGAGCTGTCAAAATTGAAAAATTTAAATTCTTTGCAACTCAAGTGCTTATTTTGTTCCATTAAGTCTTTCAGAAGTAAAACTTTTATGATGGAATATTCAATATCAGATATTTTGGTATATAGTAAATACTTTTCTTTTTATAAATATTGTGTGTAAATCTTTTTCATAAGGTCCAAAACTGGTTCATTTTTAAATTTTAATGTAGCCACAAGTTAGATGTTCAATTCAGTTGACTGCATGATTGCGAGAGAAGTAGAAACATATTCTTTGGAGTTTGGGTTACATTATAATTCATGGCTGGATTCGATTTTTTTAATGCCTTCTTCACACATCGTATAAAATTCCTATTAAAAAGTGGCAAAAAGAACAGATGAAGACAAAATTTCTTGCTGAGACAAAATTACGTATATAAAAAGAGTTTCGAGAAAGAACTGGTTTGATTGTAGATCAGCCAACCTTGACTTTGTTTATTCTAATGCCGCTAAACGGTATTCCCAGACATTTCTGCTGAAATTACGAAAGTGGACTTAACTCCGATAAAAAAAATGCATACAATACTGATTGCTGTTTCTTGTGTGCAAGAGATTCATCGGGAAATTTGTCGTACATATGTTTACAGCATAGCTACATACTTCGTTGGAAAAGATCCGCACGCACGTTTGCCAATTGGAGAATTGTCAGAAGGAGCTCGAGAAGCAAGAAACAAAGATTTTGAAAATTACAGAGAGAACTTTGCTTATAAGATCTGACCCATTTATATCAAGCATCAAGCAAGAAATATGAAAAAAAAAATAATTTATCAACTTCAGTATTAGAGTTATTATTTTTGCCAAATATTTCTAATGAAAATTATGATAAAGATAATGATCATGAAGATGGTGATAAAGAAGATTATTATAATAGAGACGAAGAAAGTGATGATGATAATGGTGCTGAAGATTATGATAACTATGATAAAGATAATGATGAGAAAGAAGTTTCTGATAATTGGGATATTAATGATGAGTTTGCTAATGCAGAATTATATTAATATTTTGTTTAAAAAAAAATAAATCAAAACCACATTAAATTTTTTTAAAGATTGCTATTTTTACAATACTACCAGATTCCAGCGCTCGAAATTCGAGTGCAATTTCTAGACAACTTTCTTTCTCAACTTAGCCAATTCACAAGCCATCACTTTTTGGTTTATCGTTATTGTGAATGAAGATAACAAACTCATTAGCAAACACATTAACAAATTTAATAAACACACACATAGCATATGTATAATTTTATATATGTGTTAGCAGAGACTTTAAATGGAATTTACTCAAAACAAAGGAAAAAATTTAAAAATCTGTAAATCTGCAAAACGGCTAAAAAGAAATACCTTTCATATAATATACGTTTGGTCAAAATAGGGATAAAACGGTGGAACAAAACATCGGTCACAAAAAATCCTCTAGCCTTTTAATATAATAGATATATTGAGGTTTAATTGGGAATTTGGTAAAATTAGGTAAGAATGTTGTATAAACTGCAGTATGTAAGATTCGCCAATAATATGTTAGCTTCGGTTACTTATTCTTCGCTTAATGAAAACGTTAGTGGCGACGATGATGAAGAAAATTATTATAGTAATTTAACGATGATTGTAAAGTAAATGATGATTATACAGTAAATAATAATTTTTGATATTAATGATGATTAAAATGATAAAATGTGATTTTCAAAAAAAGATTTACCAATGGAAATTTTGTTTAAATATTTTTTTTCTGAAATAGTATTTTTTTATGTGTTTATGCTTATTTATCAAAAAAAAAATTAATTTTCCTAATGTAGCTTTTTAAGTTAAGTTTGTGGAATTATGGAACTTGGAGAAAATGTTAATTTAAAATTTTAATAATATAAATACATATTAAATAATTATTATGTATGTTTATTCGACCTTTTTGTTGTAACTTCAATAAGTAAACGAATATTATTCGTTTACTTATTGAAGTTACATATTAAATATTTATTCCTTTATTATTTTTTAAAAATGTGCCTTTTTCTAAAAGCACATTAAATATGCTCCACTTTGCAACTTAATTTGCCAATTTAAATCCAAAGTCGTGAAAGGAGAACATTTTTCGCAAAATACAAAAAAGCGCCTAACAGCTTAAAAAAATTTTTTTTGTCCACCTTTTTTTTTTAAATGTTGGTTTTTCATATATTTATGAATATCCGTCAAGGAAAAATAACACTATTTTAAAATTAAAGCTACCCTGAATTAATCGCCACTTTGGGTACGATCCAATCCACTGTGTGGCGGTCAGAAATATATAATTTGTAGGAGAATAAAATAAAAAATCGATACTTTTTAGAGGCCCTTACTCTTGGGTCCAAATAATTGGATATAGAAAATAAGCTTTACCCAAATTTTAGTGGTATTGTAATCAGTTTTTATTGCCTTTGGATATAAAAAATTTCATTTCGGATGGTACATTTATATGGGTACTAGATCGAAAAATTGACCGATCATGGCCATATTTGGTAAGGTTAATTATTTTTTGCAAAAACTTCTACAAACCAAATTTGAGAAAAAAAATTGTGCATTATTTTTGTTTTTGATAGATATAAATGAAGATGGGGATTATGACTGTAAATGGTCTTATAGGGATATTTTTAGAGTACCAATTAGTGGTTATAATTAACACGTACCTATCGAATTTGAAGGCGATCTATGTGATAATTTGGATCTTACGGCAATTTAAGTCGATCTCATAGGGGTCACTAGTATGCGTCTGAACATGCACCGATTTTCACCAATTGCAATTCCAATGTGGGCGTTGAAAGCTTATATATCACTCTAATCAAAAGCTATTCATAATTGCGACATATAGTTTGATGACAAGATTTACATGCACACATAGAAGAACGGACGGATGGACAGAACGACGCACGGACACAGTTAAGTCAATAAAGAAAGTAATTCTGAGTCGATCGGTCAAATATTCTTGAAATATCCAAACATCAGAAGACTCATTATACCCAAACCGCTTAGTGGTATATGGTATAATGAATAATTTAAAATCAAATAATAAAATAATGGAAAGGCCCAGTTTGAATCGTTTCCCGCATTTATTCAACAATATGCACAACTTTCATAACTTTCATATTCACATAAAATAAAACGTTTTATCATATATTATTGTTCCGGCTCAATTTCCCTTACTTTTTAACTCATTATTTTCGATCAGAAGAACCGAAGTGAAGATAATTGGACTGGATTGAAAACTGATCGAATATATCGCACCTTAAATACAAAAGAGTCACAACTCAAAATTTTCCAAAATTGACTTTTTCCCATTAATTAATTCACAGTACATATTTCTATCTACTGCAAAAATTTATTTCTCATAACTATCTTCTTTAACAGGAAAAATGCTGTTATATCTGGGGCACAACTTGAGATAATATCACTAGTCAAATGAAAAATTTCAGGCAGAGAGTCATAAATCAAAATTATATTTTATTTCCACAAATATGTACAATATAAATTACAAAAAAAAGTGTAGCAAAACTTTACTCAAAATGGACATTTTTCATAATGAAATTAAATTTTTTTAAATAATACAATCATTTTTACATAAAGTTTTTTCCTCTTTTGAAAATTGGCAAATTTTGAGTTGTGACTATTTTGTATTTAAGGTGCGATACATTAAAATTTTTATATAATAAATACTTAATTAAAAAGTGCTACAGATTTTCTTAATTAATTCAAATGGCTTTAAAAAAGAGGAATTAATGCCTTCAAATGCAATACGTACCATTATTGTATTCTTACACCTAAATTTCCTAAAGATCCTACTAAATGACTATGAGCATCTTTGATAGATGAGACATTAAAATATTGGGTATAATCACCAAATACATGCGTTGTGGCATGACATTCTTGCTTATCCCCTCTTTGAGTTTAAGTTATATGATCATTAACATATTGTATATCTGTGAGTTGAACTTGGATATTTTAATAGATCATTGCATTGGCAAAAAAGACCCAGTCCATTCTTCAGCTATGGCAATACAAATTTTATGTGTATTTCCTTATAATGAACTAGAAGTATACCCGCTACGTTTAGCGTAATAATTTTATTAATTATTTAAACCATAATAGTATTTAAAAACAATAACAAATATAGTGTGAGGGACAATACGATGGAAGCTTTTAACAAAATATATTTTTGAGGACTTGAACGGAAAATACCAAAAAATTTTAACATAAAATTTTACTAATTTAAACACATGCATGTGTTATTTATTTCGCAAAGAGGAAATGTTAACATAACTTCAGAAAGATATAAAAAAACCTTTATAGTATTTATTTTTATGCTATTGACAAAACAATAGAAACCTTTTCTATACAAAAACGCTGTGGAAAAAATTATGGTCATGGTCCTGGCGGTGGAACGAATTTATTAGGTTAATAGTAAAACCCCCAAAGCGTTTGGTCCTATGTGGATATCTGCAAATTGTAGGGCCCTTTAAATATTTCAAATTATCTCCAAAAGTATTCTAATTCCAGTTCATGTATTCTTTAGCAAGATTAATGTTAGCCAGATTACTTTTCTTTCAGACCAATGGTTTCCTCACAGGACGATAACATCCAAGATCAGCCTCAACTGCTCGTCGCAAAAGAGTTCGAGCACATAGTTTTACTTTCAGATTGTGGATGAACTCTATAAGTAGCATCTGGTATCTTTTTAAACTCCCTTGCCATTAAATTACCCTGTCTTTGACGCTTTTTATGGGGCCTGCGTCACAAAAGGAAATTTTGGATTTATTCATAAAATGTTTCTCACAAATATTCTTTTGCTTACGATCAGCACTAAGATCATCTACTATACTGGTTTCTAACTCTTCATAAGACTTTATTCCTTCCATTATTTTGTAATAATTGAAAGATAATGCCAGAATCCATAAGTACTTAAATAACGGATAAGATTTTTTACATTTACTTTCACACCTTCTTTTATTTTTTATTTGATTAAAACAACTCTAGTAAAGAAGTTTCCACTGTATTGGCATCACTAAAAAATATTTTGTTTTTAATTGTATTTTTTATAACAAATTTGTTATCTTTTAATAGAGAACCCACCAAAGAGTGATTTCGAAAAAGTACATAATTTTAGGACTAAACGTGAAATAATTAAAAAACAAAATTTTCAAATTTATAGCTCTACATAACGGAATTCCCCAAGGCTCTCCTCTCTCCGTTGTCCTATTTATCGTTGCCTTTAACCAATTTAGTCAGATACTATCCAGTGAAAAACAGATTGAACACGCCATGTATGCCGACGATGCCGTAATTTTCACAAAAATCCGAGACAACAATAAGGTTAAAGAGATATTCTCTACAATTTTAAAAAAAATTATGGATTGGGGCTTAACATCTGGAGCAAAATTATCTATCGATAAATGTAGCCTGCTCCACATTTGTAAAAAACACAATTGCAACACTATTGACGTTGAATACAACAATATAAAAATAAAACGGGTTGACAAATTACGTATCCTCGGGATCATCTTTGATAAAAGTTTCACATTTAAAGAACACTGTTTAATGTTGAGAAAAAACTTAAATTCGAGACTAAACATTATTAAGTACCTCACTTCGAAAAACTTTAGGATTCATATTTCAACAATGATAAATATAACCCGGGCAATTATACTATCCAAAATTGACTACGCACTACCAATATATGGATGGTGCGCCCCCTCATATATAAAATTAATCCAAGGTCCATACAATGCAGCAGTTCGACTCAGCATCGGTGCCTTCCGTACAAGTCCTATAACCAATATATTGGCGGAAGCTGGTATGCCATCTATAGAAAATCGTACTTCGTATCTAACATCCAAACTAGTCCCAAAGCTTTTAATATGTGGAAATAAACTACTATCCCAGGAAGTCAAAAAATCTAACAACAATACTCGAACCCCTAGGCTGGAATCCACTATAATCAGATGTTTAAAGCTCGCTCGTTCAATCGGATTAGATACGCGACCAATAGAAATTAACTATCCATCTCAGCCCCCATGGCTTCCGGATAAATCAATCTTTATATTGTCAATGAGCAACCTACCAAAAACAACAACTCCACCACAAGTTTATAAACAAATCTTCAGAAACTTAACTGATGACCTTCTGGAATACAACTGGAAGTTACTATTCACAGATGGATCTAAATGTAGTAATTTCACAACTTTTGCAGCAGTAGACGTAGATGGTAACACCATTAACACTGGCTTTTTTGAGAAATATTGTTCTAATTTTACAGCAGAGGCATTTGCAATACTTGCCGCTATTTCATTTGCAGTTAATACGGAATCGAAATACATCATCTGCACCGACAGTCTATCTTCAATTCTCGCTGTCAAAAACTCCTCCTACGACTCTCCACTAATAAATGAAATCCGAAACCTTTGCATCCAATTTTCAAACAAAATTAAAATAATGTGGGTACCATCCCACGTTGGCATACTTGGTAATGAACTCGCCGATTTCGCAGCCGAAGAGGCTAAACGTAGACCATTGTTAAAATACCCCACTTGGGAATTAAGTGACTTAACTAACTACATAACATCCTATTTGAAGATGTCAAACGCCCACAAATGGGACACCTATCAGCACAACTACAAAAATATGAATCCTCTAGGTATCAGGCCTATATACCCAAAAAACTGCACCGGATGAGAAGCCAATACAATCGTTCGCCTCCGTATTGGGCACTGCAAATTCTCTCACAAACATCTAATTGAAAAATCCTCAGCTCCAATTTGTTCTACCTGCAACACAGACCTTAACGCCATCCATATCTTAGACGAATGCATCACCTACAGCTCTTCCCGGAGCACAATATTTGGTTCAAATATACCATCAGATCTCTTAAAAAAATATGTCTTAATAATATAAAATTAATTTATAAATTGATATGTATTAAAATAAGCCTAGAATTTATTGGTTCAAATCTTAATTTTTGTTTTGTTAACGATTCCTGCTATCATATTAGTAATTTTGGTTCCTACAAAAAATGGCACAATTAGCCTACCCAAAGTTGGAAGGATATTTTAATAATTTTTTAACTCTTACAAAATTCCCATCCATGATGATATTTCAATTTATATGATTTTCTCACATACATAAGTTTATGATTAAGATACATGCCAAATTTCCATCAACATATCTACTAATACGTTCATCATTTTTCGAAACATAAGGTTTAAACTTTAAGCTTTATAAATTTCATGTTATTAACATTCAAAATTATTCTTTTGTCTAAGAAACTAAGAAAGAATTGATGAGTTGGTATTTCCTTTAAAATTTATCACTAGTAAATGGCTTCCCAAATAAATGGAATTAATATTTATGTTTTCATTCTGATCATCGAGAATGCTACATCGTAGATTGGTAACCCAATCGTAAAGCTAATTGTTAAATGGTGATGCCTTCTCTTCAGGCAACTTATTTCCCAACTTAACCAATTCACAAACCAACACTTTTTTGGTTTATTATTATTGTGAATGAAGATAACAAACTCATTAACAAATTTAATAAATACACACATAGCATATGTACAATTTTATGTAAGTATGTGTTATTAGCAACTTTAAATGAAATTTACTCAAAATAAAGGAAAAAAGTTTAAAATTTGTAACTCTGGTGTACAGCTAAAAAGAAATACCTTTCAAATAATATACGTTTGGTCAAAATCGGGATAAAACGGTAGAACAAAACAACGGTAACAAGAAATCGCCTAGCCCATTAGTAGTATCGATTTTCGAAATCAAACATTCACAGAACGATTTAATTATCTTAGTTGTTTTTTTCTTTCTGAAAATCCCATATTTTTATACCCTATACCACTATGTGGTTTGGGTATAATGACTTTGTGCTGCTGTTTGTAACAACCAAAAATATTTGACCTACACCCATCTTTAATTATACCGATCGAGTCAGAATCACTATCTGATTCGATTTAACGATGTCCGTCCGTCCGTCCGTCTGTGTGTCCATGTAAAGTTTGTAATCAAACTGCAGGTCGCAAATATTAGTATATTTTGATGAAATTTGGTATTTGATCTTTTATCGGCCATGGGATGAACGCTGTTGAAATTGCTGAGAATCGGTCCATGTTCAGACCTAGCCCCCATACAAATGACCCCTATTAAATCGACTTAAATTGCCATAAGATCCAAATTATCATATAAATCTTAGTCAAATTGGGGTTGTATGTATATATTACATCCATTAATCAGTAGTCCAAAAATGATCCCTATTGGGTAACTCTTAGTCGGTCTCGACCGACTATAATTTTCTTACTTGTTAATTATAAGAGATATTTCACAAGTCTCTGTTACATATGTACTATATTAGTAGGCAAGGCAATTTCTTGTGACCTCTTCTACGCTTTTATTTATTAACCGATTTTGACAAAAATATACCAATTGAAAGGAATTTCTTTGCAGATGTGCACCATCTGGAATATTTTTTTAAGTAATAATCATTTGTTAATGTGTTTACAAAATATTTTATATCAAGAGCCCTATTTTGAGTTGTTTATTGGCTAAAATTGATAAGCTTACCTTTAGGCTCTTATAAAATTATTCATTAAAAAACCCATTTGTTTATCTTCTGTGTGTTCAACAAATAGTTATAATAAAATTTAGTGAATTTAATTTTAAATTTTATTTTAAAATTCACATCTTAATGATTTTTATTTAAATATTCATAAAATTTTAAATATATATAGATAAAAAAACATTGAAAGAAAAAAATTTTATCCTAGACTCTGCACTCGAATTTCGAGTTCTGGGCTCTGCTAGTTCTTATTGTTTTGCTTATTTGCTTCAGCGCCTATATAGTAGTTTTTTTTTTGTTTATTCTGCATTCTTGCTTTCAATAAATTCCGTTTTCTCAAGCGAATTTCAGTTCCGATAATTGAATTAATATTAATATTAATATTAATTAATATTAATATTATTATTAATATCAATTCACAACTTAGGCACATATACATTTTGTTCTTTTCCTAATCGAGAAGAGTTTTCCAACTTTCATTGTTAGTGTTCAGTTATCCTCCTATATTACGATATTAAGTTCTGGCCAAGTGTTTCCTTAAGCTGAGCTTCTTTCATTTGCTCTTATCACTAGTTTTTAATTCCCCTTATCTTTTTGGTATATTTCGTTCTTTTTATATTCCAGGGATTTCAATTTCAAAGCACTAACTTGTAATTTTTTTATGAAAATCATTTGTTAAACTACAGTATTAGTTGCTTAGTTGTTTGTTTTTTTTTTTATTGTTTTTTAGTTTTTGCCAATCTTTTCGTTAATTTTTTTCAGTTGTTTTATTTTTAAAGCTAAGTTGAGATTTTTTCCACTATCTTTACACCTTTTAAAATACTTCAGTGGTACAGTTAGTTGTTTTCACAATTTTTTTTTATTTTATTTTGAACACAAATTAGCGTAAATAAAAGTGTGGTAAGCTAAGCTGAGTTAAGAACAACCACTTTGCTTAAGGGGCAACACACAGTGGCGTTAGTTGATTTTGTATGTTTGAAAATCACTGGTGTGGACTTAAAATGAAATACATACAGTGCAGTGAATTTTTAAAATTAATGCTGGATAGTTTATTTTTGTCTGTAACACTTATTTAAAAAGTGTTTTTAAGCTTCCATAGAACTTGATATTGTAAGAAATAATACAAAAAATTAAATTTTAAACAAAATGCTTTTCTAATCGAAAGATCAATAAAAGACATTAACATATTAAAATGATTTCGGGCACATGGCCACCGAGGCTGTTTTGGACGATGCGCATTTTGGACGTTCATTTTTGGTCCGTATTTCCAAGTCTTGATGGTCGTATGGCAATGATAATATGAACAATATTTGCCTCCAAGGCATCAATTGTTGCTGGGTTATCAGCATAAGCTAGCAACTTCACGTAGCTCCACAGGATATAATGGATAGGTCTCAAATTGCACGAACTTGGAGGCCCATTAACAGGTCCTTTAATCGAAATCAACTTGTCGCCAAATTTTGATTTCAATAAGTCGTTGGTTGCGGTTGCCCTATGACACGTAGCGCCATCCTGTTGAAACCACATCTCACCAGGATCAATGTGTTACATATTTTGAAACAAAAAATGATTGATCCTGCTGTGGTAACGATCTCCATTGACCGTAACGCGAGTTCTGGCTTTATAAGGTCCGATGATGCCATCAGCGTACCACAGCAAACGGGCATTTTTCTGGAGGTCTGTTGTGTATTGGTCTCACTGTTTATTAATGGGCCAAAAATAAGCCTCATCGCTGCACATAATTTTGCTACAAAACATCGGATTCATTTTCAACTGCTTAAGAGGCCAATCTCAGGCTTTAACTCCTGCATCAGCTGGATCTTTTACTGATTTGCAAAGTAAATTTGGATAATTTGGTTGTGTTGTTTAAACGTGAATCTATGGATGATGATTTGCCTGAGCATACTGATAATAAATGTTAAAAGCTGAGCGCAGCAAAAAAAACACGCATTTATATCTATAATATTAATAGGCAAGCCGATTTCTTGTGACCGATGTAAGTTTCACAGTTTTACCCCAATTTCGACAATAAATTGAAAGGTATTTCTCTTCAGCTGTTACCCAGATTTACAGAATTTAATCGTCTGGAATATTTTTTGGAGTTATGATCGTTTAAAGTTGCTACTAACACATACATAAAATTATACAATGGCATGTGTGTGTTTATTAAATCTGTTAATGTGTTTGTGTTAATGCGTTGAGTTTGTTTTTTTCATTTAAAATGAGCTGGATTGTGAAGCATACCTTTATGGTCTTTATTAAATAAAAAATTAAATTTCCTAGAACTTGCACTCGAATTTCGAGTGCTGGAATTTGCTAGTTTCTATAAAAACAGTATTCTCTTGGAATGATTAATAAAACCTTACTTTTTTATATGATTCTATATAAGGTAAATATTATGCACTCATTATATAAACTGAGACGTTACGGAACGGCAAAAAATCAAAACTCACAAATATTTTTAAGATTTTTTTCATATTCATAAGGTCTAAGCGATTCGTAAGTTTTGGTTTGACGGAATGCCCCATTAAATTTTGTTTAAAAGAAAGATATTAAAAAATATAATTTTAGCGCGCTGAATCGGAAACAAAAATCAGAACTTCTCAATCACATCAGATATTCGCGAAATTTTAACTCATAAACTTTTTTTTTTTTTGGAATAAAACAAAATGCCTTTATAAAGCAATATAGTTATTTCCATACTGAGACGCATTGGGCAGACTCTCGTCTATACAATTCTTGAAATACTGATAGAAATCTTCGTTGCTTGATTTGTTTGAAATATCTTAAATGTCATTTCAATTCACTTTATATTTAATTAAGATATGTATGTTAAATTAGTACTAACTAGTGTAGCCCAGCGCTCGAAATTCGAGTGCAAATTCTAGGAAATATTATTTTTTCATTCAGTTTTTGTCTTCCAATGTTTTTTTAATCTATATATAGTATATAAAATTTTTTTTGAGTATTTAAATGAGCCTAAAGGTATGTTAATCAATTTGAGCAATTGACAATTCAACACAGAGCGTGTGATATCTATAATATTAATAGGACAGGCGATTTCTTTTGACTGATGTTTTGTTCTACCATTTTATCCCGATTTTGACCAAACGTGTATTATTTGAAAGTATTTCTTTTTAGTCGATTTGCAGATTTACAGATTTTTAAATTTTTTCCTTTGTTTGGAGTAAATTGCATTTAAAGTTGCTACAAACACATACATAAAATTATACAATGCTTTGTAATAAAAATGAGTTTGTTTTTTGTGTTGATTTGTGAATTGGCTATAATTGATTAGCATACTTTTAGGGTCTTTATTTAATGAAAAAAAAAAATTTCCTAGAATATGCTCTCGAATTTCAAGGGCTGGAATCTGCTAGTATAATTTAAATCATTCGCATTAACAGGGTGTAACGAATTGTTATAAATATTTTATTTTATTTAATTTAATATACTTTTAAGACACATTAAGCATAAATTTTATCATTCTCAGCTTCTCCTCCATATGAACTATAACTACGCCAATTTTCACACTCTGCCGTGCCCGCATATTGCTTAAAAAGGGAACTAAAAAATAAAATAAAAATTAAAAAAGAAAAATTATTTCAAATTGAAGATTAGTAGTACATGATGGATCAATTCTGTGGTCAAAGTCCGATTCAGCACCCTAAGGACAAATATTAATATAAAAATCTATGTTTTGAATTTTCGTTAGAACTTTCTTTAGATTCCCCAAGGCCGTATTTTAAATTTTGCAACAACGCCACTGCCCTTTTTTTATTTATATTACCCTTTTATTTTCTTTAGCACACATGCATTTATAACATAACCACAACATATCCTAACGGATTAAGTTTAATACGCGTTTTTTTTAAAAAGAACTTCTGCCAACAATAGTGTAAAAACCGACAACAATCTAAGTAAAGGAGAGGGAATGAAATGTGTGAAACCTAAAAAACATTCCCTACAATAAAGAACTTGTGGCTCAAAATCACAAATACCAAACACAGAACTTTAAAGGAACTAATACATTAGTGACCAAATAAAAATGTTTAGTTACTTCCAATCTAAATATAGGAGTTAAATTGTTATTAAATAGGAAACATCATGTCTTTAACTTTTAATTTGAATTGCGTTTTTGTTAACAAAGAAAAAATTTTGTTATTTGCTTTTTTCTTAAGGACATTTGTTCAAACAAATTTATGTACGGTTTATGAAGGATACTATGTTCCTGTTAATGTTAACAAAATAATTGATTTACTTAGAACTCTGTTTTAGAATAGCATATTTTACTTTGGAATCACACACACGCATACATTCATCCATGCATACATACATACATGTAGACAATTCCTAATGGTGTTTGTAATGCTGTTAGCTCTAAGTAACAAGTAGAGAGTACAATGTGAATACAATTCATACAAACAATGTCATTTCGCATGCCAGATTTTCATATTTATTTCATGTGGAATGAAAATAACAACGGCGAATCAGTACTGCAGCTTCTGTAACAGACTAAATGTCTCTGTATGTCTGTTTAAATGTAGGGCTTTAAAATACTACTGGAGCAGCAGTAGCAGCAACAGCTACCAACAAATAAACAATGCTAGCAAATCTAGTGAACTTCACAGAGATTAGCCCTCATGAAAGCATCAGTATTAAAAGCTTTTCCCTTGTATTGTTTGTTTGTTTGTTTTTTTTTTTTCTTTTTTTTTTTTGTTTCTTCATTTTCAACTCTTAATCATTGCTGGTGGCTTGTCATTCTATTTCACGTTCTAATTATTATCACGTGTGTGAATGTTGGGTATTGCCAGTGTTGTATGACAGGGATGTTACTTAATTAGTAGCACAATTTATTAAAAAATTTCCTTTTCCAAATACAGCATTAGTACTTAGTTTAAGTAGTTACTAAAGTAAAATCAAGGAAGTGAACGTCTTAACTATCGAAGCTTTAACTATCAGAAGGTTTTAATTTGTTTTCACGTAACAATACGTACATTTTAAAACGCTTTTCGAGTGAAATATTTTATTCACTTGAAAAAGTACCAAATTTTAAAAACGAAACCAAAAATCGGAATTAACTTAAATAGGCCTTTAATAAGAGCATTGATTAAATATAATTCTTTGAATATTAATTATATTGCGGAATCTAATTCAACAGAAACCCAATTTAAAAACTGTTTGCCACAAGTTGTCAAATAATTTAATTATATTTTAGCAAATAAGTCTCTGGTGATTTTACGTGCGTGCCTGTCATGTTAACTTAACAACACGGTGGCCTTAACAATGGGTAGGATACTACGCATCCGCCAATGCCCCGTCAGACAGTCCTGTTGCTCTATGGATCGCAACACTCGGTTGAATCCAACTCCACGACGAGCTGTGCTCTGCCTGCGATTTTAGGCCAACACGAAACTCCTCGAAGGGCCGTTCCCAAAAAAAGCCCATTTTCAGGATTCATCATATCATTGTCGATCATCCACAGTACTTGCAAAAACACACTACTTTCTAACACCTCTTGACAAGTCCATTACACTCCTTCTTCTAGCTATGTATCCTCCCTATGGCTGTACATGTGAGCTGACATTGACAGCTTTCCGAACTCGTTTCTCAACTCATGTTAATTTTTACCTTACTAATCTCATTCTTCCTGTTGTCTCCATCAGGGGGCTAAGGCTGATATCGATATCGTTCCGACCTCGCTCTTCATTAGATCTCCGACTCATTAGTTTAGCGCTGTATTATCAGTATGGTAGCTGACTCAAGCGCCCTAGGACTTGTCATCAATCCAACACTCTTGCCTACTGACTCCTCCTGGCTGCTATCTTGTCAGTGGTAGCTGACGCAAACAGCTCTTGACTCGTTTTCAATTCATGTCACATCATTTCAACACTATCGATCTATTCGATCTACCCTTTTCGATCCACCATAATTCGTTGCGAATATAACAAGAAATTATAAACTTATCGAAATTCGAGTGCAAATTCTAGGAAATATTTTTTTATTAATTATTTTCCTTCAACGTTTTTTTTAAATCTATATATATAAAATTTATGAATATTTAAATGAGCCTAAAGATATGTTAATCAATTTTAGCAATTCATTCGCATTAACAGGGTGTAACGAATTATTACAAACATTTTAATTTATTTAATACTACCCGGTCTTGTCCGAGATCCAAAGGCCTTTGACTTGAAAAATGGTTCACTATGCTTACCAAGCGCTAAGTACTTAGTCCCCAATCAACAAATTCCTCAAAAAAAATTAACTTTCTCCCCAAAAATTTGTTTGGGATTGGGGAATTTGTTGATGATGAAAAATTAATTTTTTATTTCAATTTAAAATTTTTGATTTTTTAATTTAGCAGTTTTTTTAAAGGACGCTACAGCAAAAAATACTTCAAAAATAAGTTGCGATACCGCTTGAAGTTTTTGTAGACATCAAATATAAAGGAATCGTTTGCAAATTAAAGGAATCAGAAGTTTCAAAAATTGAATTACTTCATGCAATAAATGATCATCATTAAGCAGAGACGTCAAATTTATAGAAGTTTCAAAAATGGAAAATGAATGCGACGTTTAAAATTGTGCCGCAAAG
This sequence comes from Cordilura impudica, assembly GCA_963682025.1. Taxonomy (NCBI): domain Eukaryota; kingdom Metazoa; phylum Arthropoda; class Insecta; order Diptera; family Scathophagidae; genus Cordilura; species Cordilura impudica. The sequence continues at coordinate 70,061,983 of OY821521.1, forward strand.
TTGCTTTAAGCAACTGCTTATTAGGGTTAGTCAGTTTTTGCGAAGAATGCTCTCGTAGTATGAGGTAGGGCATGGAAAACTATGAAGAACTGCATGTTTAGTTTTAGGAAATGGTAAAAAAACATTTCCCGTATAATGCATTTACTTTTGCTCGAAACCGATTTTTTGATTTTATATTTTTTGTGATTTCTAGCAAAAGTAAATGCATTTTACGGGGAAGGCTTTTTTACCATTTCAAAAAAATTAACATGCAGTTCTTCATGGTTTTCCTTGCCGTACATCATATTGCGAGAGCAATTCGATATTCGACAAAACTCAAAAAAGTGACTAACCCTACTGCTTATAGTATATGTTTGGCCTATTTTGATCAACAGGTAATTATTGGACGTACGTAGATAAGACTTTTCACTGAGCTATGTTCCGCGAACTTTTCCGCGCGTTTGGCAGCAACATCCGTGCTGCCGCGCAGTTAGCATCAACTTATTTTAATCGCCAAAGTATATATTTCGGATCATTCCAGTATTTTAGCTGAGCTGTGATCGCGAGCGCGTCACGTCCAAGCGTTTGGCAGCCACACTACTGCTACCGCGCAGTTGTCGTCAACTTATTTTAATCGCCAAAATATATTTTTCATATCATTCCGATATTTTAGCTAAGCTGTGTTTTGATGCTATTGAAAAGACTACAGATATTAAATAAATTTGTTGTAGGACAGATATTGAGAGCAGTTGGGGAATTTGTTCATCTCTTTCGGGAAAATTTTTTTTTAAATTTGGGGAATTTGTTCGTCGTGAAGTTGTTCCCCAATTTTTTGGCGCATACACGAAAGTACTATACTCTGAAGCAGGCGACATAAAATTGCCTACGAGAAAAACAGTCGTTTAAGGAGCTTCAGATTGCCTGGATTCAGCTTGTCTTAGCCGCTGGATTGCTAGACGCACTTGAGTAGATTCAGGCATTTCCGCTTCTCTTGACAAAGCTTGCTGAGCTGCGTTCCGCGAGCGCATCGAAATGGTGCTATTGAAAAGAATACAGATTTTAAATGCATCTTTTGCAGGACAGATATTGAGATCAGTATGCAAATTTTCAGTTAAATAAATATTTAACAAAATTCATTAAATAAAAATATGTAAAAATTTAAGAACGAATTTGGGGAGTAATTTTATTTATTTATTTCGTTAAAAAAAAAGGGGAATTTGTTCATTTTTTTGGGGACCTTTTTTTAAATTTTGGGAATTTGTTCATCGTGAAGTTATTCCCGTGTTTACCAAATTTCAGAGAAATCCGTTGAAATATACAAATATGTATAGCAAACAAATGTACCAAAAAACAGAAAATGAGTTTTATAAAAAAAGTGGGCGTAAAGGCAAGCGTGGCCAGAAAGATATATATTATGACCTTGGCTGGAATACAGAGATAACTTGTACCAAACAAACTTCAGAGAAAGCCGTTGAAAAATAAAAGTTTGTAACAAATAAAAGGGGAAAAAATAAATTTTATATACATAGAAGTAGGCGCAAAATTAGGCGTGGCCGGTAAAATTAGGCGTGCCCTTTTCTAGGGCACAGAATCGCGTGTACCAAATTTTAGAGAAATCCAATGAAAAATAAAAATTTTTATAGCAAATAAATATACCAAAAAACAGAAATTGAAATTTGTATAATAAGTGGGCGGTGAAATAGGCGTGGCCGGTAATAACCATATGGCGACCTTTCCTGGAGTACAGAAATCGTGTGTACCAAAATTCAGACAAATCCGTTGAAAAATAAAAATTTGTATAGCGGTCAAACAAACAAACAAAGATAAAATGAATTTTATATATCTATAGATTTTATCGGAGCATCTTTATATATTCATTCACCATTTCGAGGTTACTAAGCCTAACCTGCTCGAAATAATGACAAACAATATTATCCTTATCTTAACTAAGTAAATGTGCTATTTTTTGAATGAGCATGATTTGAACAGACAAACGGACATATAGATATCGCTAATATGGGCTCAAGGATACAGATTATATATACTTTATGGGGTCACAAATTCGATATTTACTTGGTTAAGATAAGGATAACATTGCTTCTCATTATTTCGATAAACTGATATTTATCCCCTGCACGGTGATGTGGAGGGTATAATGATAATAATTTGTTTAAAAATATCGTATTTATAAAAATATTATTACACTGTGTAACAAGTTCAGGTTAGCAAAAGTTAGGTCGATTCTGAGAGTGAGGGGTGAAAATAGAGGCTAAATTAGAAGACCCGTATCGCGGCGTTTGTTTATGTTAGTTCGAATTTTTTTTTAACGACCTTCGAACTTTGCAGTCAAATGCCGATTTTCAGCATATTTATATGGTTTATATGGTTTTTTGGCTATAACTCGTCGACTAATTGATATTTTTCAATCTGTAAAAACCATATTATTGCTAGAGACCTGTGTAACAATCAAAATTTTTTTAGAAAATTAATTTAGAAAATTTTTGTGATGCTTATGAAGCAAACTGTTGGAAATATTATTTTTTTTTTCATGCTTTTTGAAAATATTTTCCACAAAACGAAGTCTTTTTTGCTTTCTGTTTGATCTATAATATGCCTCTTAGTTTCTTCAGTAAATTTCATTTGAAAAGAAAACAATAATGATAAATACAAAACTTGCGTTTTCCAGCTTAATATTTATTTACTTCTCATTTTTTATGTACCAATTTTGTTCAGTGTTGATTTTGAAGAAACATTGAAAAAGAAATTATAAAAATATGGAAAAAAAAAATATTTTTGAAATGTTAGTCATGAAAAGTTTTAAGTAAAAAAATTAAATAAATTAAATTAATGATTTGGCCAGTTGCCGTTTAGCAGGCGGCTGTGGATCAACATCACTGCTCTCTCTAATATCTTGGTCATCGTCATCATCATCAGAAAGGTCGATGATTTCGTAAAACAGATTAATAGCGATAGTTGTCTTCCCCTTCATCCTCTTTTTCCTCGTCTTCCTCTTCCTCAAAGGTGTTTTTATACCACCAACAAATTTCTGCGAGTATTGCATCTGGTGATTTCTTTCCTCTGTACCTGAAACGAAAATAGTTTTCAATGTTAACATGTTTAAATTGTGCACTCTGACAAAGATATTAGAAAAATCTAGGAATTCAAAATTTGCAAACTCTATAGTTACCTTATATCAAATGGAAGCGCAGTTTGGTGATAACGTTCGCCTTGCTCATCAGATTCAGTTGGCAACTGTTGAGCGAGTTGATCAAGATGCTGATGCAAGAGATTAATTTTGTACGGCATATTAACCCCAATTTCATCGAAAGCTGCCAGCATGTTTGCAACAGATTGCCTGTAGTTGTGTTTGCATTCTTTACCCAAAAGTCCCAAAAGACTGCTTTCAATGCGACCCATGCATTTAATTCTCGATCTGTCAGTTTTTTTTTTTTTTGTTATTTTTATGAAATCGATCCAAAAAAATTAAAAGTGAATTTTATCACGACCGAGCGAAAATTAAAAGACATCAGATTCGGCTGAGTTTCGAGTCTTAACTGAATCTTCATTTTTGAAATTAGTTCGCTTGTCCGAAATAAAAAAAAATGGTTGAAAACAAAAAAGTTGTTTGACTAATTCCTAATTCTTGCAACTTCCCTTTTCAATTACTTCTACCTAAATCGCTATTTATTTAATGGTTTTGGGATTTTTAACGCAAATTATCGACTAAGACCATTTTGTTTACCCTATACCACTATGTGGTTTGGGTATAATGACTTTGTGCTGCTGTTTGTAACTACCAAAAATCTTTGACCTAGACCCATCTTTAATTATACCGATCGAATCAGAATCACTATCTGATTCGATTTAACGATGTCCGTCCGTCCGTCCGTCCGTCCGTCTGTGTGTCCATGTAAAGCTTGTAATCAAACTGCAGGTCGCAAATATGAATATATTTTGATGAAATTTGGTATATAAGATTTTATCGGCCATGGGATGAACGCTATAGAAATTGGTGAGAATCGGTCCATGTTCAGACCTAGCCCCCTTACAAATGACCCCTATGAAATCGAATTAAATTGCCATAAGATCCAAATTATCATATAAATCTTAGTCAAATTGGGTTTGTATTTTTATTACATCCATTAATCAGTAGTCCAAAAATGATCCCTATGGGACAACTCTTAGTCATAGGCCCCATATAGAGCTGCTTCCCGATCTTCACTTAAATCTATCAAAAAACAAAAATATTGCACTGATTATTCTAAAATTTTGTTTGTATATATTTTTGCAAAATACAAGAGACCTTACCAAACATGGTCAGGATCGGTCTATTTTCGGGCCTAGTCCCCATATAGATATAGCATCCGATATGAACTTTTTCATATCTGCAGACAAAAAAATTTATAAAAATCCCACTCAAATTTGGTTTAGCTTATTTTCTATGTCCAGTTAGTTGGGCCTATGGGGTAGGGTCTCTAAGCGCATGGTATAGGGTATCCTATAGTCGGTCTAGACCGACTATAATTTTCTTACTTGTTTTTAAATTAAATTTATTGAAGAAACCGAGAAGCATATTATAGATCAAACAGAAAGCAAAAAAGGCTTAGTTTTGTGGAAAATATTTTCAAAAAGCATGAAAAAAAAATTATTTTTCCAACATTTTGCTTCATAAGCATCACAAAAATTTTCCAAATCAATTTTTTAAAAAATTTTGATTGTTTCACAGGTCTCTAGCAATAATTTGGCTTTTACAGATTGAAAAATATCAATTAGTCGATGAATTATAGCCAAAAACCCATATAAACAATATGCTGAAAATCGGCATTTGACTGCAAAGTTCGAAGGTCGATTAAACAAAAATTCGAACTAACATAAACAAACGCCGCAATACGGGTCTTCTAATTTAGCATCTATTTTCACCCCTCACTCTCAGAATCGACCTAACTTTTGCTAACCTGAATTTGTTTCGCAGTGTAATACAAACATTAAACAATTTTCGCAAAGTGTTTTTCGGTACTTTTTACAATAAAAAGGGAGAGAAAAAATGTCTTTAGTGCCGTGTGCTGATTTCCATTATTCTTTAACTTTTAGTTTCTAAAACAAAATATATTTTCCAAATCATTATTTTGTAGAGAGGAAGAGTCTCCTTCTCTCTCTCGCTCTTTGCTAAACACGTACATAGTATCTATTAGCTAACTGTGTTAGTTTGTTTGCTTGGAATGGATGGATTTGTTTGTCTGTTATTGTTGTTGAATGATATACAATTCACAATTTAATAGCGGAAGATTTAATTCACTTGATGTTTTATGCTAGTTTTAAAGTATAAAATATGTTGCTCATGTGTTGTCTTTGTTGTTGAAGCTGTTGTTAATATAATGTGACACTGGAGTAGTTTTAAGAATACAGACACATACATATAATATCGTATCATTGTTAACATGAATATAAAAAGAAACCAACGAGGTGATGAAGAATTTATTAAAATGAAATAGTATTAAACTTACCAAAAAAAAAATTGTTACCATATACATAAATATTGGAAGTAGGGGTAAAATATTCTAGAACAAAACTAATTGCAATTTTAAAACTTTATTTTCCTAATTATTAAATTTAAGACAAAATTTTTCTTTGAAATTCATCACATTACAAAAATATTTTTTTAGTCTTAAATAAAAACAAATTTCGTGTTTAAAACACGTACCTTTTTCTTTCATATTCCATATATTAAACTAATAAAAATTTCTTACACAATGGTACAAAAAAAACTTGTTAATATATATAAAAAAACATGTAAGAGTATTAAATTCGGCTATGCCGAATCTCTGATACCCTCCGCCTGGATTTTACGTTTCCATTAATATCTAAACTTATAATATTTGAAGAATTAAACAATTTGATAAACTTAATACTTGATACGTATTACAACAAACACATTGAATTTTTAACCTTTTAGTTTGGAGATGTCTTCATTTTAGGTTATATCTTGGTACCATGATGCCCGATTTACTTCATTTTAAATATCAGGCTGTTAGATATAATGAAAACCAATACTGTCCTAAACTGACTCAGGTATACGGCTTATATTTTAAAAGAGCGTGATTCTAACAGACAGACAGACAGACAGCCCAACATTGCTATATCGACAAGAGAATATACATATTAGATCACAAATGCATTTGTCGTTACGTTACAAACGGTATAACAAAATGATATATACCATCTGCATAGTGGTGTGGAGGACATTAAAAGACAACCATTCTCCGCTTTAGTTGCAGCGTCTACCACACGCATACTCCAACTTCGCTTATGCCTTGATTAATATAATCCTCTTTACCTAAAAAAAAAATGAATGAATGGTTAAACATTCTCTGCTTAGTGGGAGAGATGGTGGTTACTTAGCTAGTAAATAAAGGAATGGTTAGAAAGAAATATATGAAAAACACAGAAATATCATCAGAATAAAAATATTCATACCCTCGGCTTTAACACAAGTTAATAGCTCTCTGGTTGTATTAAGTATTTGGTATCAGTATTGAAAGTATTGATGTTACAATACGATTGACGTTCTTCGCTTAAAAGCGGAAGAATAAAAAAATACTTAAGCTGGTGATTTAATTTATATGCAATATTAAACGAAATTCAGCAGGTTAAGATTTCTGTTGTTTTCTGAGCTTTTCATTGAAACTTAACCTTCATCAATAAAGCAAAATAAGAAATGAAAGAGTGTTAGCGCGCGGCTTCTCAAATAGCAGCGATTCTGAAATACTTGCACATTTTTTCTTTTTCCATTTTTTTTGTTGTGTATCGTATATAACTAATGATAACCTCTTAAGTAGGCCATAATATACGGCTCAATACTGGGTTATTTGCTTTTGCTGCAATCGTCGAAGTATTAATATTTTGTATTATTATTTTTCGTTTTTTTTTTTTTTTTTTTGTTATTTCCCTATTGATGGGGATGAAATTTGATCCTTTAAGACAAGTGCTTTTATTTTCAAATGCTTATAGAATTGACTGACATCTTTAGGTATGTATGTCGTCGGAGGATGGTGCATGGATTGAGATGGTTTGGAATTGAATAAATACTTAGCATGATGGTGGTGTAAGGTTGATTATATTTTATGATATAAGAGTGTTTGTATATTTCGTTATGTCTGAATCAATGAACGATTATTTCTCTTTTCGTTGTTGGCATATATTTGCATTAATCATAAACCTTATGCCAGTTATATTTGTCTCAATTTTAGTTTAATAATCCCAGCAAAAAACCAGCTGAAATTTTCTTAATTCCACAATCAGTTAATTTGCCATATTTGATGTCCTACTAAAATCTAACAGGAATCAAATTATTTGTTGTTTCATATTTTTCCTAGCAGTAGGATTGCTAGGATTGCCACAAAATATGAATTTTTCATTATAAAGTACAAGGGCTGTCCAAGAACAAATCGTCCTGACGTAAAGATCAGAGCAGCAATCTATAATATTAATAGGCTAGGCGATTTCTTGTGACAGATGTTTTGTTCTACCGTTTTATCCCGATTTTGAGCAAACGTATATTATTTGAAAGAAATTTCTTTTTAGCCATTTAAAGATTTACAGATTTTTAAACTTTTTCCTTTATTTTGAGTAAATTGCATTTAAAGTTGCTACTAACACATACATAAAATTATACAGTGCTATATGTGTATTATTAAATGTGTCAATGTGTTAGTTAATGAGTTAGTTATCTTCGTTCCCAATAATAATAAACCATTAAGGTGTTGGTTTGTGAATTGGCTAAGTTGAAAAATAAAGATGCCTAGAAATTGCACTCGAATTTCGAGCGCTGGAACCTGCTAGTTAAAAAAATGCTTTGGGGAAAAGGGGCAAGTTAATGAAATATATATTTTAAGTTTAAATGATGCGTGGTAAAGAAGAAGAAAGCATATATTACAAACTGCACTGTATTCTTAATCCGACCGGTTTCTGGCATTTCAGCTTTTATCAGCGATTTATTGAACATTGTGATAATTGAAATGTTTTTAATTGAATAGATTGTTTCTATATGAAAATTTACCTACTTAGGGCGGCCGTGAGGTTTGAACCATGAACCTTCACATACACTCGTACTTGCACTTTTTTGGTCAGCGCTTTAACACACTCACCTAAAGTCAGGCCTACGAGCAGTGTGGCTGGATTCAGTTTTCTACCATACAGCTTTACTTTGTATTAATTTCAGAAGATACAACTCTGTCCATACAAACAATCGTTATATTTGAATTTTAAGAATATTTACACTTCTAATTTCCACTATTCTCAGTTTTCGTAGGAGTTGTCATATGTGATGCACGGTACATACCTACATATGCACTTTACATATATTTGAGATGACGCATTGAAGCGAAGAAATTTTTTGTTTGTTGGATTTATAGTCATTTTTCAGACATATTGTAATTACTACTGTAATTAATATTAATTTTTGTTTAAATGGTGCGTGGTATATATTTTAAGTTTCAAGGAGCCAACAAAAGTAAATGATCTCAGTGAATATGTCAATATGGAAAAAATTTTTCAGCGTTATGTAATTCAATAATTTCGTTTTAAGACTTTAAAATATTGGTTGGCCCTTCGTACGGCCACAAAGGATTAAGGAAATCCACAAAATGATACTGGATGATTGTCGGCTAGCAGAAGTGATAGCCAATGCAAAAAGCCACATATTGACCGAAAATTTGGAGACGAGGAAGCTGTCCGCAAGATGGGTTCCGCGTTTATTCACAATTGAACAAAAACAGCGTCGCACAGTGGACCATTTCCATAACTTTTGATTGGATTGGAATTTTGATATGCGGTTTTTTGTTTGGTAGGTGGGACTATATCCTTTTATTTTTGCTACAAAATGTATATATCGACCCGTAATAAAAAAGTTATGTACGGTTTAAAATACATTTTCATTTTTAGTTGAATTTTAGTACAAAAAAGAAGTTTGAAAAGGATAAAAAAGTTTTTTTTTATATGATGTTTTACTTTTCCAGTTGATTTTACGACTAATATTTTTTGAGTATTTAAAAAGTTAAATTTTGCGGTCAACTGTTTAGTCCTAATGTTCACGAGGGCCAAAGGTTGTTTTTTTTTTTTTTTTTTTTTTTTGAAAGAGCCCGAGTCAAAATATAATTAATTAAGCAGCGAACGTAAAAGTTAAAGTGTAATGAATAATACTTCTGGAAACATCTATAATATTAATACGCAAAGCGATTTCTTGTGACCGATGTAAGTTTCACAGTTTTGCCCTGACTTTGACAAAAAATTTATCATTTGAAAGGTATTTCTTTTTAGCTGTTGCCCAGGTATACAGATCTTCTTCCTTTGGAATACTTTTTTGGAGTTATGATCGTTTAAAGTTGCTATTAACACATACATAAAATTATAAAATGCCATGTGCGTGTTTATTAAATTTGTTAATGTATTTCTGTTAATGTGTTAAGTTTGTTTTCTTCATTTAAAATGAGTTGAATTGTGAAGCTTACCTTTAGGGTCTTCATTAAATGAAAAAAAAAAATTTCCTAGAATTTGCACTCGAGTTTCGGGTGCTGGAATCTGCTAGTTATTATAACTACACTTTCTTGCAATTATGTAAAATAAATTTGCTTGTCTCTTATTACCACTTTCAGAAGTTAAAAAACCCAGACCCTAACCCCTCTTAAAAGGTGAAGCATACCTTATCATATTAGAAGGGTGTGCCGCAATAGTTTTTACCCTTTTTTCCTATTTTTTCAGGTATTTAAACTATATAACTTAAGTTCCGACTATTAATATTCTTGAAACATTCCTATGTTAATGCACCTGTCAAAATAAAAAAGATTTTACCCGTTAATATAATTTAACAATTAAGCACATTATGTCTCAACCCTTTTCTATAAGTATATAATAACTCATGTCAACTCTACCATTTCCTTTTTCTGTCAGTATAAAAAAGAAATAACTTCACGCAAAAAAAAATACACCAACTTTTGTATTCATAACACACAGACGGACGGACGGACATCGATAAATTGATTCAGAAAGTAATTTTGAGTAGACCCGTATAATAAAAAATGGGTATAGGTCCAATATTTTTGATAGTAACAAACATCAGGGCAAACTCATTATACCCTAACCACGTAGTGGAAAACTTTTTTATTCATAAATTTTGTAAAAAATATCTGATCTTGGGTCAGAAAAATTGTTCTGGTGCACACGGGCGTAAACTCGTGGATATATAATGGGGTATAGGATTGTAGGGGAAGGTTCGGACTAAAGAAGACGCAAGATTTTTTTGAAGGCTTTTGATGGGCACGAGGTATGCTCTATAAGGTAGGAGATTTTAGCGAAATTTGGACCTATATAATTTTTTTTTTTAATTTCTAAACGAGTCAGTGCGTTATATTCCAAAAGCTAATAGCTTGGAAGCTCCAAAATTATACAAAATTTATTTTACTTGGAAATCTTTTAAAACAAAAAAGTTACAGTCATTTTAATTAAAATTTATAAGGAAGTTTTTAATTTTAGCAAAATACTGAGAAAGTCCATTTTCAAATACCCTGTTTGTTGCGATGTAGTTGAAATAGAGTCGCAATTTTTTGGCTCAGGTGGTTCAATGGTATTTTCTTTCAAATGAATATATAACTTTCAAATCGGTGTCCATAAAAAATTAATTTTTGGCCGCCATCTCAAAATATGGTCCACAGTGCGCCGTGGAGATGTTTCAATAGAGTGTTTGCCGATGTTTCATCGCAATAAGGCCACTCCACGCTTGAGACAAAGGAGCTTTTAAGATGGTGAACTGAAATGGGAAAATTGTGTGCAAAGAAGCCGAAGATAGTCCTTCTGCAGGCTTGGTTTTAGTGTATGTTGTTTTGGGTTGCGTGTGGGACAATTTTTATTGATTATCTTCAAAATTGAAAAACAATCAAAGGCGAGTATTATGCTAATTTAATGCAGCATTTAGAAGATGAAATTAAGGAAAAAAGGCCGCGTTTGACGAAAATGAAAGTGTAGTTTCATCAAGACAATGCATCACTTTACACATCCACTGTAACGATTGGCAAAATCTATGGACAAACGATCGACTTGTTTCACTACGCATCTTATTCGCCATATTTAGCTCTCTGGTATTAGCTTCTATTTCCAAACTTGAAATCGTTGCAAAAATCATATCTTTTGAACCGAATAACATAATTGAACAGTTTAAACAGCATATGATAGATAACTGTTCAGCCTATGAAATGAGCGTTTGGAAAGGGTGCTACACTTTGTAGGGACCTACTTATGGGTTATCAAAGTTTCAATTTGTAGAAAAATCAATTTTATGGTAACTAAAAAAAATTATTTTTACATTTTTAGATTGTTTTTATTTTTTTTTCTTTAGGGTTTTATGTTTTAAATTATTAACCAACAAATTAAAAAAAAATTACTCCTTTTTTAAATTTATTTTTTCAATTTTCTGTAAAATATTCATCACAATTCGTAAGAGAAGGTATATCTAAAAGACTAATCATTTCTAAACTATAATTATTTTCTAACTCTATTCGTGACTTCACATGCCGCAGGGAAGAAATAAGTGGATCGGAAGATGCTGCCAACATGTTGAAGAGGTCCTCATTTTGCCTTACCCTTGATGCTTTGAATGTGTTCTGCAATCTATATTTTTTATAAAATTTGTTATTGGCAAAGACTGGTACTCAATTATATCTTTGCCATGCGCCAATATTTTATGGACGGTCGGGGTCAACTTCTTCTGTGGATATATTTCTGCTAAAAGAGATGCAGTTTTCGATGCATATTCTCCATATTTTGTAGAATTGACATTTTCTTTGCAGTTTAAAACATTCAAGATCGATCCCAATCTTTTCACGATTTGATTGTCAATTCCAGTGATTCTAGTTACTGCCTCATCATTTTCAAAAAATCTCCTAGAAGTGTTTCCATCATTTGAGTTACCGTATCCGTGCTTGGGACAGTCTACTTTTAGTCCAACTTGTTTAAAAAAAGCATCCTGTATTTGCTTCTTTCTGATCTTTTCCTTATCCTTTATTGATGTATTTTCATCGAAGTTTTCCTCCTCTTGTGGTAGGGTATACGCCAGTTTTAGCAAGAACTCCATACACCTTATCCTTGCGTGCAATGGTGACATTCCATATTCGTAATTCTCCTCGTTTGTAGAATCGTTTAAATTACCAAAGTTCTTCTGACTCTTTTGCAAATCGGGCATGACAATGTTGAGGTTGTTCCTGTCAGTTCGTTTACGACTTTTCCGTCAACCATGGTCAGGTGGAACCCGTAATTGCATTCAGTATATTTTTCTTCTCCAATTTGCAGCTTTGTAGGCTTAATCTTGCTTATTTGTTCTTCAATGTCCTTCACCGTGGTCCTTATGAGTTCTGCCGATTCCCTTGCAAACTGAAACATTATTGGTCAGCAATAATGCACTGATGACGAACGTGGATTTGTCCAGTGTAGGGAAATATCAGACTTTAGCCGCAAAGGAACAACAGATGCCATAAACATATTTCCGTCCGATATTGTAGCGTCATCGGAAGATATCCTTTGCTTATAAACGCTTTGTCCGGATGATCCATCGCAGCCCCATTTGCTGATCAATGTCACTTTCTCAGGAAGAATTTTCACCTAATTTTCAGGAAGACTCTCCAACAACCGTTTTGCTGTATGGCCCATGAGATCCTGCAGATTGGCTTTCACAGAGACTTCCGTAAATTCCGTATGCAGTGGTCGAGAATTTATTTTGGCTTGCGTAATATGCTTGTATCCTGTTAAAACGTCAGCCCCGTGTCGTATCAAGGATGCCCGTAGTATCTCATATTTTTCTTTGGAAAGTTGTAAGTCCATAAACAAGGCCAAGGATTCTTCGGAATCATTCATTTTAATGTGTGCATTTGTGGGCGTGGGAATGCTTTCCTTAATCCTTTTTAGTCGCAGTGGGCTTGCATCAGCAACAGATTTTGTAATCTGCGACCTAACTCTTTCACTATCCTTCGTATATTTAATAGACAGCGCGTCCGATAAATGCTTCGTGGTCAAGTCATTGGTGGCATCGGCAAGTTTCCTCTTTCTTGTGAAAATTGAACACTCCTCAATAATTTTTTTTGGCCTTCCTTTTGCTCCTCTGGTTGATGTGGTGGGTTTATCTACTGCCAATATATCCAGGATGGTGTCTTCACTAAGCCAGTCCTCGCATTTGGAGTTGAAGTTCTGAATGGTTCGATTAGATTTCACCCATTTTGCCTTAATATTTGCATATATCAGATAAAAATTATTTTTTATAATTTCGCTTCTCTCAATATTTCCGTATAAGCTATCAAGTTCTTCTAAAGCAGCTTCCGTGCAAAACTTTGGTGTGGTTGACCTTCTAAACAGTTCAAATAATTTTAAATTGTTTAACGCCATGGTTTCAGTACTTGTTGCGCCAATTTTCAGTCGTAGACTAATCCAGGCATTATGTTTATTTTGCAATATATAGGCTTATGTTACCATGCCTAAAAATTTACCTGTTCCCTGCATACATATGGATTTAGGCTGAATTATGCAATTTTGATATTATCCTCGTGTCTAAATAAGATTTGTGCCTACCTGGAGGGACCATAAGTCAATATTGTTCTTGACCATTTGTACTCCAAACTAATTTTTAAGTGAGGTGCGTACCTGCGAATTTCAATGAGTAGTTTTTTGTGCATCCTGTGTCTGTAACAGAATATTGGGAGTAGACTTTGGCAGAGGCTCACAGGTAGACAACCGACTTAAAATGCAATTTTCAAACTATTAGATCAAACTACTGTCAGTCAAAACATGTAAGGGATGCACGCCATACAATTTCTGCAACCATGTCTTTTTAATCTTTTTTACCTCTAGAATCCAAACGGACACGTACGGGCAGATAAAACCTTTTGAATTATGTATGGCGCCACTGTGCGGCGGTAAAAAATTTGCTAATAATGATGAGTTTTAGTTTGTGGCTGATGGCCATATTAATGAGTTAGACAGTTGCTGGGGAAAAGTGTATCAAAATAAACGAGATTTTGTATATATATATTGCAATATGTTGAAATATATTGCACATGATAATGTTATACCACTTTTTTTTATCATATCAATAGAAGAGCCAATGTTAAGGCAATTATTCCCTCGAATATTAGACATGATACTCGTATTGCAAACAGAGTTTTTTGTAGATCAAAAAGATCAAAAACCAAAAAATTATGGGTGTTTAACTTAATACTCAGTTATATATTTTTTATAACTGCCGATAAAAAAATTATTGAAATAAGTTTTTCTTCCCAATTAAGTTTTAAAAATAATGTATTCTTTATTTGAAGACGTCATAAAATACATATATATATATATATATGAATATTTTCTTATACTCGAGAACTCGTTTTTGGAACTTTGTGTGTAACAATTTATTAAATATTGTTAATCATTGTTTATTGCAGTTTAAATTTGTTAAATATTGTGAATAAATAAACGAAAAAATCAATAAATTAATAAATTAAATTTTTTCCCAAATTTGCTCTGTGTTCTTTGTTAGGGAACCACGTATATTGGATCTCTGGCATTTATAGTTCTCGAAATATGGCAACAAAACAGTGAAAAACCTATTAAAAGCTCACTTTGAATTTTTATTTATCACTCAGGAATCAATAACATTTAACCTAATATTTGCACAAACCTAGAGAAGACAATCTTCAGCAACACCTTGAAGTGTATGATGAGTGTGATGACTTCTTATTAATTAAAAGACAATGGTTTTGTTTGACGAATATTCAAGACTTCTTTATTTTATTCGATGTAACTAAACATGAGAAGTTTCTACATTGGTGTTTTGAGTGTCTTTCTAAAGTCACTCTACAATTTATAAATACTCTCCTTTATATATAGTATGTACAAATGTATCAGGCGACTATGAATTTTGGGTACAATTCCAAATATATTCCATATATATGATTGGAATTGTACTGGTTAAAGTTCGAACCGATACAATACACCAATATGTGCATTAGAGTGGTCCTTAAAAATAAAAATGCGATTTTGGGGAGAGGCGGGTTCCAGTTTGTTTCTCTTCTATATAAAACTAATAAATGTGAAGTTTGGGGACAATCGGATAAAGAAAAGTCGCGCCGGAAATCGATGAAAATTTCAAGTGTGTTTATAAGGGGGAAAATTTGACTTTTTTCAGATTTTACGAAAATTTCGTTCTATAGTTTAATTTTTCCGACAAATTGCTAAATAAGTCGGAATCACTATTAAATAACCTTTTCAAAAAGCTATAAAACTTCTAAATCGAATAAAAACTAGCCAAGAAATAGCAAATGCCCCAGACCAGTTTTGTACCAAAAAAAACTATATCATGAAATTTGATGGCATTTTTTCAACTTTCAGAAATTGATTAAAGCCATTATTTTTTTCGGTCTCTATACTTATCAGTATTTAGATATAAAGTATTATTTTATTACCACGTTGTTATCCTATTGCGCATTGAGACCGAAAATGGGAAATTTTTTTGATAAAATTTTGAAGACTCCTTTTTCAAGTTTTAAAAAATTTTCTTAAACAAAATTTTAAAAAATGGATCTGCCACTTAAGGTTTTTTTAAATACATGCCAGAGACTAACTGTGTAATATTTAAGGTAAATCCCAATGCCAGAATTTTTTTGACAAGTATTTTATTTTTGCGGATTTCGAGAAAAATTAGATTTTTTTGAAATATTCAGTAAATGTAATCTTTTTAAATATTTGATATCAAAAATTAAGCAGTTCTATACTTTTAAATGCTATATTTTATGTAAAGAGCCTAAGGTTTCGGAAAAAAATAATTGACCCCATTAACATTTTTGGAATTGGGGTCACATATGAGTCCAACCTAATAAAATAAAATTTATACAAAAAATTCAAAGATTTTGCAAATACTGTTACTGTTTGCAAATAGCGTTACTTAAAATATTATAATCAAATATGCATAACTTCCGTTCTTAAAATTTAGGATAAATCCGAGAACGTTAGCCCATTAATTGCAAAGGGCAGCTTTGTTTTTTAAACTATTTCTTTTAACTCATATTCTCTGTCTGACTGTCTGTCTGTCTGACATGGGTGGAACCCTTTCCCCCTCATCCAATTGATCTGAAACTTGGCCCATAGTCTTGTCGTAACAACAGATTAATTTTGGGCTAGTCACGCACAGTCACGCGAGGTCACACACAATCACGGAGTGATCTAAATGTCATTTCCCTTCATCCGATAAATCTCAAACTTTGTCCATACACTTGCTTAGCAAAAAGATTAACTTTGACAGTCACGCGCAGTCACGCATGGTCACGCACAGTCACGGAGGGATCTAAATGTTATTTCCCCTCATCCGATCGATCTCACACTTTGTCCATACACATGCTGTGAAAAAAGATTAACTTTGACAGTCACGCGCAGTCACGCATGGTCACGCACAGACACGGAGTGATCTAAATGTCATTTCCCCTCATTCGATGGATCTCAAACTTGGCCCATACACTTGTTGTGAGAAAAGATTAACTTTGACTTAGTCACGCACAGTCACGCATGGTCAGGCACAGTCACAGAGTGATCTAAATGTCATATACAGTCATCCGACCGATCTGAAACTTGGTCGATATACTTGCTGTAAAGAAAGATCAACTTCGACATAGTCACGCGCAGTCACGCACAGTCACGGAGTGATTTAAAACCCATTTTCCCCTATCCGATCGATCTAAAACTTGTCACGGAGACATTAAAACCCCACTTCCCCTCATCCGATGGATCTGAAACTTTGTCCATAGACTTGTTGTGGCCAAAGATTAATTTTAAGATAGTCAAACACAGTCACGGAAATATTCAAAACTCATATGCATAAGGAAAGAAAGAGTTTTAATAAAAACTTTGTTTTTATGGTTTAGATTATCTATAATATTAATAGGCTATGCGATTTCTTGTGGCCGATATTTTGTTCTACCGTTTTATGCCGATTTTGACTAAACGTATATTATTTGAAAGGTATTTATTTTTAGCCGATTTTCAGATATACAGATTTTTAAATTTTTTCCTTTATTTAAAGTTGCTCTTTTTAAAATCTTCATTAGATGAACACGTCGATGGGAGTTGTTAAAAACAGTTGTTAAAATAGTTGTTAAAAAAAAAGATTCAAATAATGATTTAAGCAATTTTGTGTCCCAGAAAACTAAAAATGGTTTCAGCTCTTTTAGTATTTCTGCAGAATTATTATTATTTTATCTACAGACATGGGAATCTAATGAAGATTTTAAAAAGAGCTACAATTTCTGCAAGGACTTATTTGTAGTAAATGGTACTACCGACAGAGGCGCTAAATTCATAAAAGATTTTTTTAAATTATTAATAAATAATGAAGAAAAAAATGCTATAGGCTTATCGGAGTGCTTTGTTAGGCCCATCGTACATGTGCGAGTAACCAAATGCGATGGTTCAAATGGTATATTTTTTATATTTATTGGAGAACTTGCTAGAGCATTTTTTTTTTTTTAATTTTTAATAAATTAAATAATTTTAAATTTAAACAAGTTTTAGCAATTATGCGTTTTTAAGTATTCACTGTCTTCAATCAGCCTAAAATTTCACACATAGTATTAAATTTCGATCGAAAAAAAAATAATCATAAAACGACAAAACTCTAATTAAAAGTGTATAATTTTTGATGCAAAATTTTTCCAATTTTAAATAACTCACGTTCCTTTACTTCATTGCACTTTTTGTTGGGTTATTTCCCATCAGCACACTAACACAGACATGCTGAATGTTGATGGTGATGTCGATGATGATGATGATAATGATGAGTTACGATGAGCTGCTTAATTTAAAGAGGGATTAAACTCGGGCATTATTTTTAAAATTTATGTGGCTGTGCAGAGATTAGGCAATTTTATTTACACATTTTAAGATTTCAAGTATTTCAATTCAGGCACGAAAAAACCATCTTAAATCAATAAAATTTTGATAAAAATAAACTTCAAGAATTTTGTTTATAAGTTTAAAGATATCCAAAGTTTAAGAGTTGGCATATTTAAGCTGATTAAATATTTTCAAGATGAGAAATTACGTTGATGGTAGACTTTAGTTTACATTTACAGGTCTGAGTCATTTAAACTGATAATCTGTAATAAAATGTGAGATTATCAAGCACATGGCTCTTGGATTTCTGTAATAAAAAATTTTGTAATTAATTTATTACTTACATATGTATGACCACTTTTAAGAAATGTATTATGACACACAATTAAAAAATAACTAAATTTTAGCCTCGTTACTTTAACGCATATATTTTTTATAAATTTAATGAGAAGGAACCTCTTCTTTTGAATTTAAAAATAATGTTTTTATTTCTTGTAAACAGTAATTAAACTATTTAGATAATATAACATATATCAGATCATATAATTTTTCTACTTCTAATTTTGGATTTTGTAAAAAAAAAAATGAAGTCAGCAAAAAAAGTAGTTTAGAAGTACTCGTATACTCATACAAATACTCTAAATTTTTTAATGCTTATGAAATAATGGATCCCAATTTTGCTATTTGCTACTTAGTACATACATATACGCCTGTTTTTCTGGCCCGATTTTATCACATTAATGTAATATTGGGCCGCCAAAAAACTGGAGGGCGTTAGTTTTTTATCTTCTATCATGTATCTATGTTGCACCTAATTTTTAGAAAACAACCAGAGAGAACTTTCTTGTCAGAAAGAAGCTCTCTTAATTTTGATAATTTTCCTATGAAAAAATCGTTTCTCAGATTTATGCGCGAAAAAGTTTGCTTAATTAAAATTATTAAATAAAATTATGTTTTCCATATTCCGGGGTGAAAATAATGTAAAAAAATTAATTGCTCGGAGTCTTTTAAACAGAGTTCAGAAAAAAACACACACTGAATAAAAAAACTCGTACATATATGTAAACAAACATAACTTAGACCAACACACACATATTTTTATTTTCATACCAATTATGTTCGCTTTTAAATTTTCTTCGGTACCCAACACAACCATGACTGTGTTCGTTTTAATATTTCGTTATTTACACGAACATTTTTGTATCACATACTTTTTGTTTCAATCACACATAAAGCACACATTTTTGAGTGTTGCTTTATTTGAAGTTCATGTTCTAGTACGTGTAGTGAAACACGACTTAAAATATAACTGAACTCGAACCTGTTTATTGTACATGTTGTGTTTTTTCTTACTACACGAGCCACAACACGACTTAAAATATAACTGAACTCGAACCTGTTTATTGTACATGTTCTGTGTTTTTTTTTTTTTCACTAAACGTACCAGAACATGAACTTCAAATAAAGCAACACTCAAAAATGTGTGCTTTATGTGTGATTGAAACAAAAAGTATGTGATACAAAAATGTTCGTGTAAATAACGAAATATTAAAACGAACACAGTCATGGTTGTGTTGGGCACCGTAGAAAATTTAGAAACGCACATAATGGATATGAAAATAAAGATATGTGTTGGCTGCTTTTGAACAGAACCTTGTGTGTTTCATGTGTGTATTTTCTGAACCTTGCTTTTAAAAGAAAGGTAGAAAAGGAGTTAAAACTCAAATCGTATAAAAACAAGAAGGTGCAGCAAATAAACACCAAGAATAGCTTGAGTCTTTCATTATAGACAATTTTGCATTGTCGACTTCTCACAGCTACCACGAGTGGTTTTTAAGGACCCAAAGATTTTAGGTTCCCGAAATAATTTTTAGTTCGGCAGTCTATTTGTAGTGTGTGTGTGGCCATGGATACGTTAAAACCGATTTGTACAATAAAGCATGCTTGAAGTCTCTACTTCTACTCCTAAAACAGTATGCGATATCTACAATCTTTCTTTGGTTTTAATGTCAAATGGTACAAAAAAAAAATAATATCAATTTTGTGCCAAGAAATGCAAATCCCAGATTTAAGAAAGATATTGAAAAATGAGTGATTGTGAACACAAGTCATAACTATACCAGACTTTTAACTTGGAAATGGTTTGTGTTCAGGAGAAGTATAATTGAGAGTAAAAATAAATAAGAAATCATCAAAGCTGCTTGAGTTATAGCTGAAAAACTTAACCCTTCTACATCACTTGAATATGTGCCCTTCTTACGATATTTTGTTGTTTTTTTTTATTTTATTTTGTTTTTTTTTTTTTGTTGTTTTTTTATTTAGTATAAAAAGAAATAATAAGGGTACTCACGATAACGCTTAAAACCCTCGTAAACTGTGCAAACTGCGTTTTTTTCCACTCTCGCAAATTAACTGTCAAAAATTATTTGAAAATTCACTTGCACAACTCTTTTAAATCTGCCAGACAATTCAGTCTTGTAAACCTGAACTGTTTAATTGTGAAATAAGTCAGCTGTTTTGTGTTTACTTTTGTCGCAAAAAATAAAATAGTGATGTAAAAAATTTTAATTTCATGCGTAGTTTTTCTGTAAAATTTTATCAAAGTGGTAAAATATTAAAAAAAAAAAAATTTATAAATTATGATTACCGCCATTTGGTTCAAATTTTAAAGTTAATAACTCATCAACAAGAATGATTTCAAAAACCTTAAGCAATTTAGTTTTTTCGCTTACTTTGGGCATTTTTATTGTTAGATAAAATATCTATGCTTTGTTTTTATTTAATTAATTTTTTTGTTTTGACATTTATATCGAATTGAATTAAAAATTGCACAATAGTTTGAAAAGGGGCTTCATGAATCAAGTCTCGCAAATTTGCTCAATTGCATATATGTTGATTTTAAGCGTTTTCATGAGTACCGTTAATGAAAACTTAAATAAATAATCCCTTCCTGAGAAATTATTTAACAAAATGTATATTAAATTAAATTTGAAATTCAGCCTTTTTTTTAAATAATAACACAATAATTACTAGCAAATTCCAGCCCTCGAAATTGGAGTGCAGATTCTAGGAAATTTTATTTTTTCATATATTTCCAAATAAAGACCAATTATAGCCAATTCACAAATTAACACAAAAGACAAACTCATTTTTATTACAAACACATAAACAAATTTAATAAACACATACATAGCATTGTATAATTTTATGTATGTGTTAGTAGCAACTTTAAATGCAATTTACTCAAAACAAAGGAACAAATTTTAAAATCTGTAAATCTGCAAAACGGCTAAAAAGAAATACCTTTCAAACAATATACGTTTGGTCAAAATCGGAATAAAACCGTAGAACAAAACATCGGTCACAAGAAATCGCCTAGCCTATTAATATTATAGATATTTGTAATACTAATGTATAAACATTTAAGAATTTGTGTGATAATTTATACACATTGTGACCAAGTGCTCCTTGCAAATAAATTTTTTACAAGAATCACATTTAGTGGAATACTTATTTGAATTCATTCCATGTTGACAAAAGAAACACCGCTGTTATTTATTTGGTAAATTACTGGAAAATTGTCTATTTTCATTATTTTGTTTCAAACATTGCGAGGCATCTGTGAATACATTTTGTTCTTGAATATTTTTTACAAGATTTCTTGCTGATGGTCCATGTGACAAAACTTGTCTTCGCAAAATATGCTCATTTATTAGCTGATCTGAAAGTTCTACTAGATAAAGCCTGCGTCAGATCAGTCCATATGTCGTAGGAGTTATATGCTGATATATCATATTTGAAAATAATGCAACAGGCCATCGCCTAGTCATGCGCATACATGTGTAATTAGCAATTTCTTGGTCAAGTGTATCAACTCCAGCTTTCGTTTAGTTGTAATGATGTATTATTTCAGGTTTTTTTCATCGTCTCTTACATCGTCTGAATGATGAAGAGAACTTAAAAGGAGAACGTATTTTTTTTTTTTGGAACATAGGATGCTATAGTTATATCATCTGAAAACAAAAAATCATAGTGCAATCCGGGCTTTTTTTTCATACTCAGAATTTTCGATGGCAAAAAGTTATATTTTTACGGACAGTGCTAACTAATGTAATATTCGGACAAAGTAGTTGAACGGCAAGATTTTATATAGTAAAAAAATTACCACATGTTATTGTGCATCCCATTGGGAAAGAGTCTGATAATGTTAGCACCACTCGCTCACCTAAATTAAAAATATAGAAATATAAAAAATTTAAGACTAAGCACAAAAGTCTAACCTTGATTTTTTCTGGTTGTGTCTTTCTTGATTTGCCTGTGTACACTTTCATATTCCCGGCATATTAATTGGGGAATCGCAAATTGCCCAAATTGCTATAACATATCTGGCGGGCTTTGATGTAATATATCGCCTGAAACTGCACTGACCTCGAAATGAAACCAATTGTTCATCTACAGCAGTGCTGTTCATTTCATAGAACAATTGTTGAAGCTCAACTCACATGTATTCTTACGCTATTGCATTTGGTCGTCACTGAAACAGCGACGAATGAAGACGTGTGCTGGTGTATGTTAATTTTTTTTACTGCACCGAAAAAAATTAATAGTAATATGCGAAAAAAAATTTATGAGTATAAATAAATGTATTTGGTAATTTGTTATAAAACATGTAAGGGAAATAGTTTAAATGAAAAAGAAAAGCTGTTTGATTAAAAAAAAACTAATTTTTGTTGAAAAATTAAGAGAATCGTTGATCAAATTGGAAACCAAGATCGACAAATAAAAATTGTGAACATTTTTTTCAGATTTAAAATTTATTTGTTCTAAACAACGTAACGCATTAAGTTAAAAAATGATTTACTAATACGCAATTGTTGCGAAAGAATAAATATTGAAAAATTTATAATAGAAGATCTATAAAAGTTTTTAATTGAATTAAAAAAAAATAATTTATCTTTAATATATAAAAACGTTGGTGCGTATGTTGGTACTCTAATAACTGTTGAACCACTAATGCTAGCGACTTCGTATTCATACCATATGTTCCCTTGGTTCTCCGATTTGCATAACTTTTTTTTGTACCTGATAGGTGGCGCTGGGGTCGAGATTTTCCCAAAAAATTTATTTACGGTCCAATTTAGCTCAAATTCGCAACATATATTATGTACATAAAACTAAAGTTGCTGACAAAGTTTTTCACCTGTAGGTGGCGCTGGTGTTAAAATATTCAAGAAAACGTATATTTTTTTTCAGTCATATTCATAATATTATTAAATCGTGCTTTATTTTGCCCGACACTCGGTATTAAAATTTAGATGCAATATAAAATCCAGATGTTTTCTTCGGGCCAGCAACGCGGACCGGACGACTCAGCTAGTTTATTATAAAAGTTAAATTGATTTTAAAAATTTGAGTCTGATCGTTCATTCATTCATTTCTTTTTTTCCTTCCAAAAAGTGTTTTTTTAAATTTTTTTAACAATGAAATCATTTATATTGATTGAAAAAATCTACAACTTTTTGTTGTTTATAGAATGAAAAAAAAAGCCAGCCTAATGAATATATGAAATTATTTGTTTCCTGTCAAAAATTGAATTTTTGTTTAATTTTTATTTCTTTAGAACAGTTTTACACACAACATTAACAGTTTAATATTTTCAATAAAAAATAAATTCATACAGGGACTAACACTACTATTATTCTATTGAACATTTCTTACAGTGCAATTCTCATTTTCTCACCAACACAATAACATTTTTATTTTTGAACACCACTGATCTACAGTAACATTTTCATGTTGATTGTAAAACTCTTTGAACTGAATACTCCACTCGTCCGAAATGTTTCTTATCGGTGCTAGTTTGTCATAAAGTCTTCCTTCTTCTCTATCTTCAGAGCTGCCAAACCGTAGGCACTTTGATATGCTTGCAAATCGCTTAAGAATTTATCCATGAGATTTATAAACTCCTGCCATTATTTGTAATCCAAGATATGCATCATGCTCTATCATATCAATGTTTTGCCAATTGTTTCCATATAATTCTACACCTTTTTGATTTGTCATTTGAATCACAACATTTTTTATATTTTGTGATATAAACAAATCGAATGAAGACTTTATATCTGTAACCATAGATGTTGCTCTTTTGGTAGGTTTAGGCTTATTCAATAAAATTTGATTTTTTGGTAACCTTGCCGGTTGAAGTGGTGGCCGTTCTTTCCAAACTACACTTTTGACCTTAGATAAATGTGTAAATGTAGTGCTGTGATCTATTTCTACTGCAACCTCCACCTCCACGCCTTTCAACGCTATTATTTGATATGAATATGATTCGTCTTCTACATCCCTGTCTGGTGAAAAATTTCGTATTAATCACTTTCATCAAAAATGTCATCATCTTCGTCATTAGTTATTTGTTGCAACTGAAGCAATTTCATTATGGAACAATCATACATATATTAGAAATTATTACAGTACTTACATCTTCTTGTGCTATTATGTAAAAATACTCAATTATGATGAATTACAAAAAAAATATATGTTCGCGCTGATCACTAAAAATTAAATTGAACTCATTGAAAGAAAAATTCTAATAAGACAAAAGTTCTAGCATCATCATAGCGAAATATTTTTTTTCATATATAAAACGGGGAATCACCGAATTGCAATTTGAATGAACTCTTTTTTGTACACAGTTCAAGTGTCCAATGCCTTACCATATTATCATAAAACAAATTTCAAGAGATACCTTTGCGGGATTCTCCAAAACCCACCCACAGTTTGAGAATAAGAAAATTTTGAATGAAAAAGTATTCAATGAAAGCGATTTTAGTGGTTATTTGACTGAAAAAATTATTGATCGATGATTCTGAATGAAGATGAACTCAAATCAATAGGAAAAAAATGGTAAAAGGGAATTAAACTTGCAATATCACTTGTTGGGTCATATTGACCCAAAGGATATGAAATGTGTGTAAATCGTGTTTTGAAATGTGGAATGGGGGGAATTTAAATTTTGTTGTCTGCTTTTAAAAGCATAATTTTTGTCCCTGTAATGGATAAATTAAAATTTCACGGACATATCTTATAATTTGAGTAACAAATTTTGCGTTTGAAAACTAAAATTGAGTCAAATTGACCCAAGGAGTGCAGAAGGGTTAATAAATACAAAAGGCTTGAGAACGTCAAACCCTTCGGATGTTTTACTACACCGGCTTAGAATTTTGGGCCTGGCAATGATCCCGACAATGTTCCACAGTATGATTGACCTTTAAATTCATATACCATTTAAATATAAAGTTAATTGTTTTTCTTTTTAATCACAATATATTTTGTATAATAAAGTATTAATTTATATCGCGAAAATTGCATTCTATTTCTTATTATTAGATAAGAAAAACTATAAAGATCCGTTCATAAGAGACCAAAGAAAAATACTTTTCTAACACAGAATACCTAAAGTCAGATTAAGGGATCATACTTTGAAATGTTTTGAGGGATTAAAAATGATGTGCATTTAAACACAATATTATAACACTAAGATACAAAAAAAGTAATATGACGCATGGAATATAACGAACACACGAACTGTTTACAAACACAACGACCAGAACGCAAAAAAAAAAAAAAAATTACAGCTATCACACATAAATTACAATATTTGGACTAACAACAATAACAAGAAGGTACATAGAAAATATCATATATTCTCGGAACCTATTGAAACGTAATTGATGATTTTAATTACCTGCCCAGTATGTCAGTGAATCATTTTTACTAAAAAGGAGCAACCCAGCTGGCCTATTGAGGACGTAATTGTGATGTCCACATGCGGTCAGATGGATAGACAGACATCGCTATATCAACTCCGCTTTTTATAAGGATCAAGAATATATATATTTCATAAGGTACAGATTTTGTTTTATAATTACTACAAACGGAATACCAAACTGGTGTGGAGGATATAAAAAGCTTATTTGAGAAACTTCAACCAATTTCTTGATTTTTCAAGCAAGTTGTCGATTATAGCATTCGAAATTTTGTTTTGTTATTAAATTCCTTCAAAATCTTTATATTTTTGTGAACAAAAGCTAACGGAAGAATCCCTTATTTTTTTATGCAATTAACAATGTATTCTAAAGAGCTCTTTAGAAATTACTTACTACTAAATAATATACTCATGTGTATATGTACAAGTAAGTAATCTAAAGCACATATTGACATTTTAATCTGTTTTTTTTTTGTTTTTTTGATTTGTACTTTTGCACTGGTAATGGTTTTGATATCGTTTTTGTTGCTGTTTTTAAAACCATATCCTTAATTCAACAAAATGCATTTATATGCAGATGTCAAATATAGTGACAAAAGAAATCCGAAGGAGCAGTATACAGAAGAGAGTGGCAAATGTCTCTAACAAATCTTATTGTGGCTTTTTAATATACAATAGAACAAACCGACAAGCTTAAAGTCAAATACTGTAGTTCATTCACATACGAGGGCGGTTCAATAAATCAATAATTTTGTTTTTGTTTTATTTTTGTAAAAAAAAAATATTTCTTAAAATAGTCTCCTTATAGCTTAGAATACTTTGCTCAACATTTCTGCATTTTTTTTTTATACCTTCCAAATAATAGGATTTGTCATGATTCTCAAATAAACATTTTTTTGGATCAATTATTTTATCTTTGCAGCTCGGCGAGTCATTCCTTTAGGTTTGGAAATAGATAAAAGTCACTGCGGGTTAAATATGAAGATTGTAGAGGGCGAGATAGCAACTAGTAGTAAAATTCATGGAATTTTAACATGATGAAAATCCGCAAATGTTATCCTCTTTTCTTAAATCGTAGTTAAATCGGTCAAATAAGTTGGCATAATAATCACAGTTTTTTGTTTTCCGTATGGAAGGTAATCAAGTTGGTTTATAAAAAACGCGGAACCAATATTTCTTTTGAGCCTCTAAACCGTAACTAATCATTTCGATATTACAGAGCCATATGATATGATTATGGCTTAAACAATTTCGCGCCGTTCTCTCTCGCATTGTTTAATACCATATCTTGACTTACTGATCCACCCTCGTACTATCAAGCACTCTTGTGTTTTTTTTTTTTCTTATTTTCTAAATCAAAATAATTTATATAGTATTTCATGAGTTGGGAAATGTTTTCCAGTACGTATTTTTTTAAATAAAATTATCCTTATTTCCAAAAAAGATAAAATAAAATTTAATCCCTTTTTTGAGCTTAAACATCGTTTAACCCTTAAAAAAAAACTATTTATTGAGGTTTTAATACAAATAAGGCTTTTAAGAGTTTTATCATTAGTCTTATAAGGATATTTGTACTTTCAGTTTTTGCAATTTATACAAATTGCTTTCATATTATTCGTACACTTTTTTTTAGTTGTGTATTTCATTGTTTTTTAAATTCTTTTAAAACAAGAAAACGTTACATATTTAAATTTTAAATCTTTTATTATCGGATTATTTTTCTGTTTTTTTACTTATGTTTTCAATATTTCTAACATGCAAAGATTCCTTTAAATATCTATAGAAAATAGTTTTACACCTAGGCCATAGGGAAAATTTCGGCTACATATAGAACAGAAACTAAAAAAAACAAGTAAGAAACTATAGTGTGTCTAGATCGACCATACATCTTCGGCCCAACTAATTGGATATAGAAATAAGCATAAACCAAATTTGAGTGGCATTGTTATTAATTCTTTTGGTTGCAGATATGAAAAAGTTCATATCGGTGCTATATTTACATGGGGACTAGGTCGAAAAATGGACCGATCCTGACCATGCTTGTTATAGTCACTTATATTTTTAAAAATAAATACAAACCAAATTTGAGAAAAATCTGTGCAATATTTTTGTTTTTTGATAGATTTAAGTGTAGATCGGGAAGAAGCTCTAAATGGGGCCTATGACTAAGAATTTTCGTGTATGGATTATTATTGGACTACTGACTAATAGATATAATATACACACACAAAGCCAATGTGGCTGAGATCTATATGATAATTTGGATCTTATAGCAATTTACGTCGATTTCATAGGGATCATTTTATGGGGCCTAGGTCTGAATATGGACCGAATTTCACCAATTCCAACGGAGTTCGGCCTATGGCCGATAAAAACTTAAATACTAAATTTAATCAAAATATATTAATGTTTGCGAGATGTAGTTTGATTACAAGGTTTACATGGACACACAGACGGACGGACAGAAGGACGGACGGACATCGCTAAATGACTGAGGAAATGATTCTGAGTCAATCAGTATAATAAAAGATGGGTATAGGTCAAATATTTTTGGTAGCTACAAACAGCAGCACAAAGTCATTATACCCAAACCACATAGTGGTATAAATTAAAAAAAGGTGAAAGTGAATAATACCGTAAGAGATACCTCAGAGGCTCATGTTAACGTTCTAAGGGCAGTGTTCAATACATATTGTGATATTGCATATCACAGAATGGCCTCCTATGCTGAAATCCATTAAAATGGATCGCGGTCTATTAATGCTGCATGACACACGTTCAATATAAATTGTGATATTTGGATCGCGGTCAATATATATTGATCGTGACACAGTGCCCTACACTAAAATCAACTCCTTACCTTAGAACTTTATCATGCGTCTCTATTGTTCCAATTTATAATTAAGGAAGAACATCATAGTCAGTCTATACCGATTATACGATACCCTATGCCATGTGTTTAGAAAATGCGTCTTGGGTCCAACTAATTGGATAGAGAAAATAAGCATAAACTAAATTTGAGTGACAGTGATTTTGATTTTTTGCCTGCAGCTATGAAAAAGCTTATATCGGATGCTATACTTATATGGGAATTTTACCGTAAAATAAACCGAACATAATCAACTATGTTTTTAAAGAATAATGCATACCAAATTAGAGAAAGCTTTGTCCAATATTTTTGTGTTATATTGGATACAAGTAGAGCTACTTATTGGGGCCTATGAATAAGAATTGTCCCACAGATTTCACTTTTACACTACTAATTATTTAGTAAAATAAACATAAGCATATAAAATGGGATAGGGATCAATATGATAATTTGAATATTATGGCAACTCAAGTCGATCTAATAGGGGTCATTTTTACGGGGCCTTGGTCCGCACATGCACCAACTTCCCCAATTTCAATGTGGCCGATGAGAGCTTACATACCAAAGTTCATCAAAGTATATCATAAATCGTTCGGTATAATAAAAGATGGGTCCAGGTCAGGCATTTTAGGTAGTTGCAAACTTCAGCACAAACTCATGCCCTGACCGCATAGTGGTTTGAGTTATACATTTTTTTTGCAATCTTAAATACAACTAATTCTTTTGTGATAATTATAAAAAAGTCTGGACCACCATAAAATATATACATAGTTTAGTTATCCTTAAAACAAGCGGAGTTAATAAAGCGATATCCGTTTATCCGTCTGTGGAAAGCACGATCAAATCCTCAAAGATTCAATAATTTCTGAGCAGGCTGCTCTAGAAAATTATAAGAATCGATTCAATAGGTCTCGAGATATTAGTGAGAAAGAAAAATAAGTCTTAACAAAATATAACCTTTCTATGTTGTTCATGTTATTGTAGAAATACCTATTTTTGTATTTTGTGTCATAGCTGTGATTATTATTGATTTTGTGGTCACTGTGTTTGTAGCATTTGCTGCATGGGTGTGTATTAGATTGACAGCCGTTTTATTTATTTTTTTTTTTTGGAATTTCAAAACGTGCGGGTCGGATTATTGTGACACTGAATCTAAGACTTTAGTGCGCAAAATTTGAGGCAATTCGGACAATGCTTTCTGGACGCGCATTGAGTTCAATGTTCAAATATGCATTTATATGTAAAAATTATCAAAAAAATCTTTTTTCACCAAAAGTTTAATATTAATAATTGCGTTTCAATTAAATTATTTAATAAACCATAATCTAAACTAAATTGTCTTTCTCATAAGACAACAAAATCTATTATCGTTGGAAAACAGCCAAGTTATATCAAGTTCCCAGGCAATAAATGCACCGCAGACCAATTGATTAAGAATATCGAGCTCATATTTTTAAAGACATTGAAATAATTTACAACAACAACATTTTTGCATTCTCCTAATCCCAGAATGTGAAGTATGTGAAGTATTTTGCCGTTCTAAATTAATGTCAAAACGGTACGTATTTTTTAGCACTATTTCAAAATCTCCAATTTTACTTTTTAAAAAATTTTGTTCAAGAAATTGTCCGAAATCAGCGATCGGACTCTAAGGTTTTATTAACAAAATATATGTTATTTAAAATGCCAAATATTGTAGGTATCATGTTCTTAATTTGGCGAGGGCAGCGTTTTTATTTCAGCGGATTTTAAGAATATAATTTTTCGTACTTTTTCTACTTTTAGACTACATTTTTTTGGTGTTTTCATATCGTCGTTCGTAAGTTATTGTGTTCTATATGATTTTTTTTGATTAATTCATGTTTAAGTTCTAATAGTTCTTACGCTTAAAGGCGTTTTCAAAGAGGATTTTTTTTAAACAGAAAAAACCACAAACTATAGTACTTTCCTTGGTAGGAAGGTCGCAACAATTTAATCGGTTCGGTTTTTATTAATTAGCAACTAAACTTTAACAAAAAGCATATAGAACACAATAATTTACGAACGACGATATTTCAAATATCTTTTGTCAAGATATTATTCTATTTGATATAAGTTCTGAATCTTGTAAATTAAGGTTAAATTGGAATACTATAAACTGCCCCTCTTTAAGGTCAAAGCTCAAATGTAAGGAGATTTATATTTTTTGAAAACAAAATATCGAAATAATATATATTTATATATTTGTGGAATGATTTCGATAAAACTTGTTGATGATAATTTTATCAATTCTAAAAAAAAATATTCTGGACTTATTTTCTGAAATTAACTCATGGGGTACGTCAGATGTCAAAATTACTTTATAAAATATATGTGTCCTAGTTTGAATTTTGTTTTTTCAGAATTATTATATTCAAATAAAGGTAGGGCTTATATTAAAAAAGTGATATCTACATTTGACAGCAATATTAATTTTTGATTTCAAACTGTTCTCTGATATAACTGTCAAAAATAATATTAATTTTGATATCATACATGATTAGTACGACTATTTCTTAATAGATGTTGCAGCAAATCGATCGACAAATACTTTCAGATCTTATGAATAAATTATTTTACGCGCTCTTTTTCAAATAATTATTGATGCAGATAGCACTTTTTGAATATAAGTCCTCGATATACAAATTTGTTTATAGTGTATTAAATATAAAAACTAATTAATCTAAATATTTTCATAAAATAAAGAATAAATTTGAGGAATTTTATGAATACATTAAATTTGTTTTATTAAAAAAAATTTTCTTTCTTAAAAAAGTACTTTTTCTTAAAAAAAAAAATAACCTTTTCTTTAAAAAGTAGCTTTTGTTAAAGAATCACATATTGTTTTCTTCTTTTAAAAAAGTTTTATTTTTCAGAAAAATATCTTCTCTTAAAATGTAAATATTCTTAAAAAGTACCTTTTCCGAAAAAGTAACTCTTCTTAAACAATTACCTTCTCTTAAAAAAGAAATTTGGTTCAAAAATTAAATTTTCCTTTAAAAATAACCTTTTCTTAAAAAAACGCTTTTGGCTAAAAAGTACTTTTTTTATATAAGCACTATTTCTTCAAAAAGTCGATGTTCATAAATTTATAAAATTTAATTTTATATAAATTTACGTTTTCTACAAACCATTCTTAAAAAAATACCATATCTAAAACAAGTTTCCGTCAAAAACTAAATTTTCTTTAAAAAAAATTTATTTTCTTTAAAAAGTACCTTTTGTTAAAAAATTAAATTTTTTTTTTAAATATCTTTTTGAAAAAAGGCGTATTTAACAAAAAAAAGTACCTTTTCATAAGAAGTAAATTTTCTTAAAAGAGCTCCTTTTCCTTATAATGAAACTCTTCTTAACAAACAACCATTTCTTAAGAAATTACCTTTCATAAAACATTACCTTTTCCTAAAAAAGTACTCTTTCTTAAAAAAGTACCTTTTCTCAAAAAAGGAACATTTTTTTAAAATAAGTATCTTTTCTTTACAAAATGTCTTTTCTTAAAAAAAAATATTTTTTCTTTAAAAAGATATTTTAATGAGTTGATTTTAATAATCAGCTTTTCTTAAAAAAGTACCTTTTCGTAACAAATACCTTTCTAGCTTAATAAACCTTTTGTTATAAAGATAGCTTTTCTTAAAAAAAACAGTTTTTCTTTGAAAAAATACCTTTTCTTTAAAAAGTACCTTTTGTTAAAAAATACATTTTCATTCAGAAATACCGTTTAAAAAAAAAAATTTTTTCTCAGAAAAGTACC
This sequence comes from Cordilura impudica, assembly GCA_963682025.1. Taxonomy (NCBI): domain Eukaryota; kingdom Metazoa; phylum Arthropoda; class Insecta; order Diptera; family Scathophagidae; genus Cordilura; species Cordilura impudica. The sequence goes on from OY821521.1 coordinate 70,094,272, forward strand.
TTTTCGTGAAATGAAAGTTTTCTTAAAAACCCCTTTTCCTGAAAAAGTACCTCTTCTTAAAAAAGTATCTTTAATCAAAAACGTTTATTTTCTTAAAAAATTACCTTTCTTAAAAAAATAGTTTTTCTTAAAAAGAACATTTACTTCAAAAAGTACCTTTTCTTATAAAAGTATTTTTTCTTAAAAAGGTACCTTTTCTCAAAAAAATACTTTTTCTTTCAAAAAAAAATATTTTTTCTTTAAAAAGTTGCTTTTGTTAAAAAAAATACATTTTCATTCAGAAAGAAATCCCTTTTCATGAAAAAGTAACTCTTCTAAAAGAAGTACCTTTTAAAAGGTATTCTTTCCTTAAAAAATTAATCTTCTTAAAAAAGTACCTTTTCCTAAAAAATTAAATTTTTTTAGAAAAGTACCTTTTCTTATAAAAGTACTTTTTCTTAAAAAGGTGCCTTTTCTTAATAATTTGTTTTATTAAAAAAAATCTTGATGAAGAATATATTTATAGATTTCCATAAAGAGTCAATTTAACATCAAGAGTACCCCATGGGTTCATTTCAGAAAATAACTCCAAAATATTATTTTCTAGAATTATTAAAATATTATCAACAAGTTTTATCGAAATCCTTCCATAAATATATATTATTTCGATATTTTGTTCTGAAAAAATTAAATCTCCTGAAATTTGACTTTTGACCTTAAAGAGGGACAGTTTATTGTGTTTCAATTTAACCTTAATTTACAAGATTTAGAACTTTTATCAAATAGTATAATATTTTGGCAAAAGATATTTTAAATATGAAATCACTAAAAAGATGTAGCCTAAAAGTTGAAAAAGTATGAAAAATCACATTTTTCTTCAAATCTGCTGAAATAAAAACGCTGCCCTTGCCAAATTAAGCCAAGGATACCTACAATGTTTGGGATTTTTAATCAAATATAATTTGTTAAGAAGACCTTAAAGTCCAATCGTTGATTTCGGAAAATTTCTTGAACAAAATTTTTGAAAAAGTAAAATTGGAGGTTTTGAAATAGTGCTAAAAAATACGTACCGATTTGATATTAATTTAGAACGGCATAGCAATAGACGAGATGCAAAATACTTTACATATGATCATTCTAGGATTAGGAGATTGCAAAAAATGTTATTGTTGTAAATCATTTCAATGTCTTTATAAATGTGAGCTCGATTTTCTTAATCAAGTGGTCTGCGGCGCATTTATTGCCTAAGGAACTTGATATAACTTGACTGTTTTTCAACCGATAATAGATTTTGTTATTTTATTGGAAATACAATTTACTTTAGATTATGGTTTATTAATTAATTCAATTGAAACGGAATCATTGATATCAAACTTTTGGTGAAAAAAATTTTTTTTATCATTTTTACATATAAATGCACACTTGAATTTTGAACTCAATGCACGTCCAGAAAGCATTGTCCAATTTGTCTAAAATTTTGCGCACTAAAGTTTTAGATCCAGTGTTTCAATATTCCGACCCGCACACCTCAAAATTCAACCAAAAAATTTTTTTTCATGCAAATCGCTCTCGCCCTAGTATGTATGTATTGTTACACTCCACGTTCATATAAATCGTTTTGCTAAATATTTGTTTTTTTTTTTAGTAAAAATAAGAAAGATTTAATAGAATGTTCATCGAAATTATTAAAACTGTTTAGGTGTTTACATATACTCAGATATCTGCATTAATAAAAAAACGGAAAAATTCAATGATACATATTTTTTTAATTCATTTATTTACAATCTGTTTTTAAAACAAGAAGCAAATTTTATTAACTTATTTTAACTTAACCTAGTCTGGATCATTATCCAGTAAATCTATCTAATAAAATATAAATTTGGAGGTCATAAGGTAAATCAAAGACGTTATAACTTTTAAGTCAATTAACTTCTTCGTTTTGATCTAATCTACTAAATAGTTCCAACTCCGACTCCAACCATTGAAATCCGACTCCAACATCGATGCTAAATCTATCTGGTCATACTTATAAAAGCAGTGATAATTATGCTGTGGGTAATTGTTGCAAGTGAATCAATATAACATTTTATGACTGAAATATTTTATTTATCTATAATATTAATAGGCTAGGCGTTTTCTTGTGACCGATATTTTGTTCTACCGTTTTATCCCGATTTTGAGCAAACGTATATTATTTGAAAGGTATTTCTTTTTAGCCATTTTGCAGATTTACAGATTCTTAAAATTTTTCCTTTATTTTGAGTAAATTGCATTTAAAGTTGCTACTAAAACTTTCATAAAATTATACATATGCTATGTGTGTTTCATTAAATTTGTTAATGTGTTTGTTAATGAATTTGTTATCTTCATTCAAAATAATAATAAACCATGCAAGTGTTGGTTTGCGAATTGGCTAAGTTGAAAAATAAAGCTGCCTAGAAATTGCGCTCGAACTTCGAGCGCTGGAATCTGCTAGTTTTTATTAATTCTTTTACTAATAATCAAAATGTTATACTATCGGAAACTTAAAATAACGAATCTTCAAATGAAATAAAAAACTTTAAATGTTAAATCTTTGACACACTTTAACGTCTCTAATATTAATAGGCAAGGCGATTTATTGTGACTGATATAAAAACTGTAGTTAATAACCGAAAATACCTCATTTGAAAGGTATATCTTTTTAGCTGTCCCACCACATTTACAGATTTACAATGTCTGGAACATTTTTTTTTTTTTTTTTTGAGTAATCCTCATTTAAAGTTGCTACTAACACATATATGTATAAAGCACATACTGTGTGTTTATTATAAATATCACAAGCCCTGTGTTGAATTGTGAATTGGCTAATATTAATTAGCATACCTCTAGGCCGCTTTAAAGTTATTTATTAACAAACCCATTCTGTATGTTCAACAAATTTTTATAATGAAATTTAATGAATTTTATTTAAAAATGTTGAATTTTGAATCTGCTTAAATTGATTATCATACCTTTAGGCACCTTTAAAATTATTTATTAAATGAAAAAATTCAATTTCCTACAATTTGCACTCGAATTTCAAGGGCTGGGCTTTGCTAGTTATTTAATTAAAGTACTTGAAGGAACTTACTACCATAAAATAAATTAAAATCTTCTTATTTGTAGTCATTTGTAAAATAATACGCCGCCTATGCCGAATAATTTTTATTTTGGCAAATATATGAAAAATTCTTTGAATTTATTATTTTGTATTTTTTAAAAATAATAAAATTATCATTTAGCATTTTAATGATAATCATTCTTAAGCTCAAACAATTTTATTTTAAATAAAGTAAAAACATTGGTATATTTCTTTTAAAAACTTATCTATATTCTGCATAAAGTGTTCTTTTACTTGCATTACCGAGAAATTTTTTGGGTCGGAGTCGCGAGTTTTTGTAGTGCCTCGAGCAGTGTAGATCGCTTAGCTGCATTGGAAAGTACTCTATTTACTCGACCTTTCATATTCTTACCATAATCTGAGCCATTCTGAATAAAATTTCATACGACTTTTCTACTTATTTTCCAATTTTTTTTCAGACACAGAGTGGTCACATATCTGTTAACAGAAACAGAATTGTAGTCATATTCATATTATTATTTCTACAGCAACTCGGTTAACAAAAAATTCAGTAGACACAGTGAATCTGTTTTCTGTGTGTTCAATGCGCCCATTTCCCTAAAAACGTTTCACTATGACAACAACTTATTTTCCTCTAAAAAATTGTTGCCTTATTTTTGCCACACACTGTCATTACTGATAAATACCAATAAATAGTTAGAAAATTAAGTTCAAAGCTTTGTGTTGGCTCTGCTAGTTTCTTTTCTCTTCACTGATTTGTTCAAACAAGAAAATCCATTAAATATGATTAACTAAAAATTAAATAATGTGTTGAAAACAATAGAATATGAACATAACAACTGGAAAAAATAAATATAAAACTAAATAGGATTAAAATAAATAACAATGTTTTAAGACGAGGTGACCCACTATATTCAATATTAAACCAATAACACATCTTTCGCATTTTAAACCTTTTAAACTACTCATGTGAAATCGTTGGCATTTGTTTGTCAACAGAAATATTGACGTTGGGTTATTTTGAGACAATTTCAATGTATGAAATAAATATGTATTTGATTTGACAATTCGTTTTCTTATTATTATCACAAAAGACAATTTGGATTATATCACAGTACGTGGTGTGTATCACATGGTAAAAATGTATTTTCAAAAATTTATAATCTTTATTTTTATAAATATAATTATTATTACTAAGCCACCAAGAATGTATATAGTTTACTAAATTTTTTCTAGAAACTGATACGGTAAATACATACTATAAATACACCGAATACACATTATTGTTATCTTAAACAAATAGGCTTTAACAAAATTCGCATTTAATAAAAATGTGTCAACCTTATTTCAAATGTGGTGACTCATAAAAAGAGCAAAAAAAAAAAAATAGTCGCCATCTTATAAAAATGTCAAACATTAAAGAAAATGTGCCCTAATATTTGTAATTAAGACTTTATCACCAGCATCACATATGGTCCTTTTGCAAAATACCAAAAACAAAATATTTTGGTACTTAAAGGGCTTAAACAAATAACAAAATACTGACTCAAAAACGTATTAACAAAAGTATTCAAATTGTCTTAAGGTTCTCTATAAATGAGCTTAAAGAGCTTCACAAGAAATATAGAACGAACAAAAATAATGAAATAAGTTATCATCAACAAAAAGCTTAAACATATATTTAAAAAATATTGTTCAGCATATTAGAAAAAATTTAAAAATACATAAATCCTATTTTTGTACTGTCAGATGAAGTCGCTTGCAGTGAAAGTAGAAAGTACTTAATAAAAATTTTTCGTTTGTTGGTAAATTTTATAATTGGGTTATTGTTCGATTTTGAAGCAAACTAGCACATAATTAAAGAAAATTTAGAGTTCAACTTTTTGAAAAAAATTAAAATAAGCTTCTTCAGTTAGCCATTGTCCCGGACTTTATCAAAATATCGCGACACATTCTTATAGCGATTTTTCGCATGAAAGAGATTTGGTTCGAATGAAGAGGTGATTACAGAAACAGAGGTCTATTACAAAGCAAAAGTTAAATCATTTTATATATAAAAGTTATCGAAATGTTAGAAAGGCATTGGAATGATTGTATCGCTGTTGAGGGAGACTATGTTGATGAATAAAGTCGAATTGCTCGAAAAAAAAAATAATAAAACTGATTGTTTTAATGGTTATCCTACGCACTCTTCAGCAGATGTGTTGGTTTTCCTGTGTACATCGTTGACTTATTATTTCTAAAATCAAATTCATGGCTGGAGACTACATATTTAGATTCAAAGTTTCTTCACAAGCGCTTAACTTTGCGTAAGTTTGAATTTTATATTTAAATATTTATTATATCAAAACCAGTTGATTTTTAATAAGCTATGCGATTCCATGTTCAGGGTATACTGAGTTTTTGCTGATGGTTTTAGTTACCCAAAATATCGCAACTAGACCAACCAATTATTATGCCGATCGACTCAGTATCACCTTCTAAGTCGATCAGCGATATCTGTCTGTACGTCCGGCTATGAGTCTGAGTAAACCTTCTAACTGATGAAATTTGCTACATAAACTTCTGTCGACCATGCAACAGTCGCTTTTTAGATTGGTAAAAATCGATGGTTGTTCAGACCTAGCCCCACTTAAAAAACCTTTATAAGATTGACCTATTTAATTGCGGTAAGATCCAGCTTGTTGTGTAGATATTGATCAAATTTAATTACTGTTGTTTAACAACACTCACTAACAAGTAGTTCTAGGATAAATCATATAGGACCATCATAGTCTCTATATATTACTCCCGAAATCCACCAAATTTAAAAAAAAAAAAAACAGAATCATTAAATTGATTTTTTTCTCTGAAATTTTTTGAGAAAAATAAGTGTTTTTAACAAATATATTTGTGATCGGTCCATTTTTTGACCTAGTCCCCATGAAAAATAGCATTCGATTTTAGGGTGGCCTTTCAATATATGGAGGGAAAAAAGTGTTAAACTCTTGCTCGTAGTCCCTAGAAATATGCAAGTATCAAAAAAAATGAGAAACATAATTTTGGGCCAATAAAAAACATTTAGAGGTGGCTCAACGCGATTGAAAATTTCAAGTGTTTTTATATGGGGAAAATGTGACTTTTTTCACATTTTACGAAAATTTCCTTCTAGAGTTTAATTTTTCCGACAAATTATAATAAAATTCGGGATCAGTATTAAATTGACTTTTCAAAAAACTAATAAACTTAAAAATCGCCAAGAAATAGCAAATGCCCCACTCCACTTTTGCGCCAAAAAAAAAAAAACTAGGTCATTAAATTTGATGGAATTTTTCCAACTTTGAGAAATTGATTAAAGCTATAATTTTTTTTTTCTATACTTATAGGTACTCAGATATGAAGTATTCAGTGTTGCCATTTTAGCATTTTAGTTGCTAGATTTAGCAACTTTTTTTGTCGTTTAGCATCCAAAATTTATGAAAAGATGCTAGATGCTAACTTAGCATCTTTTATTAATAAAAAGTTGCTTTTAGCATCTTTTTTTTTTGATTTTTTTTCATATTTTTGAATATACAATTTTAATTTTATGGTATTGATAATTTTTAATTTCTCAAAGTGTAATTCGAGAATTTTGTGTATTGTGTTTTTACCACTCTGCTCGTTTCTTTCAACAAATATAACAAAACATTTTGAAATAGAAGAATGTAAACACCAACAACAGTTTTTAATGAATTAAAAAGTCGATTTCCAAAAAATATTATTGTATTAAAAAAATGCCAAAATTGTCAATGCAAAACACATTAAACCGCGTAAAAGAACCGATAACCAATATATTAGAAGAGTTTAAATATAGATCATCTGAAACAGAAAAAATTCAAATCCAATGGAGTTATATCACAGAACAATATTGGGATACAACACTGAATACAACCTCTTTATGGATTAAAGTTAACAAAAATTCTATTCGCGAAAATCCATTTAAAAAGTTATCAATATTTGTGTTGTCTTTATTAGTTTTGTCTTTCTCAAAAGTCGAAGTTGAGCGTTTGTTTAGTTTAATGGCTTTAGTTAAAAGCAAACTTTGAACAGAATAAAATCCGAGTTATGTAATATGTTATGTTCTGTAATACGTATAAATGAAGGTTTGAAATTGAAAAATGGGTGCTGTTACACTTACAATATACCGAGCGATGTCGTTGATGAAAGTTGATCGCCAGAAAAATATCAGAGCCAAGAAGAACATGAAGATGAACACATCACAGAAATATTAGATTCCATAAAAAATTATTGTAACGTAATCGTATCTTTTGATGATGTAAATTCTGTTACATTTGAAATTAAAAAAAAAATACCTCTCAAATTAAAAATATTTAATTTAAAATTAAAAAACTCAATTTGATGTTAAAAAAATTACAGATGAAATCCAAAATAATTTTAATTAAAATTCAAAAACAATAAATCGAAAGTTATGTTTTATATTAATTTTTCGATTTAAAAACCAAAGAATTTATTAATAAGTATTTAATTTTTCAATATAAAGATAATTAAATTTGAAAAAAAAAATTTGCATCTTTTTTTTGACTCCAGTACGTTTTAGCATATTTTTTTGCAATTTAGCATCTTTACAATTTCAAATTTTGGCAACACTGGAAGTATTGTTTTATTACCACGTTGTTAACCTATTGCGCATTGAGACCGAAAATGGGAAAATTTTTTTGATAAAATTGTGAAAACTACTTTTTTAAGTTTTAAAAAAATTTCTTAAACATAATTTAAAAAATGGACCTGTCACTTCAAGGTTTTGTTGAACGCATCTCAGAGATTAACTGTGTCAATTTCTAAGTAAATCACTGTGCCAGAATTTCTTTTACAAAGATTTTATTTATTCGCATTTCGAGAAAAACGGAATTTTTGTAAAATATTCAATAAATGTACTCTTTCTAAACACTTTGTATCGAAAATTCATCACTTTTCTACTTTTAAATGTTATATTTTATCTTAGTAGCCTATAGTTTCGGAAACAAATAATATGACCCCATTAAACCCTTTGGAATTGGGGTCACATACGACCCCAAGCTAATAAAAGACAATTTATTAAAAAAATTCAAATATTTTGTAAGTGCTGTTGAAGTTTTCGATGCGACGCTTAAATTATAATAACCAAATATGTAGAACTTCCGTTACTAAAATTAGGGATAAATCCGAGAACGCTAACCCATTATATGCCAAAGCCAACTTTGGATTTTAGGATATCTTTAAATACAATTTACAGAAAATGAGTTTTTCTATTAAACTCGATGAAACCACTATTTAGAATTTAAGAAAAATAATTCGGTTAATTTTTATTTATTTAACCCTTCAACGATCCTGGGAGCAAAATAATCCATTTTAATATAGGTTAGGTTAGGTTAGGTTGGAAGTGGCTGCTGATCCAAGGACCAGCACACTTAGACTCTGGGGTCCATTGTGATACCACGGGACGGATGGGTGTTCCCCTCAGTCCCCACCGAAGAACCAGTTCGAGCTTCTAATGAAGCCCCTAAGCTGTGAAATTTCCACGTTTGAGAGGTCAGAGAGATCGTGACGAAACGGCGATCCCAATGTCCGTAGTCTTGTTCTGGATAGCGCCGGGCAGTGGCAGAGGAAGTGTTCTACGCTCTCTACCTCCTCCACATCCAAGCAGCTACGACAGAAATCTTTTGATGAGACCTTAAGGCGCTCAGCGTGTCTCCCTATAAGTCAGTGCCCAGTAACAACAGCAACTACAGTTGAGATCTCCCCACGGGGGAGTGATAATAGCGCATTTGTATGCTTTCGATTCAGAGCAGTCCAGATTTGTATTGTGATCCTACACGTTAATCCATTAGCCCATTTGTTATTCGTTATGCCAGCGGTGCGAAGCCGAAGTTCAAGCTTGCATGATTCCAGGGGTGTACCAACACATTCCAAATCCGCTGGAACCTGTTAGGTAGGTAGTACCCTGTCTTGCCAGCTCATCCGCTTTGCAATTTCCCGGTATGTTCTTGTGCCCTGGGACCCATATGAGCCTGATTTCGAACTGCTTGGCCATCTCATTTAAGGACGTGCGGCAGCTAAGGGCGGTTCTCGTTTTCAGGAACATTGATCGCATGAATTTTACCGCGGCTTGACTATCAGAATAGATGTTGACTGCGGTCGTAGACAGAATATTCCGACCCAACCAGTCAGCAACCTCCTTTATTTCCAGTACCTCTGCCTGATATACACTGCAGTGATCTGGTAACCTTCGAGCCAGATTTAGTCCAAGCTCCCCTGAATGGACTCCAAAACCAACCTGACCGCACAATTTAGATCCGTCAGTATAGAAATTTACGGAACGCCTACCGCCTGGTGTCCTCCCAGACCAAGATTCCCTGGTCGGCATTAGTGTACAGTAGTGATGTTCAAATACGCTCCTTGGAGTAGTGTAATCCACGTTCAATGGCAAGTTCCTGTCATTCAGGATCTCCCCGTGGCCACAATTGTAGCCCCGTCATTGTAGTGTGCTTCTTAATCGAATGGCCGATGAGGCCGCCGACTGCTTCCCTAATACGTCCAGTGGTATTAGGTATAATAGGATGTTCAAGGTATCCGAAGGTGTAGTACGAAGGGCTCCAGTGATGCACATGGAAGCCATTCTCTGTACCCTTGCGAGAAGGTTGTTATTGGTGGCCTTCTCCAAAGCAGGCCACCAGACGATGACTCCGTACAGGAGTATTGTACGGACCACCGCTGTATAGATCCAGTGAGCAATTTTCGGACTAAAGCCCCATCGCTTACCAATGGCCTTCTTACAGGAGTATAAAGCTATAGTCGCCTTCTTCACCCGCTCCTCCAAGTTCCGTCTGAAGTTCAGCTTCCTGTTTTGATATAACTTTGGTGCAATTATCTGCTTATTGCTCGGGAATATAAATTAAAACAACTTCTAACCAATTTTGTTATAAAATTATTTTATGTATAAAAACCATCTATATTTTTCTAAATAAAATAAGAAGGCCAACAAATGACCCAAAGCTAATAAAATACAATTTATTTCAAAGAATATAAAATATAAAATCAATTTTCTTTATTTTAAGTAAATAAAAAAAAAAAACGAATTATTATTCTTAAATTCCAAATAGTGGTTTCATCGAGTTTAGTAGAAAAACTCGTTTTCGGTAATTTTTATTTAAAAATATTCTAAAATCCAAAGCTGGCTTTGGCAAATAATGGGTTAACGTTCTCGAATTTTTTCCTAATTTTAGAAGCGGAAGTTCTGCATATTTGGTTATTATAATTTAAGCGTCGCATTTAAAAGTTCAACAGCACTTACAAAATATTTGAATTTTTTGAATAAATTATCTTTTATTAGCTTGGGGTCATATGTGACCCCAATACCAAAGGGTTTAATGGGTCATATTATCATTTCCGAAACCCTAGGCTATTAAGATACAATATAACATTCAAAAGTAGAAAAGTGATGAATTTTTGATTCAAAGTAATTAGAAAGAATACATTTGCAGAATATTTTACAAAAAACTAATTTTTCTCGGAATCCGAGAAAATAAATTTATTGTCCGAAAAATTCTGGTACAGGAATTTTCTTATACATTCACACAGTTAATCTGCAACATGTTTTTGACAAAACCATAAAGTGGCTGGTCCATTTTTAGAAATTTTGCTGAAGAACATTTTTTAAAACTTGAAAAAGGAGTTTTAAAAATGTTATCAAAAAAATTTCCCATATTCGGTCTCAATGCGCAAAAGGTTAACAACGTGGTAACAAAACAATACTTCATATCTGAGTACTTACTTGTAAATATAGAGACCAAAAACAAAAATGATGGCTTGAATCAATTCCTCAAAATTGAAAAAAATTCCATCACGACCTAGTTTTTTTTGGCACAAAAGTGGTCTGGGGCATTTGCTATTTTTTGGCGAGTCTTTATTCGATTTTGAAGTCTTATAGCTTCTTGAAAAGATATTTAAAGTTTATCTCGAAATATGTGTCGGCAAAATTATACTATCGAACGAAATCTTCGTAAAATCTGAAAAAAGTCATATTTCCCCATTCACACTTGAAATTTTCAATCTCGTTGACTCACCTCTAAATGTTTTTTGATTGGCCCAAAACTTTGTATTTCTCAGTTTTTTTTTGCTCTTCAAGTATTTCTAGAGGGTGCAACCGAGAAATTGAACACTTTTTTATTAAGGGTCACCCTATTCGATATGAACTTTTTCTTTTTCCTCTTTGCAAGAAACGAATAAATATCCAAGCCATTCAAATTTGGAATATGTTAAGTTTCTAACAATCAAAATATGTTGTCGTTAAAAATAACTGAAAATGTATGTACACTTGCTGGAAAAGACATTCGTACAACTAAATTATTATACGAAAAAAACATGCGTTTAGAGGCCCTATCTCATAGTCCCAACTAACTGGAAATAGAAAATAAGCATAAACCAAATTTAAGTTGGATTTTTATTAATTTTTTTGGCTGCAGATATGAAAACGTTCATATCAGATGCTATATCTATATGGGGACTAGGCCCAAAAATGGAACGATCCTGACTATGTTTGGTAAAGTCTCTTGTATTTTGCAAAAATATATACAAACAAAATTTGGGAAGATTCAGTGCAATATTTTTGTTTTTTGATAGATTTAAGTGAAGATCGGGAAGCAGCTCTATATGGGGCCTATGACTAAGAGTTGTCCAATAGGGATCATTTTTACTCATTAGTGGATGCAATAAACGCATACAAACCCAATTTGAGTAAGATCTATACGACAATTTGGATCTTATGGCAATTTATGTCGATTTCATAGGAGTTATTTATATGGGGGCTAGGTCCGAACCTGAACCAATTCTCACCAATTTCAATAGCGTTCATCCAATGAAAGCTTACATACCAAATTTCATCATAATATATTCATATTTGCGACCTGCAGTTTGATTACAAGGTATACATGGACACACAGACGGACGGACGGACACACGGACGGACATCGTTAAATCGAATCAGTTAGTGATTCTGATTCGATCGGTATAATTAAAGATGGGTCTAGGTCAAATATTTTTGGTAGTTACAAACAGCAGCACAAAGTTATTATACCCATATTTTCAAATAAATAATAAATTATATATTATTATTTATACCCTATACCACTATGTGGTTTGGGTATAATGATTTTGTGCTGCTGTTTGCAACAACCAAAAATATTTGACCCAGACCCATCTTTAATTATACCGATCGAATCAGAATCACTTTTTGAGTTAATTTAACAATGTCCGTCCGTCCGTCCGTCCGTCAGTCTGTGTGTCCATGTAAAGCTTGTAATCAAACTGCAGGTCGCAAATATAAATATATTTTGATTAAATTTGGTATATAAGCTTTTATCGGCCATGGGATGAACGCTATTGAAATTGGTGAAATTCGGTCCATGTTCAGACCTAGCCCCCCATACAAATTACCCCTATGAAATCGACATAAATTGCCATAAGATCCAAATTGTCATATAGATCTTACTCAAATTGGGTTTGTATGCGTTCATTACATCCATTAATGAGTAGTCCAAAAATGATCCCTTTGGCCCCATACAGAGCTGCTTCCCGATATTCACTTAAATCTATTAAAAAACAAAAATATTGCACTGATTCTTCTCAAGTTTTGTTTGTATATGTTTTTGCAAAATACAAGAGACGTTACCAACCATGGTCAGAATCGGTCCATTTTTGGACCTAGTCCCCATATAGATATTGCATCCGATATGAACTTTTTCATATCTGCAGCCAAAAAAATTAATAAAAATCCCACTAAAATTTGGTTTTTGCTTATTTTCTATGTCCAGTTAGTTGGGCCTAAGAGATAGGGTTCCCAAACGCATGGTATAGGGTATCGTATAGTCGGTCTAGACCGACTATAATTTTCTTACTTGTTTTTTTTTTATTTTTTTAACAACTTATTGTCTTTAGCAAATTTTATGCTGGTAAAAACATAAAAGTATAAATAATTCATAAGAAAATTTGTTCGTAGTTTTTCATTATATATTGCTTAAGTTAAAAACTTGCGGGATATCATTTGGACTTTAGAAACTTTGTAAGCCGACTTGTCATCGACTTAAAAACATTAAATTATCCTCTTTACTTATTTTAGCACACTAATCAAAATGACGCCTTTTATCATATCTTTCGTAGTTGATCCCATAAGATTCCAATGATTTTTTTTTTTATGTAAAAGTTTTGGCTCTCGCTTACCTCCAAATTTTTTAATTGGGCAAAAACCTTCAACGCTGTCATTTGGGAGACATACATATAATCGAAATTATGATTGTTAAAAAATTTAAAAAATCAGAAATTTGCTTTTAGTATATTGAGTATATTTACAAAATTTGTGCACCATTATTTGAATATAGATTCGGTTTTGCAGTAATGAAATTCCTCAAATGTTAGCATTAATGTTGTAGCTCTTAAAGCTGCAATTGATTTCTTTATATTAAATTAGAATTTCCTTTGGGAAAAATAGCTAAAAATTAAAATTAGGATAAAAAGGACGATATATAATAAAGTGGCCGTTGCATATCCACATCTCTACCAGGTTCGTGTTCAGTGTTCCGGGCTTAATAAAATGTGAGTAAGAATTGAAAAAAATCATTCTTTTGGAGGATGATGTAAACTTACTGTGGAAGTCAGCATATATTTTAGTTAAAAAAATGATTTTGAGAAAATAGAATAGCAAAAAATAAACAAAAGGTGCACAACCCAACTTTTTGCTTTTAAATTTATATTACAGGTGGAGTGTGCATTTGAATATAGATTCTCGATATATATAATTTTATTTAACCAAAACAGTAGAAAAAAATAAGCAAATTATAGTCGGTCTACGTCAACTATGCGACACAATATACCACGAGTTTAAAGAAATGGTCATAGGTCCAACTAATTGGATATAGAAATTAAGCACCAAACAATTTTGAGTGTTATAAATCCATTGACTGCCGATACAAAAAAAAAATCATATCAGATGTTATATGCGGACTAGCTCACAAAAAGATCGATAATGACCATATTTGGTAAAGTCACTTATATTTTGCAAAAAAATGTAAAGAAATACAATTTGCGAAAAATTTATTGAAAAATTTTGTTTTTTTCATAGATTGAAGTGAAGATCGGGAATCAGCTTTATATGGAGGGCATGACTAAGAATTGTCCTACATTATTTATTTTTTGACTAGTGATTATAGGGTGTAATGAACACACACAAACCAATTTTGAGCAAGATCCATATGTGGGAATTTAGGTGGGTCTCATAGATGTTATTTGTATGGGGAATAAGTATGAAAAAAGCACCCATATTCACATATTTCAACAGCGAATATCCTATGGCCAATAAAAGTCTATATACAAATTTCGTCAAAACTTAGTTATATTTGCGACCTGCTATTTGATTGCAACGTTTACATGGACACAGACCGACAACGGTAAATCGACTCAGAAAGTGATCCTGGGTTGATCGGTTGATAATTAAATGCCAAGTATTTATGGTGACTAGTACAGCCCAGACCTCGAAATTCAAGTGCAAATTCTAGTAAATATTATTTTTTTTAATTTTTGTCTTCCAATGTTTTTTTAATCTATATCTCTTTTAATCTACAATTCAACACAGAGCGTCTGATATATAATTTAAATCATTCGCATTAACAGGGTGCAAGGAATTACTATAAATATTTTATTTTATTTAATTTAATATATTTTTAAGACAGATTAAATATAAATTTTATCATTCTCAGCTTCTCCTCCATATGACCTATAACCATGCCAATTTTCACACTCCTCCGTACCCGCGTATGGCTTAAAAAGGGAACTAAAAATTTACTTCATGTATATATATATATAGATTACAAACATCAGCACTATTCTGAAAATGTATATTTCAAACTTATTTTTTCGATAATTCTGGTACGGGAAAATGTCTTAAATTTTCGAAATTTTCAATATCTCATTCTTCATAATCTGCGACCTTTTTTGCCCCATGGAAGTAGCAACTCGTTTTTATACCCTATACCACTATGTGGTTTGGGTATAATGACTTTGTGCTGCTGTTTGTAACAACCAAAAATATTTGACCTAGACCCATCTTTAATTATACCGATCGAATCAGAATCACTTTCTGAGTTGATTTAACAATGTCCGTCCGTCCGTCCGTCCGTCCGTCCGTCCGTCCGTCCGTCCGTCCGTCCGTCCGTCTGTGTGTCCATGTAAAGCTTGTAATCAAACTGCAGGTCGCAAATATGAATATATTTTGATGAAATTTGGTATATAAGCTTTTATCGGCCATAGGATGAACGCTATTGAAATTGGTGAGAATCGGTCCATGTTTAGACCTAGCCCCCATACAAATTACCCATATGAAATCGACATAAATTGCCATAAGATCCAAATTGTCATATAGATCTTACTCAAATTGGGTTTGTATGCGTTCATTACATCCACTAATGAGTAGTCCAAAAATGATCCCTTTGACCCCATATAGAGCTGCTTCCCGATCTTCAGTTAAATCTATTAAAAAACAAAAATATTGCACTGATTCTTCTCAAATTTTGTTTGTACATATTTTTGCAAAATACAAGAGACTTTACCAAACATGATCAGGATTGGTCCATTTTTGGACCTAGCCCCTTTATAGATATAGCATCCGATATGAACTTTTTTATATCTGCAGCCAAAAAAATTAATAAAAAACCCACTCAAATTTGGTTTTTGCTTATTTTCTATGTCCAGTTAGTTGGGCCTAAGAGATAGGGTTTCTAAACGCATGGTATAGGGTATCGTATAGTCGGTCTAGACCGACTATAATTTTCTTACTTGTTATTTACTGACAAATTTTAAAGTAAAAATCCATAAATATAAATGAATCAGAATCACTATCTGATTCGATTTAACGATGTCCGTCCGTCCGTCCGTCCGTCCGTCCGTCCGTCCGTCCGTCTGTGTGTCCATGTAAAGCTTGTAATCAAACTGCAGGTTGCAAATATGAATATGTTTTGATGAAGTTTGGCATTTAATCTTTTATCGGCCATGGGATGAACGGTATTGAAATTGGTGAGAATCGGTCCATGTTCAGACCTAGCCCCCATACAAATGACCCCTATGAAATCAACATATATTGCCATAAGATCCAAATTATCATACCAATCTTGGTCAAATTGGGTTTGTATGTATATATTACATCCATTAATCAATAGCCCAAAAATGATCCCTATTGGACAACTCTTAGTCATAGGCCCCTGCTTCCCGATCTTCACTTAAATCTATCAAAAAACAAAAATATTGCACTGATTCTTCTCAAATTTTGTTTGTATATATTTTTGCAAAATACAAGAGACTTTACCAAATATGGTCAGGATCGGTCCATTTTTGGGCCTAGTGCCCATATAGATATAGCATTCGATATGAACTTTTTCATATCTGCAGCCGAAAAAATTAATAAAAATCCCAATCAAATTTGGTTGATGCTTATTTTCTATATCCAGTTAGTTGAGCCTGAGAGATAGGGTCTCTAAACGCATGGTATAGGGTATCGTATAGTCGGTCTAGACCGACTATAATTTTCTTACTTGTTTTTTTTTTTTGTTTTTAAATATTTTTTTTTTAGTTTTTTTTTTACTACAACAATGACTATAAACATCTGTTATAGCAACATGTTGCAACCGTCATCATTCAAATTCATATACAAATTTTGAATTGGAACAAGATTGTACGTAAACAAATATTTTTAGAAAAAGCGATAAAAGAATTGTAAGAATATTTTTTAAAATACAAAAAAAAAATATGAAAAATAAATAGCTTATATATATAAACGACACCGAAAAAGTTTTAGTAAATATTTCTTCAGAAAACTACTGAACTTTTATTCCGAGTTGACTGAGTTCAAAACTATTTCTTACACCTTTGTAGATGGTGCATGAACTTCCTTCTCCAGATTTTGATGGGCAGGGTATCATTTTCGCTTTGACAAATATATTCACTAAAAATCTAGAAACTGTTCCATGATTTCCCATTTTATACATTTGTCCACTTCGATAAATGGCCATTACGTCATCGTTTAACCTAATGTTTATGGAAAAGTCATTAAGTGTTTCAGAAACCATTGAAATTGATCTAAAAAAGTGACAGAAAGTACACAAATGGCCAAATTGAAAACAGGAGCTGGAACCTGTCAAAACTATTAAAATTAATAAAAAGTATTTTTTGCTTTATTGAACATTTTTTTTCCCCCTTTAAAAATTTATCAGTATTCATAGATTCGACAAAGTAAAAAGAAAACTAATTCCCTTCAATATTGCATTTCTCAGTAAAGATTTTCTTAATTATGTTAATACTTGACTATTTCAAAGTGTGGATTTTGACCTAAAACTACTAGTTAGTTAGCCCATATGGTAAGAAATAACAAACTAACTAACTAATAATCCATTGCATTTATTCATTCTAACATATTTATGTACTTTATTACATAGACATAGACATGTTTTAAATATGTGTCTTATAAAAGTAAATCAGCAAAATAAGAAGCTTAAAATATTTTTTCTGTTAGTTAGAAAATTTTACAAACCTAAAATACTTACAATGAATACATTGTTTTAGCATTTAAAGCAAGAACAAGGAAATCTTAGATTTAAATAATATTATTTAAAATATTAATAGTACATATTTATGACATAACTAAATACATAATGATTATGATAATAATTGGCTAATAAATAACTCTTTTAAGTAATCCATTGAGTTTGTAGTTTCAAATTGAAACAAAATTATTATAAGGTTTCATTACAGAATACGATTTATTTTAAAGTAATTCACAGACCTTGAAATTAATGAAAATAAATCGAATATTAGTTGTTTCATTATATTGGCAATTACATACAATATGATTTGCGAAAAACCATAACATTTTTTATACACATAAATGACTGTGAATATATAGTAAATTCTCAATATTTTGTATTAGTTTTTTGTAAATCAAAATTACACTGTGGATATTTTTTTTATCAGATCTTGTTAAGCTTTCCTCAGTGATTTAAGTGTATACTTTAAATGTCGCTGTATTCAAATTTCTTAAATAATTTATATTTCATATTTGAACATACTTCAAGTTCTAAACTTATATATAAGAAATAAGTTTGTGAAAACCTCCAACATTTTTATGAAAATATAACATTTTTAACAATAATTTTTTTAAAGGAAAGAAACTAAATATAATTTACAAAAAAAAAAAATATAAATCTTTTCAGTTTATATAAAAAAAAGAAAAATGTTTTTAGTTGACTTCAGCGGGAGATTAAGTGAGACTACTGTATATATTGTGACAAAGATTATAATACAGTCCCTTCGTGATAAGACAGAAAAAATAAATTTGCTTAAATTCGGGCCTATAAAGAAAATTGTAGTATCTTTTATATAAAAATGAAGTTTTGTATGTTTGTTTGTTTGTACGCTTGTTTGTCCTTCATAAGAGACTACACCACTGGACTGATCATCTTGAGACTTTTGCACTAGGTAGCTGCCATTCCGGAAGGAAACATAGGCTATATATTTTGGATTTTTCGGGTGGGCGTGGCACCTCCCTTATAGAATGCATTTTTAACATATAATTTTAACATATAATGTCTGGAGTACTATGACAGCATGAGTTCTGAAACTATGCACAATGAAGAGTTGCGAAAAAATGGGCGGGATCGGGCCAATGGGCGTGGCACCCACCATACAAAGTAAATATTCAACATCGTATATCTGGAGTACTGTAATAGATAAAGTCCTGGGACTTAGTGTGGTTCATAAGTTATCAACGTTAGTATTCGCAAAAGAAAAAAAAAAAAAACGGCGAGATCAGATCACTGGCCGTGGTACTCTCTATACAAAGTAGATATATAATGTTATATATCTGGAGTACTGTGATAGTGAAAGCCTTGGAACTTTGTCTGAGTTCATGAGTTATTAATGTTAGTAGTCGGACAAAAAATGGGAGGGTTCAGGGCAGTGGGCGTGGCACCCGCTTACAAAGTAAATATTTATTGTCATATAACTGGAGTACTATAATACTGAAAGCCTTTGGAATTTGCGTGAGTTCTTAGGCCATCAATGTTACTACTCAGAAAAAATGAGCGGGATCATATCAGTGGGCGTTGCACCCCCATACAAACTGAATATTGAATGTTATATATCTGGAGTACTGTAATAATGAAAGCCTTGGACCATTGTCTGAGTTTATGAGTTATTAATAAGAGTAGTCTAACAAAAAATGGGCACGATCGGATTAATGGGCGTATCAACCCCATACAAAGTAAATATTTAATATCATATAACTTGAGTACTATATTAGAAAAAGCCTTGGGACTGAGATAATGTGAGTAGTTTCTCAAAAAATGGGGAGAAGGAACCAATGGGCGTGGCACCTCTTATACAAAAAAATATCAAGTACTATGAAAATGACAGTTTCGAAACTTTTGACAAGCACATTACTTACCATTGTGAGTTGTCGTGGAAAATATGAGCGGAATCGCAAAAATCAAAAATCGCCAAAACCGCAAATCGGGAATAACAAAAGTCGCCCAAATCGAAAACCCAAAAACCAACAATAGAAAGAAACAAAAGTCGCCGACATCAAAAATCGCAAAAAAACAAAAATCGTTAAAGCCAAAAATCGGCAAAATAAAAAATCGTTAAAATAAAAAAAAATCACCAAAATCGCAAAAACCAAAAATCGACAAAATCAGAAAATGCAAAAAACAAAATTCGCTAAAGCCAAAAATCGGCAACATCAAAAACCGCCAAAAATAAAAAATCACCAAAATCAATAATCGCCAAAACTGAAAATCGCGAATAACAAAAATCGAAAAAACAGAAAACGCCAAAATCAAAAACCGACAAAACTGAAAATCGCGAATAAAAAATTCGCTATAATTAAAAAACGAAATCAGAAATCACAAAACACAAAAATCGACAAAAAGCGCAAAAAAAATCGCTAAAGACAAAAATCGGTAATATCACAAATCTCTAAATCAAAAATCGCCAAAATCGCAAAAACCAAAAGCTACAGCATCAAAAATCGAAAAAAACAAAAATCGCTAAAGCCAAAAATCGCGAGCATCAAGGACAGCCAAAAAATCAAAAACCGCAAAAAAAAATAAAAAACGCAAAAACCTAGAATCGCGAATAACAAAAATCAGCAAAATCAATAAGTGCCAAAACCGAAAATCGCCAATTCAAAAATGGCCAAAATCAAAAATTGCAAAAACAAAAATCGCCAAAAATTAAATAAAATGGTTTTCTAAAAAAAGTATTCTTAGTTTATTTATTTCGGTTACGATGGGTGTAGCGAAGCGCATCGGGTTATTGCTAGTTGATTATAAAATATTTTAATACCTCCCACACCACTGTAAAGAGAATATATTTGTGACCTTCTCCGAGAAAAGGGAACCAGTGTGTCAAAAAACGGGTTGTGTCAAAAACGGTGGATTCTGGTACCTAAAAGGGTGTAGAAACTTTAAATGCGTTTTTTCTCAACACTTAATTTTCACACACTAGGTCCTTTTCTCGGAGAAGGTCACATATATGTATATATATAAGTTCATTATTTCGTTTGTGAATTTAAATCCTTCAACCAGTTTTTAAGCAAAATGCACACACGGAGTAGTGTAAAATTTCTCATATTTACAATACATATACAGGAGAAGTGCAGAATGATAAAATTTATGTCAAATGTGTGTTAAATATATATTACATTAAATTAAATAAAATATCTAAATAAATAATTTTATAAGAGCCTAAAGGTATGCTTATCAATGTTAGCCAATTCACAGTCATCACCAGTGAGTTATTTATGGTTTGAAAAGGGACTACATTTTAATCGCCCTGTGTTGAATTGTGAATTGCCTAGCATACCTTTAGGATCTTATAAAATTATTTATTAACAATCCCAATTATATTTATTCTGTGTGTTCGTGAGTTATTTGTAATTAAATTTATAGATTAAAAACAGATTAATAACAGGTCAACAAAAATCTAAATTATCGATTAAAAAAAATTTTAAAGACAAAACTGTATTTAAAAAATTTCTATAATTTGCACTCGAATTTCGACTGGGCTCTGCTAGTTCTTATAAAAAGCAGATCTGATATGGCGATGACCGTCAGTAGAAATAACAAACGCGCCCTAAATTGGTCAGCTGGGTAGCTAATTCTTATTAAAATTTCTTCATTGGCATTCTGACATATTTAGAATTATCATAATCGGGTCATAGGCCCTGAGGTTTCAATGAAAATTAAAAAAAACTCTTAAAAAATTAAGGATTTTTGTATGTAGTTCTTGTTGTTGTTATTCTAAATATTTTATTTTATATATGGTTTTACTAAACATGTCATATGATCTTTGGCTGGTATTGCTACACTTTTCTTTACGTTATCGCGAAATAAATACAAAAACCCGTCAAAATGATGGAAAAACAAGTAAGTATACCATCCGTTTAGAGACCCTATCTCTTAGGCCAAACTAACTGGACATAGAAAATTAACATAAACCAAATTTGAGTGGGATTTTTATAAATTTTTTTGGCTGCAGATATGAAAAAGTTCATATCGGATGCTATATCTATATGGGGACTAAGCCCAAAATTGGACCGATCCTGACCATGTTTGGTAAAGTCTCTTGTATTTTGCAAAAATATATACAAACAAAATTTGAATAGAATCAGTGCAATATTTTTGTTTTTTGATAGATTTAAGTGAATATCGGGAAGCAGCTCTATATGGGGCCTATGACTAAGAGTTGTCCAATAGGGATCAATTATTGGACTATTGATTAATGGATGTAATAAATACACACAAACCCAATTTGACTAAGATTTATATGATAATTTGGATCTTATGGCAATTTATGTTGATTTCATAGGGGTCATTTGTAGGGGGGCTAGGTCTGGACATGGACTGATTCTCATCAATTTTAATAGCATTCATCCTATGGCCGATAAAAGCTTATATACTAATTTCATCGAAATATATTCATATTTGCGACCTGCAGTTTGATTACAAGCTTTACATGGACACACAGACGGACGGACGGACGGACATCGTTAAATCAAATCAGCTAGTGATTCGGATTCGATCAGTATAATAAAAGGTAGGTCTAGGTCAAATATTTTTGGTAGTTACAAACAGCAGCACAAAGTTATTACACCCAAACCACATAGTGGTATAGGGTATAATTATAGTAAACAAATAAGAGTGTTGAAATCGGTTCTACAGAATCTTTGATGCCCTCCGCCCGTGTTATAACATAATATTATTATTCAACATAAGGAAACCAAAAAGCTAGATTTCACAATATAATGTTTTTTCGTTACTCTTTTAATTGAAAGCAACTACCAAATGCAAACAGTTTAAACCCAAATAAATACAACTACATTTATGTGTGTTCAAAGATAGTAACATTATTCTCTTGCTATTCTCTTACTCTCATCGGTTAACCATTCCCTTTCATGTGCAAAAAAAAAATATAAATAAATAAAAATAACAGCAAGCAAACCAGCTTGTGTATTCATCATTGGAAATTATCTATCTGCACGTGTTCTGTTATGTATAAATATTATTCACTATTTTTAGTTTTTCTATATGAAATTTTATCTGTTTAAACCTTAAGTATCGGCAACAGTTTTCACACATTAACCATACGCAACTTTAATAATGAGTTTAAAACACTGGTGTAGACCATCAAAGACTCGACCCATCCTAATTTAACACTCTTACTTGTTAAATTAAAAAGAAATACTTATTAAGAAAAGTTTTTTTTTTTCAGAAAATACAGTTTTGTAAGATCGAACATTTTTTTTTTAACGAAAACATAATTTTTAGGAAAAGACTTTTTTTTAAGAAACGGGTACTTCAACCAATGATAGTTATAAGTAATAATACTTAGACGTAACCTAGAGCGTAATCATTAAAACTACAAAATTCATTAGAATATATTAATATAATATTTTTTTTTAATTTCATTCATTTATTTTATTTATTTATTTTTAAAATTTCTTATTTATGAGTTTATAAGTAAGAAACTAATGTTTAAATGATTTTAGTTTATTATTTATGTACGTTTTGTTATATAGCTTAAGGACTATAGTTTCTTCAATATATTTACTAAAAAATAATAATAAAATTACCATAAAGTATACATAGTCGTACATACTTACAGACATATTTAGAGATTTTTTTTAATATCCTCAAAATTTTCTTTTAAGCTTCTCAAGCATAAAATACCTTAATAACCCTGATTGTAAGTTTCTTAAGAATACATAAGATTTTAGTTATTGTTCTTCTGTTCTACAACATCACTATCCCAAACTACTTAAACCACCCCCACCCCATACATGATGAACTCAAAATGACCAATTATCTTGCCAATAGTATTAACTGGAAAGAAAAACAATCACCCCTTCGGTGCAAGACTGTTTGTGTGCTTATAAATTTTACTCTTGACCAGGCCATTTTAGCTCTAATCTTATGCTCCAATTAAAAAGGTTAGTTTGTTGGAATGTTTCAGTTGTCGTTTTGTTGTTGTTGTTTTTTTTAGAATGTTTGGGCTGCCCAACAAGAATCCTTAAGTAAAATAAGTTTTTAAAACAACAATATAAACTTCTTAAGGTTTTTCCTAACAACTATACAAGGTCTTAAGAATTGTTTTTTTTACACATACACACACGCACACATAAACTCACATACGATATAAAAATACTTAAGGCTTTAAAAATATAAGCATTTTTGTAATCTATTTTCTTAGGTGTGTGTGTTTGTATTATTGTAAATTTTATTTATTATGGTTTTTAAGTAATTATAACATTTTATTGTTTATTGTTTATTCAATCATCATCATCTCCATAATCATCAACCATACATACACATCATACATATTAAATCATTTGTATAAATAATTGTTATTAAGTATTATTTTTAGGAATTAAATATCAAGACAAAAAATCATTATTGCTACAACAGCTTAAGGGCAAAACTATTTTTGGCAAAATTTCTCCTTATCAGCAAGTGACCACTAATAGATTATTAAAATTCATCTTCCAAAAAAAAAAAAAAAAATAATAAATATATTAAAAAAAAAAAACAAGAGAAGATTGTAGAAGAAAGCATTTTAAGAAATTAATATTAATATATAATAACATTATAAGTTTTTCAAGCACATGAAAACGTTCGGAAAATTTTGGAAATATACTAATGTATATACTATTAAATCTAAAATATTAATAGGATAGGCGATTTCTTGTGTCTGATGTTTTATTCTACCATTTTATCCCAATTTTGATCAAAAGTATATTATTGGAAAGGTATTTCTTTTTAGCCGTTTTTCAGATTTACAGATTTTTAAATTTTTTCCTTTATTTTGAGTAAATTGCATTTAAAGTTGCTACTAACACTTACATAAAATTATACAATACCATGTGTGTGTTTAGTAAATTTGTTAATGTGTTTGTAATAAAATGAGTTTGTTTTTTGTGTTGGTTTGTGAATTGGCTATAATTGATTATCAAAAGTAGGAAAAGTATTAAAAAATAAAATTTCCTAGAATTTGCGCTCGAATTTCGAGGGCTGGAATCTGCTAGTAATCTTAAATGTGATCAATATTACAGTGTTGTAAGACGCATTGGTGTAGTTTCAGAAGTATTAAAATCTTTTAAATGCAACCGTTGGTAAAACATGATTAGGTTGGGCATGAGATTGCAACGTTTTATGAAGTTGTGTCTTGGTTGTACGAAAAATCAAAAAGATTTGATTTTTTGCAAATTCTTAAAATCGATTAATTCAATTTCCAAAATTTATTTTGGCGCGAAATTAGTTTTGTGATCGATTTGAAGCTTACCGTAAATCTTCAAACACATCCTACGTTGCACCAGCTGCAGCCAAAAGCTTTGCCGCCTTCTTTAGCAACCAGCTGCAATTTTTAATAAAATTTTTTGGAGTGGCAATAAAATTCTAATTAGTTTTTATTATTAAATTTAGAGGTATGTATAAACTAAAAAAATGTTTCAATATATATATTAAATTTTGAGACCCATTGTTATTATAAACATTTTTGAAAATTGTTTTCTATGGGCTTTAATGGTCTTTTTTCTTTTTTGGATTTGTTTTTACATTGACAATTTTTTAATATATATAACTAAATACTTTAACATTTAACACTGAATTAAAAATTAAAAAATTAAACAACGCGGAGTAATTGTATAATTTTAAATAAATAAATTTAATTTAATTTAACACGGACACGATGTTATTCCTTAAGCTAATAGTTCTGTGATATTTGCTTAAGGAATACCTTCGTGTCCGTGTATAAAATTTATTTATATAAAATTATACAATTAGTCCGCGTTTTTAATTTTTTAACTTTTACATTTTTAATTCACTGGTTAGATGGTGAAATTTTATTGGTAGACCCAACTCCAGGTACTGGGCGTCCGGATATTTCCTTCACTGACTGTCAAGAAACAAAAACAAAAAAAGTTTTTGACATTTGTAAAGAAATTCCGTGAGCTCATGTCTGCGGCCAGCACTAGTTTATGGAAGAGGAAATCATCCATATTGAAGTCAGATGAAAATTTACCGAAAAGATTGAAATCTGCCATTAAATCCGATAACAAAGAACTAATTGAATATACAGCAGAGGAAGCTTTAGCCTTATATATTTATGGCAGTTACACAAAGAAGATTTACACGGACTTGCAGATTGCCACTAAAAAGAGAAATGCAAATATATTTCCCACCTATGATGTTCTACGATCTGCGAAAACATTGTGCTATCCTAATGGTCTACAAGGTACTGGTCATTCTTTCGAGGTGCCTTACAATGCTTGATTGATCACACAGTGGCCCGGATAGTTGCTGCGCATTCGCAAGATTTAAAAAACGGAGAATAATAACACTCTAAAGATAACCGCCATTTTCAAATGGGATTGTGAAGGAAGCAGTGGCCACGCAACTTATTGATAAAGTTATAATAATGTTGACGCTTATATGATCGACCAACATCTGTTTGCGGTGTGCTTGGTACCATTACAAATACTTTATGGATCAACCATACTCTAGCAAAATATGAAACCTTCATCAGTCGTTACATTGCAGGCCATTAAAATTACTTTGT
This sequence comes from Cordilura impudica, assembly GCA_963682025.1. Taxonomy (NCBI): domain Eukaryota; kingdom Metazoa; phylum Arthropoda; class Insecta; order Diptera; family Scathophagidae; genus Cordilura; species Cordilura impudica. The sequence continues at coordinate 70,120,520 of OY821521.1, forward strand.
CAAAAGGAAACAGCAGACTTGATCTATGATGATACAGGCAACGAAACTTGAAAATTATGAAGTTCATCATCAGTCTCATAAGACCATGATAGATGGGAAGGTGTTTAGTGTTGTGGCAGAATCATCATCCCAAAAATGTGGAATTTGTGATGTATCACCAAAAAATATGAAGGACATAAAAATAATGACAAATTTGCCGTGCTAAGAAAATTTATATCAATGTGGATTATCAACTTTACATGCACGGATTTTTTGAATGTATACTACATATTGCCCACAGAATTCCGATTCAAAAATGGCCGGTTTGCAGTTGTGACAAAGTGATTGTTGATAAAAAACTAAACTGAGATGCAAACCAATCTGAGAAAGGAGATGTCTATACTGGATGATATCCCAATGCCTGGATCAGGCACAACAAAGAACGACAACACAGCCAGAAAATTTTTTCAACAACCAGAATTGGCTGCTCAAGTAACAGCAACTATTTTTGATGATTTGTATTCATGGTTTTATATGGCCTCGTCCGTCGACAAAATTCGAATACATGGTGCAGGTATCATTAAACATATTTCGCTTCAGAAGAAGCTCTTGAGGCCTTAGAAAATTTCGCCTCCACCACACTCGAAAAAATTCAAGAAAAAACACAATGGAAGATTTGGCACATACACTATTTGTTTCTTCAGTTTCTTTCATTGCCATGTTATCGAAATGTTCAGTGTCCTCTTCAAAGAAGGATGAGCTATTAGATAATGAAGTTTATCAGTCTACCTTTAAATACAAATGAAGAAAATAATATGTCATGTGATAGTTCATCATATACTGAGTGGAGCACTTTAATATGAGGATTAAAAAATAATAATTAACCCATAAAAACCACATTTTTATTATACTCCCTTTCTTTGTAAATTAAGTTTAAAAATAGAAGGAAAAAATTTAATTTAATTTTAATTTTAAATGTCGCCACGAGTCTGCCTGCAAAGCTTCAGCTCGATTGGATGAAGGGAAAAGGGTTAAAAATCGATCGAAAATTTTCTCGGCAGTCAAGCAGACTCTACAAGAAAAATAGTAAAAAATTTTCAAATCTTAAGAAAAATTCTTTTTGTATTAATATTTATTTATTGTATTTTTAAATCTCCGCTAGATTGGCAAAAGCTCCCACTGTGCGTTTGTCGGCTTTTCATGCAACTTCATTCTATTTCGTTCTTATGTACGTAGGGGTCATATCATTGATTGCCGGTTTCATTATATTCGCGAAACTAATTTAATGGATGCAGTCAAACAATCCAACAGTAATTTTCGTGTAATATTTATTATTTTTATTAATCTTTAATGACCTAGCTATCATCTATATTATTTATTTCGAACAAAAATATCGATTCAAGTAATTTTTTTTTTTCAATATCTTCGTGTTGTGAAGTAGATTTTTAAATTTATTTCTTAAAAAAAGCAACTTTTAATAACAAAGTATCTTCCCACATAAAACAAAAAATTTTAAAATATGTTTAAAAAAAAGAAGTTAAAAAGATAATTTTTTTTAACAATATATAAAAAAAAAAAACTTGTATTTGCCATCCGCATAAGAGCAAAAAATGTTCGATGTAATAATAAATGCTTGTGCTGCTAAAATAAATTAAAGCAGTTATTCGGATTATTTTGATTTTTGGAATTTTTATCGAAATTATTTTGTTACTATATTACTAATATAATAACTAGATTCGCATACATTTTTTATGCTCAGATACTTTCCCTTAAATAATAAGCTCTTCCAAACAAAGTTAATTTCTTCAAAAACAAGCCTTCCTGAAAAAGTACCTTTCCTTAATCAAATAACTTTTCTTAGAAACGTGCATTTTTTTAAACAGTATATTTTCCTAAAGAAACAGTATCTTTTCCTTAATAAAATAAATTTTCTTAATAATTTACCATTTATGAAAAAAGTTAATTTTCGTATATTTTATGTAATATGTAATTTTTTCTTAAAAACTAACTTTTCCTAAAATTTCCACCAAAATAAATTTTTGTGAAAAAATTATATTAATTTAAAATATTATGTTTTTAAAATAGTTCATCTTCTTCAAAAAGTACATATTCTCACAAAGTTTATTTCCTTATTTCCTTTCTTAAAAAGTGATTTTCTCAAATAGTGTCTTTGCTCAAAAAGTGCCTTATTTAAATTTTTTTTATCTACCAAACTAACTTTTCATAAAAATTTACATTTGCCTAAAAAAATATTTTTTTTAAAAAATCATATTTTCTTAAAGATGTACTTTTCTTAAAAAAGTACCCCCTTCTTCAAAAAGAATATTTTTTATTAAAATATATTTCACTAAAAAAGTTAATTTTCTTAGAGAAGTACCTTTTTAAAAAGTGCCTTTTATTTAAAATGTGCCTAACTTAAAAACTATCTCTTCTTATAAAGTAATGTTTCTTAAGATGCTATATTTTCTTAAGAAAGTACAAATTAAAAATAATTGATTTTGAAAAAGGTACCGTTTTTCAGAAACAAATTTTTACTTCTCTTAAAAAAGCTAATTTTCTTATTTTAAAATTATATTTTTTTTGAAAATACCTTTCCTTATATAGTAACTTTTCTTAAAAAACTGGATTTTCTGTAGAAGTAGCTTTCTTTAAAAATTATATTGCCTTAAAAGAGTATATTTTTATACCCTATACCAATATGTGGTTTGGGTATAATGACTTTGTGCTGCTGTTTGTAACAACCAAAAATATTTGACCTAGACCCATCTTTAATTATACCGATCGAATCAGAATCACTTTCTGAGTTAATTTAACAATGTCCGTCCGTCTGTGTGTCCATGTAAACCTTGTAATCAAACTGCAGGTCGCAAATATGAATATATTTTGATGAAATTTGGTATATAAGCTTTCATCGGGATGAATGCTATTGAAATTGGTGAAATTCGGTCCATGTTCAGACCTAGCCCCCATACAAATTACCCCTATGGAATCGACATAAATTTTCATAAGATCCAAATTGTCATATAGATCTTACTCAAATTGTGTTTATATGGGTTCATTACATCCATTAATAAGTAGTCCAAAAATGATCCCTGTGGCCCCATATAGAGCTGCTTCCCGATCTTCACTTAAATCTATCAAAAAACAAAAATATTGCACTGATTCTTCTCAAACTTTGTTTGTATATATTTTTGCAAAATACAAGAGACTTTACCAAACATGGTCAGGATCGGTCCATTTTTGGGCCTAGTCTACATATAGATATAGCATCCGATATGAACTTTTTCATATCTGCAGCCAAAAAAATTAATAAAAATCCCACTCAAATTTGGTTTTTGCTTATTTTCTATGTCCAGTTAGTTGGGCCTAAGAGATAGAGTTTCTAAACGCATGGTATTGGGTATCGTATAGTCGGTCTAGACCGACTATAATTTTCTTACTTGTTTTCTTATTTTAAAATTAAATTTTTTTTTGGAAATACCTTTTCTTAAATAGTAACTTTTCTTAAAAAACTGGATTTTCTATAGAAGTAGCTTTCTTTAAAAATTATATTGCCCTAAAAGAGTATATTTTTTTAAAGTACTTTTTTCTAAAAAGTGTCTTCTATTGAAAAAAGTACCCTTTCTCAAAGAGTGCATTTACTTAAACAAGTACATTTACTTTAAAAAGTACATTTTCTTAAAGGAATAGCTTTTCTTAAAAAACTACATTTTCTTAAAAAAGTTCTTAAAAACAGTTATTTTTCTTTTCGTAAAAGTAGTACGTTTTATTTAATAAAAAGCTTTTTTTTTTTAAATCTTAATATTCTACAAAAGCAACTTTTCTTAAAAATGAACATTTCTAAAATAATTATTGTTTCCATAAAAGTACTTTTCCTAGAAAATTTCATTAAAAACAGTAAACTGTCCTTAAAAAGTACGTTTTCTAAAAATTAGTTTTCTTAAAAAAGCAGCTATTCGTAAAAGTACCATTTTATAGAAGTTCTTTTTAATTAAAGGAGTACCTTTTCTTAAAAAAGTAAATTTTCTGAAATAAGCACAGTTTCAAAAAAGTACATTTTCCTAAAAAAGTTATTTTTCCTAAACAAGTAACTTTTATTTAATAAGTGCCTTTTCTTAAAAAGTGCTTTTACTTAAAGACCACATTTTCTTAAAAATCAATATACCCTACAAAAGAAACTTTTCTTAAAAATATATTTTATTAAAAATTATATATTTTTATAATAATATAACCTATTCTTCAAAAGTTCGTGTTTTTAAAAAAGTACCTTTTTGTAAAAGTACATTTTATTTAAAAAGTACCTTTTCTTAACAATTTTTTTCTTAAAAACAGTCTTTTCTCAAAAAGTACCGTTTCTAAAAAAAAAATAATTTTCTACAAAAAAAAAACTTTTCATAATTTATTTTCCTTATAAAATTGTATTTTCATAAAAAATTATATATTCTTAAAAATTCATATTTTGTTAAAGAAATACATTTTCTTAAGAAAGTACCTTTTCTTAAAAAAGTGCTTTTCATAAAAAAGTTCCACTTCTTCAAAAATTATATTTGTTTATTAAAATATATTTCCTTAAAAAAGTAATATTTTCTTAGAGAAGCACCTTTTGTAAAAGTATCTCATATTTTATGAAGTCAATTTACATAAAATATTGAATATTTTCAAAAAACTACAATTTCTTAAAAAGCATATTTGTGAAAATTAATAATTACGTTTTTTAAAAGCACCTTCTATCAGCCAAGTGCCCTTACTTAGAACCTACTTTTCTTTAAAAAAGTTACCTTCTTAAATTGTTAAGTTTTCGCAAAAAGTACGCTTTCTTAAACAGTAACTTTTCTTAAAAAACTACATTTTCTAAAGAAGAATATTTTCTTAAAAAATTATATGGCCTTAAGTTAGTAAATTTTTTTTTAAAGTATCTTCTATTGACAAAATTGCTTTTCCTTTAAGGGTACGTTTACTTCAAAAAGTTAATTTTCTTTAAAAAGTACATTTTCTTAAGAAAATACGTTTTCTTAAAAAGGATATATTGTTAAAAATTTAGCATTTTATAAAGTTCCCTTTCGTAAAAGTATCTTTTATTTAAAAAGTACATATTCCAGAAAAGGTTAATTTTCTAAAAAGAGTACCTGAAGAAAGTTAATTTTCTTAAATAGTTCAGTTCTATTTTCAATATTTGCTCAAACTGTCAATACTTTTGTATATATTGTTTTATTTTTATTTTTTCTTTTTCAATTATATAATTATGAAACACATGTACAGTTGTATTAATAAGCTTAACTCAGGTAATTATATTATTAATTATTCCAATTATAACTCGCTATTAAGCAATATTGTTATTTGTACTCATACTCATTCCTGTGAAAATATATTCAAATTAACAGATTTAAAAATGGGTTCTATTAACTTAAACAATTTAAACATTTAGAAAAAAACTAGTTATATTTGTTTAAAAAATATTCTTCATTGCCATAATCTTCCACAAAGGATATTTAAAATATTTAAAAAAAAGTTTTTAAATTTAAAACCAAAGCAATTGTTATTTAAATCCTGCATTAAAAACCTATTGTTAAAAACCAGTGAAAGCATCGCTTCGACATAATACAAAAATACTAAATGTTGAAATGCATTATACTTAATAAGATTCTCTACATTAGTGGTAAGGCTGATTATTAAAAATAATCATCAAAACATTACTTCTATTGCTTCCAATTTATGCTCAAACCAATAGCCGGCAACCATGCACCTATTGTTATAACAAATATGCATTTTTGGTTTAATCTTTTTGGCCGCCAAAATCATATGTATAAAATTTTAGCATATGTATATATGTTTATTGTTGGTGTTTTACTAGTTGTTATTGTACGGACATTTTAACGGCAAAATGTTGAAATAACAAAAACAAAAATGCGCTTTTGTTTTAACCTCAAATCATGTTGATGGTTATGTGATGTCGATGTGATGATGATGGTAGAGAATTATTGTTTTAATGAGTTTATTGGTGATGGTTTTTAAAAAATAGTAAAAACAAAACAACAAAAATTGCAAACCGAGAGAAACACTAAATAAAATGTCGGTTTAAAAGGTTTGCACTTATGTATGTGGTCAATAAAGATGTAGACAACGATTTATATAAAATTAGGATTATTTTAGTGGTTATGAATAATGGTGATAGATGCTTAACTCTCAAAACCAGCTTCGAAAAATATTTTAGAGCTTCGAATGATTATAGAATAAAAAAACTTCAAGTGCTTGTGAGCACTTAAATGTACATTTTTAAATCAGATTACAGAAAACTGTTAAACTCAAAATAAATGACAAAACTCAATAATAAATGAATTTTTTTTACTACTTTAAAAGAAAAAAAAATCATGTGAGTTCGATCACAGGGGAGATGAGTAAACATCCAGTAATAAAAGATTTTTTTATGACACTTTTTTAAAATCAAACAGAAAGCGTCATCTATGTATCATTTATAGCAAACAACTGCAGGGACTCTGGTTATACTTATGGGGTTGTTGAATTATGTATATGCTATACGTTTATATCGTGAAATTTTTGTCGTTTTATAGCAAAGGGTTGTTGAATTAGCTGAAACAATTTTTTATCATAATTTTTTCACCACCACAATCATAAGTTACACCGATTTGTCTTACGGTCACAGCGTAACATGTGAGCTCACAAGCTCATTTTTTTTTTTTTTTTCAAAATATCATCTAAAGAGGTAATGTGTGTTTGTTTGTTTATTTGTAGGACGTAATGTTCGTTACTACTCATCTGATTTGCAATATTTAGAAAGGTTGGAGTATTTAGAAAGGTCCTTCAGGATGGAAATAGGATATACACTTTTTTGATTTTTTAGTGGATGTCACACCTCCCACATAAAGTGGATTTTTAACACGTTCGCCACTCACCAATTTTTCGCGCTTCCAATAAAAACTCACGAACAAAAAAAAATGTCACATACATGTGACATGAGCTTTCTAAACAATTTTCTTAAGAGAAACTGCGTGTCACGAATATGTGACATACATAAAAGTCACATATAAATGACATGAGTTTTGTGAATAGTTGGTGTCACATATGTGAGTCGCTAAATGGTTTGAATTAAAAAATTTTATTATTATATATTCAAAAATTTTATTGTTTATTACATATGTATACACTTTATTGGTCATAATCCGATTACATCACCCTCTTTTTCTCTGCAGACTGCACATATATACTTGCTTGCGGTCCTCTTTTTATTTTTAGTGCACTGACGGCATCGTTTTCTTGAAGTGCTTACATCTTGAAAATGACCACCAGTAGATGTACCGGCTGCTCCTTCATGGGATGATCTTTGTGTTGGAGTCTCAGCCAAATATGCTTTTATAATCCTTTCTCTAAATGACAATTGTGTTATGGGATTATCAACATTTATTTTGATCCAAACTGATATGTCTGTCAGGTGAAAAGACACCTTCATATACCAGCGAATTGATCGCCTGGGTCAGACATAATACAACACCATTTGATCAGATCGATCTATACTTGACATATTTTTATTGTAGTCAACAATTATTTTCGGTTTGAGTGTACTTACTCGTCTCTTTGCTGTTGTGTTAACCATGTCAGAATTATGCTTTGTAGAAATCATAAATACTTTCCTTTTGTCTTTACATTTTAAAACAATAACACCTTTTGCTTTACGTCTCCATGCTGTTGTTCCTCTGGTGAGTTTACTTTTTATAACATAAGTGGGATTACGTTTTCTATTTGCTCTTAAGGTTCCACACATTGTTGTTTTGTTACACAATAAATATTCTGCCAGATCTTAGTTGTTGTAATAGTTGTCCATATAAAGGGTGTGTCACTTTTGCAAATAATTCAGGATAAATTTAGCAACAACTCAAAATGAATGTCATTTTTCATTGCAAATAACCATATTTATTTAAAATTCATCTGGATTACATAGTTCGTAAAACTTTAGTCTGTATTTATGTCTCTTGTTCTGAATATACTGCCGAACTAAGAGTCTTCCTCTCCACAAAAGAAGAGCTTCATCCAAACACAAGTTTTGCAGGGACTGTAGATTTTGTTTATATTTCGAGAAATTCAATTTGCGACATTTTAAATTTTGTGTAGACGGACAGACTTATCACATTGTTCAGGGGAATAGAAACCCATACAACGAAGTATATCTTTTAACTTTATGCGACTCATAGTTGCACCAAAAATACTTTGAAAATAAAGCGGACCTTTGCTCCAAAACAGTCTCGTTTCCGACTTTTTATTAAGGGTTATGGTAATACCTAAAGCAATTACCTTTTTTATTTCCTCAACGGTCAAATCTTTCTATCTAAATAGATTAGATTTTGCACTTAGTTTCTTACTTTTTGACATACAATTAACGCGTGAATTTGTCGACAAACCAAATTTCTTCACTAACTATACATAAAATAATCTATTGGTTTTATATTAAATGGTAAATCAATCGATATTTTCTCTTCACCAGTAAATTCAATATGTTGCCTTTCGGGCTCCACATTAATCCAATCATTTTCATTGTAACAATTCCACCACGATCGCCTTCTAAAATATTATCATCTTCTGAGCAACTGCCTTGTCCATACCCTTCATACTCATTATCTGGGGCAAAGCTGCTTCCAGAATCATCAAGATCCATATCACTTTCACTGGAACTTAAAATAGCCTCTCGAATTTCCTCTTCAGAAACTAGTTTTTTTCTAGGATCCTCCATTCCAAATAATCAGCGAAAAATATACATACATACATACCTTGAAAATCTTAATATCAATAACAATATTCACACTTTTACAAAATAGTACCTTCTTCTATTGCTATTATGACACGAATGAACAACTAAAAGCGCATTTAAAGTTAGTTTTCATATAAATCAGCACATAACAAAATTTTGGGAAAGACCCGAAAACCGAAATTTTAAAATAACTGCTAAGCGTATCCACAAACCGCAGTACTCATATATATTTGACACCTTGCCAGAGAAAAGAAAATTATTTCCTACAAACTTTCGTGAAATAAAAGCTTAATACATTTTATAATTATGCGACACATATATGTGACGTTGGAGTTTTCATAAAAACCCTGACGCTGAGTGGCGTACGTGTTATATCATATGTATAGAGTACTACGACAGAGAGAGCTTTGCAAATTTATGGGATATCACATATTATTAATGTTAGCAGCAATGACGCACACGGCCGTGATCAGATAAGTGGGCGTGGCACCTCCTATATAAAGTAATGATTTAACACTATACATCTCGAGTACTATGTCAGAGAAAGCTTTGCAAATTGGTCTGAGGTCATATATTATTAATGTGAGTAGTTAGACAAAAAATAGGCGGTATCGAACCAATGGGCGTGGCAGCTACCATACCAAGTAAATATAAAATAAATATCGCGAAAAATTAAAATCGCCAAAAGCAAAAATCTTCGAAATCAAAAATGGCCAAAATCAATAATCGCTAAAAATCAATAATAGCCCAATGATATTCTAAATTCAAAGCCAGATTTTATTTGGAAATCCATCTTCTTCTCATGACCATCTATATTTTATTAGTAAGACCAGGGAATATCAATGTCGTTTGAAGACAAAAAATATAGCTCGTGATTTCACAGCAATAATTTAAGTTTTCCATTTAACAAAGTACTGAAAAGCATTTTGTATATTAAAAAAAAATGAGAAGTGGTGTAACATCTGAGCAGTAAATTACTGTATCGTCAGCTTAAAAATCATATGTATTTTCAAATACGGATTCTAGGGATATCAGTAGAGCCTTGAGGGGCATCAATATTGTAGTTCTCAGAGGATCAAGTTTATGAAAAACATTTTGATAAGAAATGCGCAACAATTTTCACCAGATAGTGCTGAAAACTATAGGATACTAATTTCTATATTGGTCCACGATGCCATACAGTATCAAATTCTTTTTCAACATTTAAAAGTACAGCAATTAACTTTTGTTAACGGATACACTCTTAACAAGTTTTACAGTTCTGTTTTTATGCCATATCGTGCTTCGCTGGGAATCACCAAGACTTGTAGACATGTATGATATCATAATCAGTTTTTCCTATGAAATTTGTTATGTAATGTTTTCCAGTTATATGATATTATATATTTATTTTTCCATTAGCGGAGCCATGCCCGCTGCTCCAATCATGCCCATTTTTTGTTCGACTAATCACATAAGTAACCGATGAGCTCATGCAAAGACCTTTCGCCCTCACTGTTAGAATACTCCATATACATATGTATATACCATTTAATAATTACTGGGGAATGGGGAATGCTGCGCCCATTGAACCGATCCCGTGCATTTTTTCTACTACTAATAACAGATGACCTCAGACAAATTTTCAAAGCTGTCTCTGTTATAGTACTCGAAATATATAATATTGAATATTACTTTGCTACCGTACAATATCGGCATGGCTACTAACATTAACAATAGATGACCTCACACATATTTTAAAAGCCCTCGCTGTCCACGTACTCAATATATGTGATATTAAAAACATACTTTGTATGGGAGGTGCCACGACCACTAAAAATATCGAAAAAAAATAAAGTCTATAGTTCCTTTCAGTTACACAGTAAAACCCGAAAATTTTGTCCAAGTTAGTAAAAAAAATTAATTAGAAAACAATTTCTGAACAAAGTCTGATGGGTTAATATTAAATATTATTTGGGACAGTAAAAAAAACAATCGTACTAAAATAAGGACAATTTGTACAGTGGGGTAGAATATATCTATGGTTCTCAGGAATAACTGCACACGTGAACCTTTCTCGATTTCGTTACTAAAAAATACTTAAACTTCAATTGTTTTTTTAGGTCTCCTGAAAACGTTGATTTAATGAAATACGCGGTTATTTTAAAAAAGAAAAGAAAAAGATGAAATATGCGTTCTAGAAAAAATTTCTCTCAAACTAATGCCGTTTTCTTTTCTGACAAAAAATGTCGCCCTTTTTTTGCCCTTTTTTTCGAAAAGTGTATATTTTTTTATATATTCTGAATTAAGAGCAACCCTCTATTATATATCAATCGAAAGGGTTCAAAGTGCTGTGTTCATACATACAAAAAAAATTTGATTATTATCCTCTTGGAAGTCATAGGGTGAAAATATTAAAAAAAGGGGAACAATGGGGAAATATTCTCCCACTATGACCTGAAAGAAGTCAATGGCTCGAATTTTTTGTGATTTATGAGGGCTCGACCATGAGACCTTTCGATTGATATATAAGATAAGGTTGCTCTTAATTCAGAATATATAAAAAAAAATACACTTTTCGAAAAAAGGGCAAAAAGGGCGACATTTTTTGTCAGAAAAGAAAACGGCATAAGATAGGCTTGCCACTTTTTGCCACTACTGTAAAAACTACTTTCGAAATAATTTTCAATAATAGCATTATTATTGGTGTTTTAAACTGATTTATGCCAACATACATACGAACGCTTAAATATTATTTAAAATTTTATATAAACATTATCCCCATTGTTTCTCTGCCCAAATAAAATCGAATAATACCTGAATTTAAGAAGAATTTTTATTCTGTTTCCTCATTTATTAATGTAATAACATAATTTTATTTTACATGTAATTTGAACAAAAAAAAATATTATATAATTCCACAGATAAATGTGTGTATGTGTGTGTGTGTTTAATCCTTTACCACTACTACAATAATTCAACAATAATATGCGTATTTAATACGCATATAAAACACAATTCCGATTGTTTTTTTCTTTGTATTGTTCTCTGTGAAGAACATATGTGCAAAATGCGTACAATATTTTACTCAGAATCATCAATATTTAATATTTGACAGTGTAATAATTAAATTAAATTTTGATTTTTAATATCAATTTTTTTTTACTTATTGGTGAATATTTTGTTTTCTATTGATTTTGGAAAAGGTTATTAATATTTTGTGAAAACTATCAATTAAATATATCTCATAACAAAATATTTTTTGATAAAAAAAACTACATTAACCCATATCGTACATGATTTCAAAATATTGTGAATTTTTGTTTAAACTTTCAAAGCCGGCTTTTAGTTCCATTAAGAAAATCTAAAAAATCCAAAAATCGAAATAGGGCTTAATGTTCTCCTAAAGAAAAAATCTTTATATTGTTTCAATTTGAAAAACAAAAAAAAACAAGTAAGAAAATTATAGTCGGTCTAGACCGACTATACGATACCCTATACCATGCGTTTAGAAACCCTATCTCTTAGGCCCAACTAACTGGACATAGAAAATAAGCAAAAACCAAATTTGAGTGGGATTTTTATTAATTTTTTTGGCTGCAGATATAAAAAAGTTCATATCGGATGCTATATCTATAAAGGGGCTAGGTCCAAAAATGGACCGATCCTGATCATGTTTGGTAAAGTCTCTTGTATTTTGCAAAAATATATACAAACAAAATTTGAGAAGAATCAGTGCAATATTTTTGTTTTTTAATAGATTTAACTGAAGATCGGGAAGCAGCTCTATATGGGGTCAAAGGCATCATTTTTGGACTACTCATCAGTGGATGTAATGAACGCATACAAACCCAATTTGAGTAAGATCTATAGGACAATTTGGATCTTATGGCAATTTATGTCGATTTCATATGGGTAATTTGTATGGGGGCTAGGTCTGAACATGGACCGATTCTCACCAATTTCAATAGCGTTCATCCCATGGCCGATAAAAGCTTATATACCAAATTTCATCAAAATATATTCATATTTGCGACCTGCAGTTTGATTACAAGCTTTACATGGACACACAGACGGACGGACGGACGGACGGACGGACGGACGGACGGACGGACGGACGGACGGACGGACGGACATTGTTAAATCAACTCAGAAAGTGATTCTGATTCGATCGGTATAATTAAAGATGGGTCTAGGTCAAATATTTTTGGTTGTTACAAACAGCAGCACAAAGTCATTATACCCAAACCACATAGTGGTATAGGGTATAAATATGATATATATACATAAGTTATTAATTGTTGAGGCTTAATTCACTTTTTGCTCATAAATATGTTATTTATTCGGCGTTTAGAATACTTAAAATCAGCTGCGTCAAACAAGAGCAAAACTTCACCATAGTACCGAAAGCAAAATTCGTTCTATAATTTGGTACTTTGGGTCGTAAAAACAATAATTTCCCTACTTTTCAATTTTTCTTGTTTTTGGTAATTTTTTAATTCTCTATAGTTCTCATCACAAATAAAATGAAACCGTTACGATTTTTAACACCAGAAAAATTCGCATTGGTTTTCTTAGAGCTATAAGGAAATTCGTATTGGTTTCACCCTAATGGGTAACGCAAAAATTTTCAAAAAAAGCATTGTTAGTCTGTTCTCGATTTAACTATTTTCAACTTTATTGTTTGATTGGATAAAAATTCTTTTTTCTTTTTTCCTTTTTTCTCTTTTGATCGTTTTGAAAGCTTTGATTTGTAAAACTTTAAAACTTTATTATTACTAAGTATTTTTTGATTGTTTTTAATCTTTCTTTGAGTCAAAATTAAACTTATGTCTAATACATTTTAATTTAAGTTAATATTGAAGCTATTTGTAATTTATTTTTCCTTTCTTTTTATAAATTATTTGTATTGTATAAATTTTTTTCAACAAATTAATAATTCTATACTGTAATAAGAGACATTAGTCTTGTGTATAGAATTCGAAATTAATAAATAAATAAATAAATAGAATAAATGGGGATGTGAATAAAATAACGTAAGCGATAGAAAACTCCCTAGTTTTTCTTTCATATGACGACTAGTGGGACACATATATCCCATTAGGGAGACAGCCATTTTTTTTTTAAATTTTAAGACGTGCGGGTCGGATTATTGTGGCGCTCGATCGCAAACTTTAGTGCACAAAATTTGAGCCAAATCGGGCAATGCTTTCTGGACGCGCATTGAGTTCAAATTCAAATATGCATTTATATGTAAAAATTATCAAAAAAAAAAATAATTTTTCACAATAATTTTGATATTAATAATTGCGTTTGAATTAAATTATTTACTAAACCATAATCTAGAGTAAATTATCTTTCTTATAAAATAACATAATCTGTTATCCATTGAAAAATAGTCAAGTTATATATAGTTACCCAGGCAATAAATGATTAAGAAAATCGAGCTCACATTTTTAAAGACATTGAAATAATTTACAACAACAATATTTTTCCATTCCCCTCATCCCAAGATGCATCTTATGTAAAGTATTTTTTTATCTCGTCTATTGTTATGCCGTTCTAAATTAATATCAAATCGGTACGTTTTTTTTACCACTATTTCAAAATCTCTAATTTTACTTTTTCAAAAATTTTGTTCAAGAAATTTACCGAAATCAGCGACTGAACCCTAAGGTCTTATTAAGAGAATATATAAAATTAAAAATGCCAAATCTTGTAGGTATCCTGTTCTTAATTTGGCGAGAGCAGCTTTTTTATTTCAGCGGATTTGAATAAAAATGTAATTTTTCATACTTTTTCAACTTTAAGGCTAGATCTTTTTGGTGTTTTCATATTTCAAATATCTTTTGTCAGAATATTATACTACTTGATATAACTGTCTCTCTTTAAGGTCAAGTTCAAATTTTAGGAGATTTACATTTTTTAAAACAAAATAACGAAATAATATATATTTGTGGAAGGATTTGAATAAAACTTGTTGATAATATTTTAATAATTCTAAAAAAGAATATTCTGGACTTATTTTCTGAAATTAAACCGTGGGATTCTCTTGATGTCATAATTACTATATAAAATATATATTTGTGCAGGAATTTAAATGAATACGGAAAAGGAAAAAATATTAATCCAAACTTAAATGTCGCCAATGATACTGCAGAAAGACACATAAAGTTGATTCAAGAATTCCATGGAAAATTACAAGAAATGAGGAGCAGAAACAGCGTTTAGTGAAAGCAACTATCTATTTTTTATGTGTGTATAATTTTAGTTTTTGTTAGAAAAAATTTTTTATTTAAAATTATAGGCAACACTATTCGAAACATGCAAATTTACAATCTCCACAAAAAGTTTACGATTTATAGGATTATTTTTAATTTATTTATTTCTGAAATAAAATGTGTCCTAGTTTTAATTTTTTTTCCTGAATTATTATATTCACATAAAGGTGTATCGAAGGCTTATATTCAAAAAGTACTATCTACATTTGAGAGCAATATTGATTTTTGATTCCAAACTGTTCTCTGATATAACTGTCAAATACAATATTAATTTTGATATCGTACATGATTAGCACTACTATTTCTTACTAGATATTGTACCAAGTCGATCGACAAATACTTTCAGATCTTATTAATAAATTGGTTTTACACATTCTCTTTAAAATAATTACTGATGTAGATAGCACTTTTTGAATATAAGCCCTCGATATAAAAATTTATTTATACTGTGTTAAATATTGTATTTTTTGGGTGCAGTTATTTCCGATGACAACTGCCGGGTTTGGAGTAGTTAAATTAGCCAAGATGGTTTACAGCGGATCCAATAAAATGCTATTATACTGCAATTGACAGTGCTTAAAAAAAGGGTTAAAAATTATATCATTTCTCGTATTGAGAAACTATAACACTGGTGTAGGGTTAGGATTATAAGGTGAGAAAATTAGGGCTTGGGGCTTAAGAAATAAAACGGTGTAATTAGTTCTAATTCAGCAAAGTTTTATTATTGTAAATTATAAGTTTGTCACCATTTGAGTGATAAAATTCAAGTAAATTTACAAAATTATTTTTGGCTTCAAAAAGCATCGGTTCAACATACAAAAAAGTGATTTTAGCTAAATTTACTTTATTTTAAAAAGTTACTCAAATTCAACGAGTACGAATATTTTTAGATATTACATTTCGTTGATGTTATCGATAAGAAAATTTTAATGTTAAGTAATCGATATAGAATTTTACAATTTAAACAAGTAAGAGATTTATAGTCGGTCTAGACCGACTATACGATACCCTATACGTTTAGAAACCCTATCTCTTAGGCCCAACTAACTGGACATAGAAAATAAGCAAAAACCAAATTTGACTGGAATTTTTATTAATTTTTTTGGCTGCAGATATGAAAAAGTGCATATCGGATGCTATATCTATATAGGGACTAGGTCCAAAAATGGACCGATCCTGATAATGTTTGGTAAAGTCTCTTGTATTTTGCAAAAATATATACAAACAAAATTTGAGAAGAATCAGTGCAATATTTTTGTTTTTTAATAGATTTAAGTGAAGATCGGGAAGCAGCTCTATATGGGGTCAAAGGGATCATTTTCGGACTACTCATTAATGGATGTAATGAACGCATACAAACCCAATTTGAGTAAGATCTATATGACAATTTGGATCTTATGGCAATTTATGTCGATTTCATATGGGTAATTTGTATTGGGGCTAGGTCTGAACATGGACCGATTCTCACCAATTTCAATAACGTTCATCCCATGACCGATATAAGCTTATATACCAAATCTCATCAAAATATATTCATATTTGCGACCTGCAGTTTGATTAAAAGGTTTACATGGACACACAGACGGACGGACGGACATTGTTAAATCAACTCAGAAAGTGATTCTGATTCGATCGGTATAATTAAAGATGGGTCTAGGTCAAATATTTTTGGTTGTTACAAACAGCAGCACAGAGTCATTATACCCAAACCACATAGTGGTATAGGGTATAAAAAAGGAAAATAATAGTTGTAGTTGTAATAGTAGTTTGGACAATATAAATCTACATATTTTCATAAAATAACGAATAAATTTTAGGTGTTTTATGAATACATTAAATTAATTTTATTTAAAAAATCCTGCTGAAGAAAATGTTTATAGATTTTTATAAAGAGTCAATTTGACATCAAGAGTACCCCACGGATTAATTTCAGAAAATGAGTCCAGAATATTATTAAAATATAATCAACAAGTTTTATCGAAATCCCTCCACAAATATATATTATTTCTATATTTTGTTTTATAAAAAGTAAATCTCCTAAAATTTGACTTTTGACCTTAAAGAGGGACAGTTTTTTATTGTTTCAATTTAACCTTAATTTACAAGATTGAGAACTTATATCAAGCAATATAATGTTTTGACAAAAGATATTTGAAATATGAAATCAGCAAACAGATGTAGCCTAACAGTTAAAAAATTATTAAAAATCAAATTTTTCTTCAAATCCGCTACAGTAAAAACGCTGCCCTCGTCAAATTAAGAACAGGATAGCTACAATGTTTGGCATTTTTAATCAAATTTATTTTGTTAATAAGACATTAAAGTACAATCGTTGATTTCGGAAAATTTCTTTAACGAAATTTTTGAAAAAGTTAAATTAGAGATTTCGAAATAGTACCTCTTATTAATTTAGAACGGCATAACCATAGACGAGATACAAAATATTTTACATAAGATCATATAGGGATCAGGAGAATGCAAAAATATTGTTGGCGTAAACTATTTCTCTGTCTTTCAAAATGTGATCTCGATTTCCTTAAGCATGTGGTCTGCGGCGTATTTATTGCCTGGGGAACTTGATATAACTTGGCTGTTTTTCAAGCGGTAATAAATTTTGTTGTTTTGCTAGAAAGATATTTATTGATTAATTTAATTAAATGCAAAAACTAATATCAAAATTTTTGTAAAAAAATAATTTTTTTTTTTGCAAATTTTTACATATATTTGAACTTTGAACTTAATACGCGTCCAGAAAGCATTGTCCGATTTGGCTCAAATTTTGTGCGCTAAAGTCTTAGATCCAGTGTCTTAATAATCCGACCCGCCCAACTCAAAATTCAACCAAACTTTATTTTTCATACAAACCGCTGTCTCCCTATTAAATATATGTATATATATCTATAATAGTATTAATAAGCTAGGCGACTTCTTGTGACTGATGTTTTGTTCTACCGTTTTATTCCGATTTTGACCAAGCGTATATTTTTTGAAAGGTATTTCTTTTTAGCAGTTTTGCAGATTTACAGATTTTTAAATTTTTTCCTTTGTTTTGAGTAAAATGCATTTAAATTTGCTACTAACACATACATAAAATTATTTGTTAATGTGTTTGTAATAAAAATGAGTTTCTTTTTTCTGTTGGTTTGTGAATTGGCTATGATATATTAGCATACTTTATTTAATGAAAAAAAAAATCCTAGAATTTGCGCTCGAATTTCGAGGGCTGGAATCTGGAATCAAAATTTCGATGAAAATATTTTCATAATATTTTCCATAATACTCATTCAAATGTAAACAAATTATTTAAAATGTTTATAACGGGGGTATTTTAGGTCGGGAAATCCATTTTTCGTATTTATTTTTCGTTTTGACAGCAGCCAGGGACGTTTTCGTGTATTTTTGTGGATTATTTTTTCACCTTTTTGGGGAAAATCGATGAAATTATTGCACAAATCGACGAATCTTTGACTTTACGTGGGGTACCCACATACACCTATATCGGTTTCATTCAATTTAAGTCAAAAAGTTCGTTTTTTTTTTATTTAATCTTTGAATGAACAAATATCAAAAACGAATTTTTTGACTTAAATTGAATGAAAACGAATGCTATAAACAAATTAGTATTGATTTCACCCTAGTTGGGATGTGAATAAAATAACATAGGCTACTTAAAAATTTCTATTTTTTCTTTCATATGACGACCAGTGTGACACATATATCCCATACTATATAAGGGTTTTTAGGAGGGGCAACAAACAGGAAGGATTCGTCCATGATTTGTCAACAAAACCTTATAACATCCGACAAAATGCCCTACAAAGAAATATATTTCTATAACTTTGTCCCCCCACATTGTTGCAACTAATGAACATAATCTTAAAGCTACTACCCTCGGTTATCGATAGAAACTAATTTAAGAAAAATCATTTTGCAAACTGTCTTTTATTTATTGCTAACTTTTTCAAAACTGTTATTTGCTGTTTTATTTTTTTTAAATTGGCTACAGATAACGGATGAAACTTGTAAACAAATTTTGTATAAAAGTTTGTCTTACGGGGACCCATTTTAATACTGTTCGCAATTGAGTCGATCAAGCTTATTTACCAAATCTTAAAAAAGGAAGGACGACCAAAATTTAAATCCAAAAAAAGTTTAGTTCATTTCTCTATGGAAAGTTTACCATAAATTGTAAATATTGAGCTTTATCTAGTAAGTGATGGTTCCTTCCTGTGTTAGATCAGCATGAAATTAAAAATATTTTTTTTCATATAATCGAATATTCCAAAATGTTTATCTCTAAATGCAATGCCCTGTTTTACAAAAAATAAGTATGAAAATATTTGAAAGAAGTAGTTGATACCATAATTGTCATTCGAAATACGCCATGAATTTAAAAACTTTTTTAAGTAAATTTGTTTTAGTTCTTAAAAATTTAACAAATATCTTTATAATTTTTCTATTCTTTGCAGCAAAATCGTTACCATTGCATTGTGTAGTGGAGTCTGTACATTCACTGCAGGCATCCTTAACCATCGATCAACGCAGTCCTTGGAAACGAAGACCGAATGTAGAAACCGATAGTTATGTGATTATAGCAGCCGCAACCCCATGGTCGGAGATAGTACAAACGGCTTTACAAAGATTAGGCTATTCGCAAGAGACAGCCTCTACAGCAAGAGGTAATTTAAGATAATATTTAAATTAACTTTAACTAAAGAAATTACCTCAGACAAATAAATACTTTAACTAAACATGTTTTATTTTAAAAATTCCATATTTTAGGTTCTCTCATAATCAAAAACTGGAAACCGATACCCCTGGAACAGATATCCGATAATCCTGTTGTTCCTGTATGTGACATCATCGGTGAACTTACATCGGTGGTTACTCTACGTATTGTCATTCTGCGTTGTAAACCTTCGCCGTTCGGTGAAATTAAAGATAAACTTTTGAAGTTGTTAGTTTTACAATCACATGCTGTTTTAAGATCTACTGGCTGTCCTTTAGATGAGGTGAGTTTTTTTTTTTTATATTTTATTTATAGACGAGTTTTACATTCAAAAAGTTTTAAATCGAAAATATTCTACTAATTAAAATCTTATAAATTATGCTGTATGATTATGCATGCATCGAGCATGATGTTTAAACATATATATAAAGTAAACCTCTTAAAATTAAAATCCGCCCCCACCCTCCTTGCTGTCTGTTTTTTATAGTTTTTCTTTCTTTTCTGCTTGCAGGAAACATTTTTGTTATAATCCTCAAATGTCTTTTTGGTAATGAATTTTAATACTTATACGAAAGAAAAGAATGTAAACTACAACTTTACAATTCTCTAACAATATTTTCTCAATGAAGACATGTGTATGTATTAGTTTCGAAATTTGAAAAGTTGGTATTTTATGAACTTACTTTTGTTGTAACTTCAACAAAATGTTGCTGAATATAAACAAGTTCTCAAAAATGATTCAGATAATTTTGTTTCAAGTAAAATGCCATCAACTATGGAAGAATAATATAAAATTAGGCTACAAATGGAAAGTGTATCTGTAAAGAAAATTAAAATGAGTTAATAAAAATACTGAATATCAAATTTTCAATTTCGCAAATTTACACTTTAATAAATTGGTCAAGATATGAAAAGTATTTCATATCTTGATGTTTTCCCACTCCCAAATTTGGGAATGGGCTTGCTAAATATGATACCATGGTCCTGAAAGTTTGACTCCACATAGTTTATTACCCAGATTTGTTAAGAGAACTAAGTATATGTTGTCATCTAAGTAGTCTTCGGCTGAAATTTTTCTATTCATGATTAAAATGTGATAAACGTTTTCAGGGTTTCAACTATCTAACAACTAAAAATTTAACATTGAATGTTATTAATTTTGGTTTGGTTTTTAAATAAAACAGGCTGACATCTTTTAGACCCTGGGATCAAAGTATACTTTGTGAAAGTTCTTTTTCTCACTGAATCAGTAACTGAACTCAGAATTTCTGATCTATATATTAACAAAAAAAAAAATAACTAATAAGGGAAGGTCTAGGTCTATACGATACCCTATATCATGAGTCTGGTCGTAGGTTCGGTGCTGAGTACTTAGACGCCAAAAAAATTAACAAATGTCCCAAAAAAATGGGGTATAATTTCACGAAAAACAAATTCCCCAGCGCCGCAAAAACCTTATGAGAATATTTTTATTTACGCACAATGTGTGTACAATATAACTAATTACCTGTTGACCCATCCAAATGGTGCCACCACACACACACACAAATACACACATACACACAAATATATATATCTACAATATTAATAGGCTAGGAGATTTTTTGTGACCGATGTATGTTTTACAATTTTACCCCGATTTTAACAAAACATTTATCATTTGAAAGGTATTCCTTTTTAGCTGTGCTCCAGATATACAGATTTTCACCCAGTGGAACATTTCTTTGAGTTGTGATCGTTTATAGTTGCTACTAACACATGCAGAAAATTATACAATGCTACGTGTGTGTTTATTAAATTTGTTAATGTTTGTGTTAATGTGTTGAGTTTGCTTTCTTCATTTAAAATGGGTCTTCAGGGTCTTTATTAAATGAAAAATAAAATTTCCTAGAATTTGCACTTGAATTGCGATGACTGGAATCTGCTGGTGTATATATATATGCTTAAAGCGACGTTGCGGAACAATTTTAAACGTCGTTGTCGTCGTCATCGCATCCATCAAATACTTTACATTCATTTAGCGCAGGTTCTATGTGTATAAGTCCTGATTTCTTCGATTTGCAAAGCGATTCCGTTACTTTTTTGCGAAGTTTACAAAAGTAAATGAAATAACAACACACAGAATAATAACCCAAAACGGGTTTCGTGAAGCTTACTTTTTTGCAGCAGGATGATGTTTGCCGTTGCGTCTTGCAAAAGAAAAAAAAAATGAATTTTGGACCCAAAATTAAAAATTAACAAGTAAGAAAATTATAGTCGGTCTAGGCCGACTATGCGATACCCTATACCATGCCTTTAGAGACCCTATCTCTCAGGCCCAACTAGCTGGTTACAGTAAATAAGCATAAACCAAATTTGAGTGGGATTTTTATTAATTTTTTTTGGCTGCAGATATGAAAAAGTTCGTATCGGATGCTACATCTATATGGGAACTAGGCCCAAAAATGGAACGATCCTGACCATGGTTGGTAAAGTCTCTTGTATTTTGCAAAAATATATACAAACAAAATTTGAGAAGAATCAGTGCAATATTTTTGTTTTTGATAGATTTAAGTGAAGATCGGGAAGCAGCTCTATATGGGGCCTATGACTAAGAGTTGTCCCATAGGGATCATTTTTGGACTACTGATTAATGGATGTAATAAGCACATACAAACCCACTTTAAATAAGATTTATATGATAATTTGGATCTTATGGCTATTTAAGTCGATTTCATAGGGGTCATTTGTATGGGAGCTAGGTCTGAACATGGACCGATTCTCACCAATTTCAATAGCTTTCATCCTATGGCCGATAAAAGCTCACATACCAAATTTCATCATAATATATTCATAGTTGCGACCTGCAGTTTGATTACAAGCTTTACATGGACACACAGACGGACGGACGGACGGACGGACGGACGGACATCGTTAAATCGAATCAGATAGTGATTCTGATTCGATCGGTACAATTAAAGATGGGTGTAGTTCAAATATTTTTGGTAGTTACAAACAGCAGCACAAAGTCATTATACCCAAACCATATAATGGTATAGGGTGTAAATATGGAATTTCGATTGATTTTACTCGATATCGAATGCGGCGATTAGCACCCAGATTTAAATTGAATATGGATGTTAAACATTCAGAACTAGTACAAAGAATTTCAAGCCGCGAAATATGGAAACATAAAAATATATTAATTAATATGTAACAAAATCTATTACAAAATGTTGAAACTTAGCAAAGATTTGTATGTATAAACAAATTGTTAGCAATATTATTAAAATTTTTTCCCAACAGTATTTTCAGTTTCCTTTTAATGCATTTAGCTGTTTTCCACATATATATAGCTAATTTACAAATAGTTTGATTCAAATGAAGATATGCAAAAACATGAATGGCAGTCACGCTACTGACTATACAATGTAAAATGATGGCGAACTTCCATGGACTGAATATCCTCACATATTCGTATGAAAAGTGGTTGAGCTTTTTCGCTGGCGAACTAATGCCAGCTCCACAATTATTACCAGACTGCTTTGAAATTTTACGAAGCTTATGCACATGTATTTGCAACTGCAGATGTAGTGATGAAAAATATTCTGTAAAATTACATCCAACTTAAAATAAGAGCAAATTTTCACACATTTGTATAGAAAGTGGCCAATCTTTTTGGAGTAGTCGTTCGTCCTGAACTCACTTGTAATCGGAATGGTTGAATTTTTCAAACGAGTTCTCAGTGAATGTGGAGAAGTGGGAGAAGTAGTTCATCCAAGCTCCAAACCTTATGGAAACATTCTCTTTATATATTAGAAAATGTTTTTACACATTTGTATAGATAATGGTCCATATAAGTCTAGTTTAGAATTTGTTATGAGTACTCTGTGTATATACTTGAGTATTACAGGCAGTGTAAATACCTATTAAATATTTTTTTTTATTTTCTATCACTTTTTGCAACAATAAATATTTTTTTTTATTTTCTATCACTTTTTGCAAAATTTCTGATCATTTGTGAGTAGTTGTTCCACGCACAAACATTTTTGTCGGAATGCTTTGGCATATTCGGCATATTCTCTACATATTCGAACTTAAATGCCCATGCGTTTTTCCAAGTGTTGTTAAAAATTTTTTTTAAAAGAGACTTCATGGAAAGTAACTGCTCTTTTTCGAGTAGTAATTAGCCCACTACACAGTTTTTATCAGAATATTACAATATTTGAGAAGAGAAATCTAAGAATATAACTAACTCCTTTTTTTATTTTTTTATAAAATTATGTCAAACATGTATGAAGTGCATATTCTCATACATTTGTAGGGAAAGTGGTCGAGCTTTTTCGGGTAGTAGTTTGGCCATGCCAGTAGGACCGTCCGATTCAAGTGAAATTTAAGGATAATATTGCTGGTACTTGTATGATTCCAATAAGTTATAATCGTTATACTACCGACTTACATTTATCTGTTTACATATTTTCAAACATGCAAATGTTAGTTTTTACTATTCGAGCTACTCGTTCGGCTCGAGTAGCTCATTTACTACCCGAGCAGCTCGAGTAGCTCGAAGCTAGAGTAACGGGGAATTTTGAATAGGATATAGAAAGTAAGCATAAATCAAATTTTAGTGCTATTATAAATAACTAGCAGATTCGAGCCCTTGAAATTCGACTGCAAATTCTAGGAAATTTTATTTTTTCAGTAAATATCAATTATAGCCAATGCACAAATCAACACAAAAAACAAAAACTCATTTTTGTCACAAACGCATTAGCAAATTTAAAAAACACACATAGCATTGTATAATTTTATCATCACCTCTTTGTATGTTTCTCGGCATCTGTACCTAAAATGTTACCTCCTAAATCGAATGGTCCACCTTGGAATAAAAAACATCTACCTCAACTTAAAAATAAGACAAACAAAATGTACAAAAATTATAGAAAATATTGAACATTGATAGATTATATGAAATACTCGTTATCAAGATCGGAATTTATTATTGCTAATCAATTGGCCTATAATAAATATTTAATTAAAGTAAGGAATAATCTAAAAAATAATCCAAAATCATTTTATAAATTTATTAATTCTAAAAGACGTACTGCGGACTTTCCTTCGGTTATGAAGTACGGTGATTTAGAATCTTCAGATGATAACTCCATAAGTAATATGTTTGCAGACTTTTTTGTATCAACTTATTCTTCGACAGTATTTAATAATCTGTATCCATACATAATATCGGAATCTTCAATTATTAATATACCATCCATCAATCAACATACAGTTCTGAATGCCCTGACAAAATAAAAATTGTCGTATGCTGCTGGTCCTGACGGTGTTCCTAGTTGCATTTTAAAGCGCTGCGCACATTTATTGTATATTCCTTTGACTTATGTGTTTAACATATCCTTTAAATTGGGTTACTTTCCTCCCATTTGGAAAGAATCATTTATTATTCCCTTCTT
Source organism: Cordilura impudica (assembly GCA_963682025.1). Classification (NCBI taxonomy): domain Eukaryota; kingdom Metazoa; phylum Arthropoda; class Insecta; order Diptera; family Scathophagidae; genus Cordilura; species Cordilura impudica. The sequence continues at coordinate 70,145,693 of OY821521.1, forward strand.
TAAGTCTGGATCTAAAGCTGGTATTTCGAATTATAGAGATATTGCTAAATTAAGTGCTATTCCAAAACTATTTGAAAAACTTATATATGACACGTTGTCACATCATGTGTCCTCTATCATATCTCCAACGCAACATGGATTCTGCAAATCACGCTCTACAATAACAAATCTTTTGGAGCTTACAACTTTGTTAAATGATGGTTTTATTAATATGAAACAAACAGATGTTATTTATAATGATTTTAGCAAGGCATTCGATAAAGTAAATCATGATCTATTGTTGTTTAAGCTTGACTGTATGGGCTTTGGTATAATGTTAATAAAATGGATTGGATCATATTTAAAAGACAGAACACAATGTATTAAGTTTCGTAACTCATATTCCAACAACATAAAAGTATTATCTGGTGTACCTCAAGGTAGTCACTTGGGACCTCTTTTATTTACGCTATTTATAAATGATCTTCCTTCTGTAATTAAACACTCAACTACATTAATGTATGCAGACGATGTAAAGTTAATTTTTACCCTCAACAATCTTGATCAACAATCACTTTTACAGAATGATATTGATCGTTTAACTACTTGGTGTAATATTAATCTAATGGACCTAAATGTCAAAAAATGCAAATATATGATTTTTACAAGATCAATTCCAATTAATGGTCGGTATATCATGAATAATGCTGTGCTTGATTTAGTGGATTCATTCAACGACCTTGGCGTATTTCTGGCTAAAAAATTAGACTTTAGAAGTCATATTTCGCTAACAATAAATAAAGCTACTGGTGTACTTGGATTCATTAAACGGTGGGCTAAAGAGTTTTCGGATCCGTATACGACAAAACAATTGTTTACTACCTTGGTAAGACCAATACTCGAATATGGGCCTCTAGTCTGGGATCCGCAATATCATATACATTCGAATAAAATTGAATTAGTTCAAAAACAAATTTTGTTATTTTGTCTTCGTGGTTTGAGCTGGGATCCTAATATGAGGTTGCCATCTTATGAAAATCGTCTGGCTCTAATTAAGCTTCCTACATTGACAATTCGCATACATATGCTAAATGTTACTTTCCTATTAAAACTGTTAAATGGTAGTCTTAAATCTGAATTTCTTATCAACAAAATAAATATAAATATTCCTTTTCGATCATCAAGAAATTATAACTTTCTATCAAATATTATTGTACAAACTATGCTAATTTTAATCCACTACGTAGAATTTGTGACGAGTTTAATATGCTGTATCAGTTTATTGATTTTAATAAAAGTTTGGATATTGTGAGAAGAGATATTATATTACACTTAAATGCATTAAATCAACTGAATTATATAAATGTTATATATCAATTTTGTTAAATGTTTAATTATATATATAAATTATAATATAAATGTACATATACTTTAAGACTGAATAAATAAAATAAATAAATAATTTTATATATAATTTTATATAATTTTATAATTTTAGGAAAAAAGGAAAAAATGAAAAAATCCGTAAATCTGAAAAATGACTAAAAAGAAATACCTATAAAATAATATACGTTTGGTCCAAATCGGGATAAAACGGTAGAACAAAACATCGGTCACAAGAAATCGCCTAGCCTATTAATATTGTAGATTTGTGACGTGCTACTATGAAAAAGTTCATATCTGATGTTATTTCTATTTGGGGACTAGGTGAAAATATAGGCCAATCGCGACCCTATTTCGTACAGTCACTTTTCTGAAAAACAAATATGTATAAATCAAATTTTGAAAAAAAATTTTATAAAGAAGAAAATGTTCCTACAGAGTTTATTTTTGGCCTACTGATTAGTGGGTATAATAGATACACATATATTCAAAATTTTATCGATATATAATGTAGATGATATTCTGGATTTTATGCCCATTTTAGTCGCTATGATAGACATTATTTGTATGATGAAGGGCAGGGGGGGGGGGCTAGGACTGATTATATATTGATTTTCGCCATTTTCAAAAGCGTTCTTGCTGTAGTCGGTAAAGACTTTGCGCTAAATTTCATCAAAATAAATTTAAATTAATATTTTCTTTTTTTTTAATTTATGTATTATATATAGGTATCATTATATATAATTAGGCCAAATATAATATCGAGAAAATAAAATGCATTTGCATTGAATTCCATGCCCAATCATCATATAACTAAAAAAAAAATAATTTTTATAATATGTAACTACCAGCAATATATTATGTTCATGTCCCTCCTTTCATTATAACGATCGACTAAGGATTATGTTCTAAGTAGATTTTGCAATGGCCGTCTGACCGTCCGTCTGTCGGTATTTGTACGTATTTATGTATCAAAATGGTGGTCGCCCATAGCATTAAAATTATTGAAATTGGTGAAAATAAATACATGTGCAGACCTAGTCCCTATACAAATGACCCCGCGAGATCGACTAAAATTGCACTGAAACCCAAATAATCTTAGAGATCTTGGACAATTTTGGTATGTGTATAGTGCAAAAACAAAATCTGTAGGATAATTATTTGTGATAGGCCCCGTAGAAAGCTGCTCTCCGATTTTGAATTAAATTTATAAAAAAAAAAACAAATATATTTCAATGACATTTCTGCAATTTGGGTTGTGTGCGTTTTTACAAAAAATAAGTGACTATACCAAATATAATCAAAATCGGTCCATTTTTCCTATACATATTTGTTGTATCAAATTAGCTGAACTTACGGGCGCTGAGTACTTAGGCCCCAATGAACAAATTCCCCAAAAAAAAGTGTATTGTTATCATGAACAAATTGCTATGAATTTTGGGGCCCAAGTTCATTTTTTGTTCCAATTTGAAATATTTCGGTGCACCTGTTCATTTTTCTACCCTATACCACTATGTGGTTTGGGTATAACGACTTTGTGCTGCTGTTTGTAACTACCAAAAATATTTGACCTAGACCCATCTTTTATTATACCGATCGAGTCAGAATCACTATCTGATTCGATTTAACGATGTCCGTCCGTCCGTCTGTCCGTCCATCTGTGTGTCCATGTAAAGCTTGTAATCAAACTGCAGGTCGCAACTATGAATATATTTTTATGGAAATTGGTATATAAGCTTCTATCGTCCATAGGATGAATGCTATTCAAATTGGTGAAATTCGGTCCATGTTCAGAGCTAGTCTCTATACAAATGACCCCTATAAAATCGACATAAATTGCCATAAGATCCAAATTATCATCTAGATCTCAGTCAAATTGGATTTGAATGTCTTTATTATATCCATTAATCAGTAGTCCAAAAATAATTCCTATATGACAATCCTTATTCATATGCCCCATATAGAGCTGCTTCCCGATCTTCACTCAAGTCTATCCAAAAAATAAAAATATTGCACAGATTTTTTCAAATTTGGTTTGTATATATTTTTTCAAAATATATGTGACTTTGCCAAATATGGTCAGGGTCGGTTCATTTTTCAACATAGTCCCCATATGTATATGACACTCGATATGAACCTTTTCATATCTGCAGCCAAAAAAACTTAATAACAATGCCACTCAAATTTGGTTTATGCTTATTTTCTATATCTAATTAGTTGGACTTAAACGCATGGTATACTTGTTTTATTTATTATTGTATAAAGAAGACGAACAAACGTCAGACCTCGTTTCACTTTTGGCCTTAACAAGGGGCCATAATTCGTTAACTGTACAGAGTAAAATTAATCTTAGTATTTGATTTTGGGAAATAAAAAAATAATTTCGATCGAAAAATTTCGTTAAAGAATATGGCGATTGGGCCCTTGATATGACGCCTTTGTCTATAAATTGATTTATATCGGTTTCCCAACCAAAATTGTTGTTAAGAACATATTCGGAACTAATACAATTTACAGATATACTGATTTGGAAATTAATTGCAATTTGAAAAGCTCAACAATTTGAATATAGAGATGCAGTAGAAGTGTTTTTTTCCACAATATATCAATTTCTAAAAGTGCATGTGTTATTTTTTTAATAATCTTTCTGTCAAACACCTTTTGATTGATTACTTAATGTTTGCTGTTTTATATATTTTATTGATAATTATTGAAATAAAAATGTCTTTTTACATTTTTATGGAACCTCTTTGCCTAATCATATGACGCCATATAAATGACAATTCTTAAATATGGAACATTGTAAATCATTAACGTATATTTTATATATATATATATATTTTTTTTTTATTAAATGCAATTTAATAAATAACCTTCAGGAAATACAAAAACAAATCACAGCTATTTGCTGTCTTAATAATCAGGTGATAAACACTTGACAATTGTCGTTAGGTAATTAAAGAATAAAAAAAAAATATATTATAGAAAAGTCTTAAGAGCTAATACAGTATTTAAGATATAACTAATTATTAAAACTATTTGAAAGTGATATCATCAGCTCGTATTTGAACTCATTATTATAGGAGACAATGATATTTTCATTGTCAATTAGGTTTAAGTGATTTTTCAAAATCGCCGAAGTGTGTGTGTGTGCGTGTTGTGTGTAAGTAAATATACGATTGATAACAACACTAGCCAACAGTGTTATCGCGCTTTATGGAGTGATTACAAATATTTGTTTCATATTTTTTTCGTTTATAGATATTTCATTAACAAATTGCTGAGTTAATCTCTCTATCTATTTTGACAAATTATAGTGAATAATATTGAGTTAAACAACAAAATCACCTTAAACTGAAATCATTTTTGTATGGTTATCTTTGAATTGTTTTTTTTTTTTTTGTAGTTATTATAGTTGTCGGAGTGTAAATGTAAACTGCAATTTAAAAAGGTTTCTTCTGTTTATTTTTTTTTTTCTACTACAAGTATTATTTTGATTTACAAATATTTTGCAATCACGCTCAATTTTTATTTTATTTCTTAACTTATTTTTTTATGGCTTAGTGAATCCCAGGTACTTGAGAAATTTATTATGGTAAAACGTTTGAACAGTGAACAATATCGTATTTAACTGTGATTTTTATGGCGTCAACTTATTAGTAGATGGTGGGGCCCGGGGGTGTCAGCACTCGTTACAATTGTTGTTGCTCGTACTTGTACACTTAACTCGGAGTCAGTCATATGTGTGTTCGGCCAATGGATTTGGGAATTTAGCAAATGTCTGCATACGTTGGCACTGTTTTGTAAACGTAACATATCAAGCTATCTGTCTTTTGTAGCTGTTATTAGTTGAGGGATTAAAATGGTGAGGGATTTACTATGAGTTTCGTTTTTATAAATATTAAAGCTTTGACAGCAGGCATTAAGTTAACAAAATTGAAAAAATAGCTAAATAAATGGGGACATAATTCATATCAGTTAATCAGTTCGAATGAAATGATTTTTTGCACGTACATACTTGGGGTATTCACAAAATAAAACTTATCATGTATATAAATGGATTTAAAGAATTAGACTGGCTGCTTTAGAAGAGTTTAAGTTCGAAATGGAATTTTTGGTCTACTATCTGACAAGTGATTGCATTGACTGTAGTTCCAGTTTCGTTTGTAGTATTAGGCGCATTTTCACAGGGCACAATATATGAAACATAGTTTTCAAAAGTTTATATTATATTTTGAATAATTAGTTTAGGCTAGGTGATTATTACGGCCATATGCTCTTTGTTATATATACATTAGCAAGAACAAAAATGCAATATGATGCCATATGTTATTCAGGATCTTGACTTGGCCAATTTATGCATTATATTTAGAGATGGCAGGATTAATCGCAAAGTCTGAAATAATCGATTAATTTTTACCAATTAATGATATAATTGTATCGTGGACTTCCTTTCATTTAAATGAATTTTTAATCGATGAATTACAATAATTGAAAAAAATTTTTCACATGAGCCTTAAATATCAATGATTAAGAATTTTAGAAATAATTTTTTCTTGAGCAAATGTGTTTTTGTCAGTGCTTTATTGCACTGCTTTATTGTCAACTCTTGTCATTGTCCTTTCAAGAAACAGACTTACAATAAAACGGATGTCAAAATTATTATTTTTACAACTGTGGATTGATTAATATAAAGTACTTTGAAGTAAATTTTTAATTTCATTTTTATTTTAAGATTTTTTTTAAATATATTATTATAGTTATATAAATAAATATACTATACTCAAATGCAAAATACAAGTTTCAATTGTAATAATATTAAATCTAGGGCAACTAAAAATATGCATTTATAAATTTTTTGATCTAAAAGATTCTTTTTAAAAATTTTACACATTTATTCAATGAATTTATGACAATTTACAACTTTAAATTTAATATTCATTGAATAAATATTTAAAATTTTAAATATAATGTATTACTTAGATCAAAAAATTTATTAATGCATATTTTTTGTTGCCCTAATTATAACTTATAAATCCACAATTAATCTATTATTACTTAATAATTACAATTAATTGCAATCAATGATTTTACTCGCGCAATTAATCATATGATTAATTAATCGATTAAAAATATTTTTTTGACATCCCTAATCGCATTAATCTGTTACTTTGGGCTTTATATTCTACAGTTACTCTTAAATTATTTAAGGGATTATATCTTTAATACAATGAGTCATATTGTCGCATTATATGATAATTTTTCCTTAGGTTATACGGATAGAATAATGCGACTGCTTGCAATTCAAAGATATTCACCCCTGTTCTTGAAACCACTATCACAAAAAAAAACTCGTAAATGAAAAATTCTTAAATTTACAAGTTTTTTGCTGTTGTCTGATTTCAACAGGAATATTTTTCTTGTTTTAATTCACATAGAAAAGGCTTTGTGAAATCGAGAAAAATGCCCTTTTTTCTACGAAGCAGGTTTTAATAGATAAAAAAAAAACAGTTGATATTTAAACTCTAACATATTTTTTATTAAACCTTGTCATTATTTTAAAAAATTAGATATTGGTTTTATGAAAAAAAAACGATTTTCAAAAACGGTAACATTTTGGGCTGATTTCAAAAAAAAAACTTGCAATCAATGGTCAATGTTAACAAAACACACTTTTGGAGACGATGTTGTTCTATAACTATAATAAAAACTGTTTATTTACACAATCTATTTTCCATTATAATTTTTTCAATTATAACATAGATTCTGTATGCACTCATTATTACGAATAAAGGAATTTAAAAAAAATATTTCATTCAAATCCCATATTTTTATTATTTTTTTTTTTTGCATACGACTGCCACAACAATGTGTATGTTTGAAATAGTAGTGATGCCAGTCAAATCCAATTTATTTGAATGCCGAATTTTCTTTGGTGATGCCTAACTTATTTCAAAAAGAGAGAACATTCTGAATTGAATGAAATTATAAAACAAAAACAATTAAATGAACAAGTAAAATGTTATTTTAAAAGCAAAAACATTTTGTTTTACTTTTTTATAAATTTAAGGAAAAACATGCAAAAATTACTTAAGGTTTTTTTGTAAAACTGACTAAAGAATTATATGGCACCCCGGTTTCTAGATAACATATGGTTCTAAAGCTAAACCATATGTTTCATGTCATTTGACAACAAAAAAAATTATATCGATATATACTTCGAATATATAAAATTTGTGTTTTCAAGAAACCCAAAAATTTCAATTTCATGTTATTTCAAATTCATTCTTATTCAAATAACGTTTCAAGAACAGGACTGATTATGTAAACTAAACTAATGCATACTAGCAGATTCCAGCCCTAGAAATTCGAGTGCAAATTCTAGGAAATTTTATTTTTTCATTAAATAAAGACCCTAAAAGTATGCTAATCAATTATAGCCAATTCACAAATCAACACAAAGAACAAATTCATTTTTACTACAAACACATTAACAAATTTAATAAACACACACATAGCATTGTATAATTTTATGTATGTGTTAGTAGCAACTTTGAATGCAATATGCTCAAAATAAAGGAAAGAATTTTAAAATCTGTAAATCTGTGTGGTGAATATTTGGTTGAAAAAAAAGGATATGCAATATCAGAATCATTAAAATATACATATTTACAATATTTTGGATCGCTGTCAGAAATTTGGACAAACCGTGGACACTGACAATGTTTTACAATAGTTGCAGAACTGTTTTATACAAGTGATCAAATGGCAGGAAAATTTATTTCGATTCTTCAATTCCACTACTTTTTAGAGAGTCAAGTAACCACAAAACCGATTGTTATTCCTGTTTAACAAAAGTTGCTGGATTCAATATAAAAATTCGAAAAAATATTATTTACGCGGATGTCTCATCGGTTTCCAAACCAGTTCAGCGTCCACCAAATGATCCATTACCAGTAATTCCCAGTGCTACGAGCAGTGAGTCCGAAACATCTATCACCAGCAGTGGTAGTTTGTATGAGGCTGATGATGAACGCCATTTAGTGACTCAAGCTGAGCTGAATGATCTAATTCGGGATTTACACTTAACGAAGCAAGACGTAGAATTATTAGCTTTACGCATGCAGTAGTCGAATCATCTTGCAGTTGGGACAACAGTAACAATCTATAGAGGTAGAAGTTTGGAATTGGCTGTATATTTTCAAAAGAAACACTCTATTTCGTACTGTACTGATGTTGATGGTTTATTTCAAATAATTAACCAGCCATATGACAAAACTGAAGGGAGATTATTTACTGATGGGTCTAACTAAAGTTAAAAGGCTCTTCTTTTGCATAATGGGAATGAAAGACCATCCATACCAATTGCTTGTGCCAAATACATAGACCACCGCATATAACTGTAAATTAATCTGTTTTAGGTAATTGGTTTCACAAAATATTGTTCTTTCCGTTGTCTATGGGACAGTCATGTCATCATTACGTCAGAACAGAGTGGCCAAAAAAAAACTGAGTATTCACCAAGAAAACAAAACATTTCAAATAAATCATTAATTGATCCAAATGGCGTTCTTCTTCCACTTCTGCACATAAAATTGGGTCTTTTTAAGAACTTTGTCAAGGCTCAGGACAAAGTTGGTGTAGCATTTAGATATTTGTTAGCAGTTTTTCCTAAAATTTCATGTGCTAAAATCAAAGAAGGCATATTTGTTGGCCCTCAGTGCAAGAAGCTATTGAATGATGACAATTTTTCACAATGTTTATTGGAGAAAGGATATGCAGCCTAGAAATATTTCAAGAGCATCGTGGACAGTTTTCTTGGAAACAATAAGAGTGAAAACTACAGACAAATTGTTGCTGAATTATTGAAAAATTATCACGAATTAAGAGCACGAATGTCACTCAAAATGCATTTTCTTCATTTGCATTTAGATTTTTTTCCACAAAACCTAGGTGCGGTGAGTGACGAACAAGGGGAGCATGCTCACCAAGATTTAATAAAATTTTAAAGAAATTATCAATGATTTTGGGACAAAAACATGCTGGGAGACTATTGCTGGGCTCTAGGGTGTGAAACCGAACCTACAAAATACAAACGACGTTCGATTAACGCCATTCGCTTTTGAAAGCCATTGATTTTTAAATAAACTAATGATTTCTTATATAAAAAACAAATAAAAATATTTTTTTGGTATTTTGAAAATCCGATGTGATAGAGAAAAATCAACTACAAATTCAGCCTACCAAATTACCCTAGTTAAGACATTTGGTTGCTCCAGTCCAAAACCTTGTTGGCTATTGTAATCAAACTTAATATTAATTTCTTTTGACATATTTTGATATAACTGGACTCAATCTGGATAGCATGAAATCGACTGGGTATATTAAATTACAATTTCCTGTAGTTACTGCGATCTACATAGCTTTTCTATGGTGCTGAGATCAGATTATGGAGTCCACTCCAAAATTGCACCGCATGGTTACTTCAAGACTTGTGACCTAAGTGACTTTTGTGCTTAATATCACTATCCTGCTAAAAATATGCGTTCGGCAGCCATTTTTTTTTTAAATTGGGGAAGCGAGTAGCTTTTCAAAATTTCGCTGTACTCAATGGCCGTTTTTATTTCCTTAATTTTGGTTATGGGACCATTGCCATCACAAGAGAAGGCAGCTATAAAAAATGTAATATAAATTTTAGTTGGAAACAGTTGGCAACTGATATCTGGCCGTAACTTATGCCCTCAGAGCAAAAACAAACTAAATGTGAATTTATTGCTCCTCAACACTTTGGCCCATTGCTCCTTTGACTAATGGAAATATCGTCTGACTTTACTTGTAACCCAGGAAAAACAAACATTACCAAATAATGGGTTTTAGAATGAGATGTAACTGGTTGAAGTTTGCCTGATAAGCTCATTATTTTAACACGGGGATGTCATTGGAGGTAGCTAGTTGCCTAGGAACTCATTATTTTCACTTTGAAAGTAATGCAGTATGCAAGGCGCTGGCATGAAATATAAGTAGCTGTATAACACATTATTAGTAACGTCTTATTTTCACTTTAGAAGTAATGCAGTGGGTAGTGGTAGGTCATTATTGGTAATGCAAAAATCAATGAGCTGCTATTACGAAATTTTTTCCGGGAAGCTAACAAATTTGCACCTTTTAATCATTTTGTTATACATAGAAAAAAAGATTTGTCGGAATTCCATTAGCAATACTAAAATTTAATCAGGCAATAATCATTTTTATTGTAATTCATAAATATTTTCAAATGAAATAGATTTTTTGCGTTATCTACCATATAACAATAATTCTCAGAAAATTTAACTAACTTTAATAGAAAAATTTGTTCTATTTACCAATCAAAGTTTTTGATGAAAATTGTAATGCTAATTCAATTGAGGGAACTATATTAAACCTATTATAATATTACTCGTTCTTAAATATCTATAAAAATAATAGTAATTCGAATTATTTAATTCGGTAATAACAAAAGAAAAACAATCACTTAATTAGGTTTGGTAGATTTAACCGAGATGAAATTGCATGAATCAAATTCTTTGTAGGTACCAAAAAATATAATTAAATAATAAGCCCAAACAAATAATTTAATTTGTCGTTTTTGAAAAATTAAATATAAAAAATAGATTAATAAAAAAAAAAATAGTTTTGTTGAGAGTTTTCATTTTCTCGGTTATTATTTGTTAAAAGTAAACAAAAAATCTGTGCATAAAAAAGCTTCATCTGTACCTAAAGCACCCGGCATGGCTCAAATGAAGAGAGGAAACCGTATGTATAGCGGTTTGTAAGAGGCAGTTTATCGTAATGTTACTGCCTGTAAATAGTGTCAAAATTATCTTGAGAAACAATTTTTAACCACTTATGCTCCGTAATGCGGTTGCTAAGCTCATGGCCATGGCAAGACGCTAAAGTTGAAAATGCGCCAATTTCGTCGTGCTATTTGCCGGTTATTTGCTTAAGAAAGCCGACGAACATTTACCTCGGGTATAGCTGATGGTTATGATGGTTATGCCAAAATTGCTATGTCCATAAACTAAAGATTATCCTGATGTTGCCCAAGTAAGGAATGCTTATACGCCTCCATTATGTCCAAACAATATGGACAAGTGAGGCTTTTTTCCTTAATTACATCGCTTAAACGCTGCAATAAGATGGTATAACACTCGCCGCTAATTGTTTTTCCTTTCTAAATATAATTATATTATAGTCATAATCAATACAAATAGTCCCACTCGCATCTCAATAAACTGACCAGATGGAACTGTCGTCGCCTTCTATGGACACAATTCTCCCACTTAAGTCCACTGTTTTGACTGTCTTTTATATCGGGTGGGAAATGGTGGATCCATGTCTCATCCATGCTCACAAATCGACTCGGTTTTATTGTGGCGAAACTTCGTCAAACACTATTGAAACATCTTCATGACGCTGCTTTTGTTCTATTATAAGCAAACGTGGCTCCCACCTTGCGAACAGCTTTGTCATCTCCAAATTTTCGATCAATATCCGATCTATAGTACTTTTTGAAATACTTATCATTTTAGTTAGCTCGCGCGCCTTCAGTCGACCATCATCCAATACCATGTTGATGATTTTCTTAACCGTTTCTTCTTGGCAGCTCGAACGGAATCCCAGTGATTTATAGTCGTAAGCTTGAGACCTTTCAAAAGAAACTTTTGAATTACATAAAGGGGACCAATTTCTTCCATTTTTACATATACACTGAGATCGTGTACTTTTATGCCGTTTTCTTTTCTGACAAAAATGTCGCCCTTATTTTGCCGTTTTTTTGAAAAGTGTATTTTTTTGTATATTCTGAATTAAGAGCAACCTTATCTTATACATCAATTGAAAGGTCTCAAAGTCGAGCCCTCGCAAATCACAAAAAATTCTAGCCATTGACTTCTTTCAGGTCATAGTGTGAGAATATTTCCCCATTGTTCCTCTTTTTTGAATATTTTCACCCTATGACTTCCAAGAGGATAGTAATCAAAATTTTATGAACACAGCACTTTGAGACCTTTCGATTGATATATAATATAAGGTTGCTCTTAATTCAGAATATATAAAAAAAATACATTTTCCCAAAAAAGGGGCAAAAAAGGGCGACATTTTTTGTCAGAAAAGAAAACGGCATTAATGGTTCAAAAAAAAAAAATAAATAAACAACTTGGGGCCTTATTTTATAAGATTACCACTTTTCTCCAATTTTTTTTTTTTTTTCAAACTACTACCGCTATTTATACGTCAGGTCGAGTTGTTCTGACATATTGTTGACTGCATCATGGCTTTATATTTTATATATTATTTATAAGTTTTGATGTATTTAAATTATATACAATTTTTGTTTTAATATTTTTATTAAAAGTTAAATGTAGTGCATTTTAATTTTAAAAGATTAATTTTACTACAAAAAAAAACCCCCCTGATGAAGTCAACAATAAATATTGACGAAACGTTGGTATAAAATATGTAATAAAAATCTTTTATTTACATTAAAACTATAGGTCAAAATTAACTCAAATAAATAAACTACTAGAAAACTATTAACTTGACCAAAAAATAATAATAGAAGTGTGTATTTTCTTTAAAAATTTGTTTTTCTTAACAGCTTTTTTTCAGAAGCACTTTTTCTTAACATTAAAATTTTTTTCTTAAAAAGTTCTTTTTCCTAAATAAAAAAAAACCTAAATAGTACTTTTTAAAAGGAAATATTTCCTTTTATTTAAATTGTACGGTGCATTAAACAATTTCCATATCTTAAATAGCGCCTTTTCAAAAAAACGCCTTTTCTAAAAAAGTACCTTGTTTTAAAAATTATTTATTTTAAAAGTGTATTTTAGTCTAATGCCGTTTTCTTATCTGACCCAAAATGTCGCATTTTATTTACACTTTTTTCAAAAAGTGAATTTTTTTTATATATTCTGAATTAAGAGCAACCTCATCGATCGAAAGGTCTCAAAGTGCTGTGCGCATATAATTCTAAAAAATTTCGATTATTATCCTCATCGAACGAAAGGTCTCAAAGTGCTGTGCGCATAAAATTCTAAAAAATTTTGATTATTATCCTCTTTGAAGTCATAGGATGAAAATATTCCCACAATATGACCTGAAGGCAATGGCTGTAATTTTTTGTGATTTACGAGGGCTGGACTTTGAGACTTTTCGATTGATGTAAAAGATAGGGTTTCCCTTAATTTGGAATATATAAAAAATACACTTTTCGATAAAAGTGGAAATAAAATGCGACAGTTTTTTTCAGAAAAGAATGCGGCATAAAAGTATGTTTTACTTAAAAAGTTCATTTTCTTTATAAGTATCATACTTTAAATAGTTAACTTTTCTTAAAAAAGTACTTTTTCTTAAAAAAGTTAAAAAAAAGTACTTTTCTTAAAAAAGTTACTTTTTTAAAGAAGTACCTTTTCTTAAAAAGTATTTCAAAACCGGTTGATATAGTCAAACATTTCGTTAGAAAAAATACACATTTTTTAAGATAAGTTACTGAAGTAAAACCTTGCCATTTGCTATATGAATTGAGAGTGGTTATTTTACGTTTTAGTTAAAACTAGTTAATTTAAGATTTACTTTTTAGCTTAACAGTGTAATACTTTTTTGAAATTATATATTTTTACTTAGAAGTTTCTGCAAGTTTAAAGATATTTTTTTTTTTTGTTTCGCAATATAATATACTGTGTCTAATTAAATACTAAAGAAAGTTTTATAAACTCTCACTCGTTGCAGGTCACTCTTTCGCAAATATGCCGTAGTTCATATCAAAATCCTTTCGCATTTCCCGGCGGTGATATACCCGAAGATTTACGTCGCAAATTCGATCAATGGTGGTCGAATCAGCTGTCGCCACAAGCATCAATGGGTCCCAAGCTTTTGCCATTTATGAATGCACCTCCCGCAGGAGTTAAAAACGAAATGGAACACAATATGGGTACAGCTGCTTTAGCAGCTGCTGCAGCAGCCGCAGCAGCGGCTCAAGCTGGTCTTCATGTTGCATCCAATGTAGGCTCAAATGTACCGGTTAGCATAGGTGCAAGTCGTGAATCATTATTGCTCAATGACAGCAATACCCATCACGTTAATGCTGTTCTACCTGGTTCTGTTGGCAGCCACCACACCAATATGATGGTTCACCCAGCCATGCATGCCAGCATGCATCATCACGCCAATTTAGCGGCACATACACAGTTTTCAAATCAAAAGACACGTATGCGCACAAGTTTTGACCCTGAAATGGAATTACCGCGTTTACAGAAATGGTTTCAAGAAAACCCCCACCCTTCTAGGCAGCAGATACAGGCCTATGTGGTACAACTGAATGCGTTGGAATCGCGTCGAGGACGAAAGCCATTGGATGTAAATAATGTAGTGTATTGGTTTAAAAATGCCAGAGCTGCCCAGAAGCGGGCAGAAATGCGTGGTGGCTTCGGAGCTATGCATGCAGCCATGAATGGTTATTTGGGCCAGCACAGTCAATTGGGTCAGACTTCGGGCGGCAGTAGTACCGGCAGCCTGAGTAGTCAACAGCAAATGATGGGTTCCAGTATGGGCAATCTATCACTGTCAAACGATTTCATGAAAAGTCCCTTAAGTCTAAAATCAGAAGACATTGATACCATGTCCCAGCATTCCGATGATATGGATGAAGATATTTCCCGGCCGAATTCTCCACAATTACCACTCTCCTTGACCATACATGAAAGGCATCAAATTATCAACCCAGATATGGATCAGAAAGTCGCTCCCATAGAAATGCATAACAAAAGTTCTGTTATGGAAGAATCTAGTACCGACGAAAAGTCTGGCTTATTGAACGACTCACAAAATGAACGTTCAAATTCGAGAAATTTTGAAGACAGAGAAAAGTATTCTAACGCTATAGATAAAACTAACAGTGATACCGATCCTGGCAATGGTGGTCATAATAATGACGATCACAATCAATCCCTCAACGAAAACGAAACCAATAATAATTCTTCCAATTCCCTGAACAATAATCAATCTGCGAATGACATTTCCCTAAACGAATCGCGACCTTCTTCACCCAAACATTCTTCTTCGAAGGAAGATGATGAAGATCTCGATATGGACGATGATGACGATGAAAATGATACGAGTCATTTGGAGGATTTTCGTTCGCCATCACCTGATATGACTAATGCTATGATGGCACAACGTAAGGATTTACCCTTTGCCATGGTGCCAAATAATATGTTCCAACAATCGTTTATGTATATGAGTCATTACATGCCGGGGTTTGGCCAAGCAGCCGCTGCTGCTCATCCCCATGCTGCAGCCGCAGCTCATCATGCTGCGGCAGCAGCTGCTGCTGCTGGTATGCAGCCAAATTCTTTAATGGGCGGTGGAGGCCTCAATCTATCGAATATTTCGAATGAGGAAAGACGCAAAAGAAATCGTACATTTATTGATCCGGTAACGGAGGTGCCAAAGTTGGAGCAATGGTTTGCCATGAACACGCATCCATCCCATAGTCTAATATTGAAATATACCGAAGATTTGAATACCATGCCCTATAGGTGAGATATTTCATAATTTCTTTTTTTAATGTATAAGAATAGAAGAAAAGAATAGAAGATAACAACAGTAGAACTGTAGAAACGAAATATAGCAAAAGTGAAGTATAGTATAAAAGGAATATAGAAGAAAAGGGGAATATAATAACACTTAGAAGAATGGAAGAACATTAGAAAAACATGATGGAAGAATAAAAAATAGGGAAATTGAGGAATTAAACAGTAGAAAAATTAACGATTTGGTTATACAAAAATGTTGGGATATTTCAGATTCTGAAATGAATAATATAAGAATAGAATAAGATAACAACAGTAAAACAGTTGAGACGAAAAATAGAAAAGTGAGTGTAAATGAACAAAATATTAAAATAACAAAATAATGGAAAACATTAGATAAGCATGTTTAAAGAAGGCAAGAATATTGGAATTGAATAATTAAGGAGTAGAAGAATAGAGGATTTGATTAAATAAAAATAAGTAAGAAAATTGAAGTCGGTACAGACCGATTATACGATACCCTATACCATGTGTTTAGAGACCCTTACTCTAATTGGATATAGAAAATAAGCATAACCCAAATTTGAGTGGCATTGTTATTAATTTTGTTGCCTTTGAGTATGAAAATGTCCATATCGGACGGTATATTTGTATGGGGACTAGGTCGAAAACGTTCCGATCCTGATCATATTTGGTGAACTCACTTTTTTTTTTTTTTAAATATATGGGGCGTTTCATTTCAAGTGATCCAACTTTTAAAACCGATGTCTTCCGATCGGGATGAAATTTGCAACAAGGTTATTTCTATCGGATAGTAATTTAGACACAAGTTTGGTCCAGAACTCTCCGAGTTAGAGGGGGGTCAAAATTTGACATTTTGACCAGATAGATGTTTTTTCTTATCCATGTAACTTTTTACCAATTGTTCTTAGCAAAATTTGTCCCAAATAGTTCAGATAGCTATTTCTTTAGTCTTTCGGAAAAATAAATTTCAAGAAAATGAAAAAAAAATTTTTGAAATTTTTTTTCAAAATCAAAAATTTTTTTTGACTTTTTTTCACAAAAAGGAAATTTTTTTTTTTTTTTTGCTCAAATGTAACTCCATGTAACTTTTTACCAATTGTTCTTAGCAAAATTTGGCCCAAATAGTTCAGATAGCTATTTCTTTAGTCTTTCGGAAAAATAAATTTCAAAAAAATGAAAAAAAAAAATTTTGAAATTTTTTTTCAAAATCAAAAATTTTTTTGACTTTTTTTCACAAAAAGGAAATTTTTTTTTTTTTTTTTTGCTCAAAGCTCAGGTTTTTCCCTTTAAGAGCTTTTTGGTCGATTAGTGGGAGGCGAGTGGGCTATCTACCAAAAAAATATTTTGTAACTCAAGACAACGGTTTTTCAATTTGTAGCATATGCACTACTTTTTCCTATTTGTGTAAGTGTTTCAGATACCTTAAAAATAAGGCATACACTGAGAAACTAGACAAATTAACCTTTATCGACGGTATGTAACATGTCTAACTAAAATTTCATACGTTCGAAATCCTAATATGTTAACCTAAGGAAAAAAAATCACTTTTTTTATAGAAATGTTGAAAATTAATTTTTTTTTTTTTATTTCTAATAATTGCTAAATTAATACATAATAATAATAATAAAAAAATAAATAATTTATTAGACCCATTTATAACATAAATATTTTTTTAATTAATTTATTGTAGCTGATGAAGTATTTAAGTTTTGTAAATTTTTGAATACCTAGTCTTTCATCCAGCTTATTTATGGCATTTATTTGCTGCTTTTTTTACCAATATTTTCCTGGTGTTACTAAGTTCAGCTGTTGCTTAAACTGATGTTGAAGGAAATCAACTTAAAGTGCTTAACAGATGACTCGCCAGAAGATTTACATGAATACCACGATTGCCTTAAATTGACTATGTGTCCTAATGCAACAACTTCTTGCCACTTAAGTGAAGTTCAAATTGCCCGGAAACCACATTCATCAAAGAGAATTTAATCAACTCTTTTGATGCGAATATATTGAGGAGGTGAAATTCGAATCTTGGATTCAGACTGACAGATGCACATTGAAAACAATAATTTTAAATGTGGATGATTTTGGGGAAGAAATTTATACAGGATTGCTAAACTTGAGTACCCATGACTTTTTAGTCAAAGAGCAATGGTCATTCTTCAAGGATTTGAAAATACATTCAAAGTCTGGTAAATTCGTTATTTCGTATGATTTCGCAGAAATCTATAAATATCGCACCTGTACCTCTAAATTGAGTCAACTCAAAATTTACAAATTTTCAGTAGAGACAAAAAACGGTTTTTTTTTAATACTTACTATAAAATTTTAAAACGGTTGTTTCATGGTAAAGAATTTCGAATAATAAGTATACGAAAGTAGTTGTTTTTGCGATTTTTTCAGTGATCAGCAAAAATAACAAGTTTTTTGGGTGCAAATCAAAATATGTCTTTTTAGTGGATTCTAAAGAAGCTGCTCTTATAACACAAAGAGGTTACAACTGTATTTATTTTGCGAAAGACTAGAAGAACCGATGTACGATTTTTACAGTGGATAGATATGACCACTGTGTATCGTTTTCTTGCAAAAAGTGAAAGTTGATGCGATATGTTCTTCAGGATGCCATACAAGCTTTCTACTTCAATAACGACAAAGCAACTATATTCACAGTAGTTATTTACTACAAGAAAGATGAAAAAGTGGAACACAAAAGTGTAGCAATCATATCCCACGATTTAAAACATGATATCATTGCAGTTTATGAGTACCAGAAGATAATACTAAAATATCTATAATCTAGATTTACAGTAGAGAAGGTTTACTATGTTTCGGACGTAGCCCGTCAAGTATAGCCTCCAGTGATCTCATCAAGATCGCATCTTAGATGCAACTGCTTTATTCCATTGGACAATGAATTATTGTAAAGAAACTTAAATAGTTTTTAGTAGCAAAGAGGATCATGAGAAAACATTGAAAATACTGAAGAACAGATTCGATGCTGCGATAACAATCGATGGTACCGCACAATACCATGCTTTTCTGCCTCCACTCAATGCGAGTTGTTTTTAAAGTAAAAAAAGAAACCAGCAGCGAAAAAGAAACCAACAGCTGAACCTAGCAACGCCAAGAAAAGATTGTCAAAAAAGAAGCAAATAAACTCGGTTAATAAGCTGGATGAAAGACTGGGTATTTAAAAATATACAAAACTTAAATACTTCATCATTTACAATAAATTAATTAAAAAAATAGTTATGTTATAAATGGACCTAATGTGATTACGATAAAATTTTTTTTAATTCTTTATTTTTTAATTTTTATTATTATTATTATTATTATTGTTTACGTACCATCTGATCGGCGCTTTGGTATTGTATACGACGAACTGTGAAAATGATGTGCCAGATCAACAAGCTGGATATATTTTGGCCGCCAACGAAGTTGACGATTTTATGCCGCCGGCATATACATGCCTATCGTATTTTTGAAACACAATTTTCATTCTGATTTGTGCATCATAAAAGGCATCACCAAAAGAAGCAATATTCAATATATATATATAAAATATATCTTTTAATGTCCATTCGAAGAAAAGTCTTAAAATTAGACTTAATATTAAAGTGAGCTTAGCATAAAAAAAGATAGCCAACACAAGTGGCCCAACTGACAGCAGGCAGCCGAACTTCTACACAACAACTAGCCGCCTTGTGGAAGAAACAATTATATATTAATATAATTATTATTAAAAATAATTTAAAAAAAAATAATATTTCAACATATCTATAAAAAAAAGAGATTTTTTTCCTTGAGGTTAACATATTAATTGTATTACAGTATCGAAGGTATGAAATTTTAGTTTGGTATGTTACATACCGTCGGAAAGGTTAATTTGCCTAGTTTCTCAGTGTATGCTTTATTTTTAAAGTTTTGGAAACACTTACACACTAATAAGAAAAAATTCAATATAGTGCATATGCTAAAAATTGAAAAACCGTTGTCTTGAGTTACAAAACATTTTTATTTATAGATATCCCACTCGCATCCCACTAAGCGACCAAAAAGGTATTTAAGTAAAAAACCTAAGCTTGATTTTGAGCCCAAAAAAAAAATTTTCTTTTTGAAAAAAAGTCAAAAAAAAATTTTTGATTTTGAAAAAAAAAGTAAGAAATTTTTTTTTTTTTTTTAATTTTCTTTTTTCCGAAAGACTGAAGAAATAGCTATCTATTTGGGACAAATTTTTCTAAGAACAATAGGTAAAAAGTTAAATGGTTGAAAAAAAATCTGTTTGGTCAAAATGTCAAATTTGGACGCCCTCTAACTCAGAGAGTTCTGGACCAATCTTGTTGAAACATTGTGTCTGAGCTACTATCTAATAGCACTAACCTTGTTACAAATTTTATCCCGATCGGAAGACATCGGTTTTAAAAGTTGGATCACTTGACATAAAACGCCCCCCTTTATACCAAATTTGTGAAAATTCTGTGCAATATTTTTGTTTTTTGATAGACTTAAGTGAAGATCGGGAAGAAGTTTTATATGGGGGCTATGACTTACGAATTGTTATGTAGGTTTTATTTTTGGACTACTGGTTAATGAAAGTAATAAACATACACAAAAACAAATTGACCGAGATCTAATTTGAATTTTATGAAAATTTAAGACGATTTCAGGTCATTTGTATGGGGGCTAGTTCTGAACATGCACCTATTTTCACCAATTTCAATAGCGTTCATTCTAGGGACGAAGGGGAAGCCTATATACCAAACTTCGTATAAATAAATTCATTTATGCGACCTGTAGTTTGATTACAAGGTTGACATGAACACACAGACAGACGGACGGACGGACATCGCTTAATCGACTCAGAAGGTGACTCAGAAAGTGATTATAAGTCGATAGGTATAATAAAAAATGAGAGTAGGTCAAATATTATTGGTTTTTACATACATCAGCACAAACTGATTTACCCTGACCACATAGTGGTATAGGGTATTATTAAGGAATTTTTTAGTGTCTGTTGAGAATAAAAGTACAGAATAATGGAAGAATTAATGAATAATATAAGAGAAGATAGATAACTCAAACTCAAAAACTATCGATCGGGTTTAATCGCCAGTAGGCGCCAGTAGTAGCCAAAAAAATGGCCATAAAAGTAATATTCTTGGACAAAATCATGAAAAAAATGGAAAAATGCTCCAAAATTTGGACAAAAATGCCCGTAACTTTTGAACCGTTGGACCAATGTTGGAGATTTTTTTTTTGTAAATTGATCGATAGTTTTTGAGTTATGGATGTGAACGTGTAGGTAATATTTCATACGAACGTCAATTTGGGAAAAAATCTACCAACAAAAAGTAGGGGACTCGATTTTAACGATAGAGGTATGGTTCCTTCGGCAAATTTTCATGGAATAACCCATAGAATACGGAAATCATAGGGAAATTGGTGAATTTTTTCACTCCCTACAAATCGACCCGCCCTAATATATAATGTTAGAAGAAAAATTGAACACTAGAACATGAAAGCAGAAAAACAGAAGAAAATAATAACTGAAAAAGAGAAGAGTTTTAGAAATAATATAGAAATATAGGAAAAGAAGAAAAAATAAAAAGAGTACAGGAGTAAAAGAACAATAGAATAGAAAAGTAAATGAAGAGTGCAATAGAGGAATAAACAAATCGAATTATTGAAGTAGAAAAATTGACTTATTAAGGAATATAAGAATAGAACAAAAGTTTTGATTTTCTTTCGAATAGAATAATGATGAATAGTTGAGTTTCAATTCAGTTCAATTTTAGTTCGGGCTTAGGTTACTCGCAAATCCTACTTCTGGTTCCGTTCAATTCAGGTTTGTTTTTTGTTGATGTTTCGTATCAGTTCAGTTTCAGTTCGAACCAATTTGAGTTTTAGTTCACTTTCTATCTGCCTAATGTAAAGAATTAAATTTTTTTAAATTTTTCTTTTTTTCTTCAATTTCCAGACAAAAATTTCCCCGCTTAGAAAGCAAAAATGTACAATTCTGGTTTAAAAATCGTCGGGCCAAATGCAAACGTCTCAAAATGTCTCTTTATGACACCAACCAATGTTCCCAGCTGACAGGTCTCAATTCCTTTGTACATAAATATGATGAACGTGATTAAATCTTAAAATAATTTCGAAGGCAATATTGTTTATAAAATAAAATTTTTATTATTAAAGAAAAACAAAAAAAAAAAAAAAACAAAAATCATATCAAAATTAATTTATACTTAAAGAAGTTTATTTTCTAAAAATCCAGCCAATTCAGTAGTATTAGTTTTTAATTTTTTAGATAAATACAAAAATTACAACTTGTCAGAAATAATATTCAAACAAGTTTTAAAATTTAATCTTAATACTTTATGGAAAAAAAAAACTTATGACAAATAATTTTGGAAAAGTGTTTATTTAATTAAAAAACAACAATTTTAAAATTAATTTTAATTGAAGCCAGCCCCAGTAAGAGATGCTCTAAAGCATGTATGAATTAATTAAATTTAACATATATAGTAAATAAATAAATATTATATAATTAAATAGGAAATAATTAAGCAACCAAAGATGGCATTTCAATATATATATAATTCCAGATTAAGTGGAATAGTTTTCAGTTTTTAATTTAAGTATTAATTAAAATTTGCCTTATTTGTTTTTAAGTTGAAATAAGCTAAAAAAAATTATTAAGCAACATCCTTTATATAAAATGGTTTAACGTATGAAGATATTTTCAAAACTATTCTTTTTTAAATATTTGTTATCCAAGTTATCTTATTTTTTGTATAATTATGTTCTTTTTATTTTTGTGGTATTTAATGCCGTTTCTAATTCTGTTACTTCACTCTCTCCCTGACTCCCACCTCCCTTTTCTATGTTTGTATAAATGAATCATCACCAATTTTAAAGGTATTGCAACACATATAATCTGTATTACACATACACAGTTTTTTTGTATGTGTGGGTGATTTTATAATAATTCAATATAAACATTTTTTTCATGCATCGCAATTATCCAATTAATTAGTTGATAAGTATTATTAGTGTTTTATGTTTTTCCCTCTCAAATACATGAATAATAAATAAATTTCACTAAATTAAAACATCAAGAAAAACAATTAATTTATAAGAATTATAAATCAATTAATTTTATTAAATCGGATTAAAAATAAAACAAAATTTATGTCAAATTGAAAATGCATGTGTTTTATTTAATATAGCATTTATTAAATTATGTTCTGCACCAATTTTTAAACAACCCATGCAAATTTTTAACCATAATTCCACAGGATCAGCTATCATCAGTTGAGGATTAGCTACCAAATTTAATCCAAATACTAGTTGAGCCGACACACGTTGTTATGCCTAAGAAAATTTTTTTATCCCAAGATTAATTTTGATATGTGTTTCAATTATGGAAGGAATTTTTTAATATACTGAAATGAAACTCGATATTTAAATTAAATGCAGACTCTATTCTCTATTTAATAAATTAAGTTTATTCAATCATCTGATCTTACTAAATAGTACTAGCCAACAAGGTTTTTTACTGGAGCAAACAAATATCATTCCTCGGTTAATTTGGTGGGCTGACTTCGAACCTGTAATTGGATTTTTTCTATCACGCCAGGTTTTCGAGATACAAAAAAAATTTTATTCGTTTTTTTTACAAAAAATCATTAGTTTATTTAAAAATCAAAGAATTTTCAAAATTGAATTTCGTTATTTGAACGTCCCACAGTGGCGCCCGTAGAGCAAACGAGGTTGCAAAAATCAAAATTTTCATGTGCACCGACGAAGTTTTGAATAAACCCATATTATATGAAACTTTTCAGCGATTTAAAATATGCTACTCTTAATAATATCACATTTTTAGTTTAGAAGATATAACCGTTCAAAGTTGACCGATTTCAAAAAAACACACAATTTTTAGTCAATTTGTTGCGATTTCAGGTGTCATATCACGAAAAATGGGTAACGAATCGCCTTATTTTTTGTTTGTGTTGATTGATGTATTTATTAAATGTATAATGAGAAAAAAAAAATTAACTGTTTGCTTTGTGTTTCTCCTGGTAAATCACTATTTAAAAACTATCCGTTTTTTCACTATTTTTCAACTTTGACAGAAAAAAAGGTTAAAAAGACATGCTTTCAGAAATTGTATGGCGTGCATCCCTTACATGTTTTGACTGGCAGTAGTTTAATCTAATAGTTTGAAAATTGCATTTTAAGTCGGTTGTCTACCTGTGAGCCTCTGCCAAAGTCTACTCCCAATATTCTGTTACAGACACAGGGTGCACAAAAAACTACTCATTGAAATTCGCAGGTACGCACCTCACTTAAAAATTACTTTGGAGTACAAATGGTCAAGAACAATATTGACTTATGGTCCCTCCAGGTAGGCACAAATCTTATTTAGACACGAGCATAATATCAAAATTGCATAATTCAGCCTAAATCCATATGTATGCAGGGAACAGGTAAATTTTTAGGCATGGTAGCATAAGCCTATATATTGCAAAATAAACATAATGCCTGGATTAGTCTACGACTGAAAGTTGGCGCAACAAGTACTGAAACCATGGCGTTAAACAATTTAAAATTATTTGAACTGTTTAGAAGGTCAACCACACCAAAGTTTTTCACGGAAGCTGCTTTAGAAGAACTTGATAGCTTATACGGAAATATTGAGAGAAGCGAAATTATAAAAAATAATTTTTATCTGATATATGCAAATATTAAGGCAAAATGGGTGAAATCTAATCGAACCATTCAGAACTTCAACTCCAAATACGAGGACTGACTTAATGAAGACACCATTCTGGATATATTGGCAGTAGATAAACCCACCACATCAACCAGAGGAGCAAAAGGAAGGCCAAAAAAAAGTATTGAGGAGTGTTCAATTTTCACAAGAAAGAGAAAACTTGCCGATGCCACCAATGACTTGACCACGAAGCATTTATCGGACGCGCTGTCTATTAAATATACAAAGGATAGTGAAAGAGTTAGGTCGCAGATTACAAAATCTGTTGCTGATGCAAGCCCACTGCGACTAAAAAGGATTAAGGAAAGCATTCCCACGCCCACAAACGCACACATTAAAAAGTATGGTTCCAAAGAAGCCTTGGCCTTGTTTATGGACTTACAACTTTCCAAAGAAAAATATGAGATACTACGGGCATCCTTGATGCGACACGGGGCTGACGTTTTACCAGGATACAAGCATATTACGCAAGCCAAAATAAATTCACGACCACTGCATACGGAGTTTACGGAAGTCTCTGTGAAAGCCAATCTGCAGGATCAGAACGGTTGTTGGAGAGTCTTCCTGAAAATGAGGTGAAAATTCTTCCTGAGAAACTGACATTGATCAGCAAATGGGGCTGCGATGGATCATCCAGACAAAGCGTTTATAAGCAAAGGATATCTTCCGATGACGCTACAATATCGGACGGAAATATGTTTATGGCATCTGTTGTTCCTTTGCGGCTAAAATCTGATGTTTCCCTACACTGGAAAAATCCACGTCCGTCATCAGTGCATTACTGCCGACCAATAATGTTTCAGTTTGCAAGGGAATCGGAGAAGGAAAATATATTGAATGCAATTACGAGTTCCACCTGACCATGGTTGACGGAAAGGTCATAAACGAACTGACAGGAACAACCTCAACATTGTCATGCCCGATTTCCAAAAAGAGTCAGAAGAATTTTGGTAATTTAAACGATTCTACAAACGAGGAGAATTACGAATATGGAATGTCACCATTGCACGCAATGATAAGGTGTATGTAGTTCTTGCTAAAACTGGCGTATATCCTACCACAAGAGGAGGAAAACTTCGATGAAAATACATCAATAAAGGATAAGGAAAAGATCAGAAAGAAGCAAATACAGGATGGTTTTTTTAAACAAGTTGGACTAAAAGTAGACTGTCCCAAGCACGGATACGGTATCTCAAACGATGGAAACACTTCTAGGAGATTTTTTGAAAATGATGAGACAGTAACTAGAATCACTGGAATTGACAATCAAATCGTGAAAAAATTGGGAACGATCTTGAATGTTTTAAACTGCAAATAAAATGTCAATTCTACAAAATATGGAGAATATGCATCGAAAACTGCATCTCTTTTACAGAAATGTATCCACAGAAGAAGTTGACCCCGACCATCCATAAAATATCGGCGCAAGGCAAAGATATAATTGAGTACCAGTCTTTGCCAATTGGAGAGCTTTCTGAAGAAGCACAGGAGTCTCTTAACAAATTTTATAAAAAATATAGATTGCAGAACACATTCAAAGCATCAAGGGTAAGGCAAAATGATGACCTCTTCAACATGTTGGCAGCATCTTCCGATCCACTTATTTCTTCCCTGCGGCATGTGAAGTCACAAATAGAGTTAGAAAATAATTATAGTTTAGAAATGATTAGTCTTTTAGATATACCTTCTCTTACGAATTGTGATGAATATTTTACAGAAAATTGAAAAAATAAATTTAAAAAAGAAGTAATTTTTTTTTAAATTGTTGGGTAATAATTTAAAACATAAAACCCTAAAGAAAAAAAAATAAAAACAATCTAAAAATGTAAAAATAATTTTTTTTAGTTACCATAAAATTGATTTTTCTACAAATTGAAACTTTGATAACCCATAAGTAGGCCCCTACAAAGCGTAGTACCCTTTCCAAACGCTCTTTTCATAGGCTGAACAGTTGTCTATCATATGCTCAATTATGTTATTCGGTTCAAAAGATATGATTTTTGCAACGAAAAACTCAAATGGCGCCACTGTGCGTCGTTTGTATTTTATTGGTTCGGTTTAAATAGTCTTCCAGTATGACTTTGTCCCAAAATTCTTGATAATTTCTGTCAATATTTCCAAAACTAAAACAAGCAAGAAAATTATAGCGGGTCTAGATCGACTATACGATAACCTATACCATAATTTAGAGACCTATCTCTTTGGTCCAACTAATTGGATATAGAAAATATTAATAAACAAAATTTGTGTGGCATTGTTATTAATTTTTTTGGCTGCAGATATGAAAATGTTCATAACGGGTGCTATATTTATATGGGGACTAGGTCCAAAAATGGACCGATCCTGACTGTATTTGGTAAAGTAACTTATATATTGAAAATATATATACAAACCAAATTTGAGAAAAATACGTGCAATGTTTTTGTTTTTTGATACATTTAAGTGAAGATCGGGAAGCAGCTCTATGTGGGGCCTATGACTGAGAATTGTCCTATAGCGATTATTTTTGGACTACTGATTGTCGGATACAATAAATGCATACAAACACAATTTGACTGAGATTTATATGGTAATTTGGATCTTATGGCAAAATATGTCGATTTCGTAGAGTTCATTTGTATGGGGACTAGGTCCGAACATGGACCGAATTTTACCAATTTCAATAGCGTTCACCCCATGTCCGATAAAAGCTTATATTCCAAATTTCATTAAAATCAACCTGTAGTTTGATTACAACGTTTACATTGACACACAGATGGTCGGACGGACGGACATCGCTAAATCGACTCAGAAAGTCGATAGGTCAAATATTTTTGGTAGTTACAAACAGCAGCACAAAGTCATTATACCCAATACCAGTATGCTGTTTGGGTTTGCTCGATCTAGGCGGACTGTGCTTTCTATAGATGGTTTACCTATTGAAAAGACGAAATCTTGTAAATTTCTTGGTGTTACGATAAAACACACGTTAACGGTTATGGTTCACTATCTAAATGTGGCTAGGGAAGCTACGCCTGCTATGAATTTGTTGAAGAAACCAGCTAGTATTAGGGCTGCTCTAAGACCTAAATTTGCTTTAAATTTTTATAGAAGTTTTGTAAGAGGCAAGATTGAGTATGCTAACTTTACGAGTACGAATAAAGAAAATGCAATCCGAATGACATTCGTGCATCTAATTCGTGATAATTTTTCAAAAATTTGTCTATAGCTTTCTCTCTTATTGTTTCCAACAAAACTGTCCACGATGCTCTTGAAAGATTTCCAAGCTGCATATTCTTTCTCCAATAAACATTGTGAAAAATTGTCATCATTCAATAGCTTCCTGATCTGAGGGCCAACAAATATGTCTTCTTTGATTTTAGCGTATGAAATTTTAGGAAAAACCACTAACAAATATTTAAATGCTGTACCATCTTCTTT
The DNA here is from genome assembly GCA_963682025.1 of Cordilura impudica. NCBI lineage: Eukaryota > Metazoa > Arthropoda > Insecta > Diptera > Scathophagidae > Cordilura > Cordilura impudica. The sequence continues at coordinate 70,173,842 of OY821521.1, forward strand.
GTTCAGAGCCTTGACAAAATTCTTAAAAAGGCCCAATTATATGTGCAGCACCGGAAGAAGAACGTCATTTGGATCAAGTAATGGTTTATTTGAAATGTTTTATTTCCCTGGTGAATAATCAGTTCTTTTTGGCCACTCTATTCTGACCTAATGATGACATTTAGTGCGACTATCCCATAGTCAAAGGAAACAACAATATTTTGTGAAACCTCTTGCTTACCAGTCAACAAACCAATGACAGTTATTTACGATGGTCTATCCTAAATATACAAAGAAATTTAAATCACACACCTTAAGCTCACCACACATCTTCCACTTATGATGTTTGTATTTGAGTAACGTCAAAATTTCAGTCATTGATTCGTAATTTTACTTTGCATTAATGGCATGAGCAAAAGAGGAGCCTTTAAACTGTACTTAATAATGAATCTCCATTCAGTTTTGTCATATGGCTGGTTCATTTTTTCTAAAATAAACCATCAACATCAGTACAGTATGAATATAGTGTTTCTTTTCAAAATATACAGCCAATTCCAAGCTTCAATCTCTATAGATTGTTACTTTCATCCCAACTGCAAGGTGTTTCCACTGCTGCATGCGTGAAGCTACTAACTATGCGCCTTGCCTTGCTTCGTTAAATGTAAATCCTGGATTAGATCATTCAGCTCAGCTTGAGTCACTAAATGGCGTTCATCATCAGCCTCATACAAACTACCACTGCTGATGAAAGATGTTTCGGACTCACTGCTCGTAGCACTGGGACTGATTAGTAATGGATCATTTGGTGGACGTTGAACTCGTTTGGAAACCGATGGGCCATTCGCGTAAGTGTTATTTCTTTCGATTTTTCATATTGAATCCAGCAACTTTTGTTAAACGGAAATAAGAATCGACTCTCTCCAAAGTTTTGGAGTTGAAAATTCGAAATAAGACAATCAATCAATGAATGCCGACATTAATGTGCTAAATGAGGCTTTTGTAAATATTCCTCTACCAGCCGTAAATAATGAGTTCTAAATAATGAAATAATGAATAATGAATTCTTGACTCTCCAAAGTACTGGAATTGAAAACTCGATAAAAGACAATTAATCAATGTATGTTGACATTAATGTGCTAAATGAAGCATTTGTAAATATTCCTCTACCAGCCATATATAATGAATTCTATGATGATTGTCCATCTAATAATCCAAACATTCCAAAATTTAACTTTCAATGTGTAACACTAACGGAGGAAGTTGAAAGTTTCGATGCTATTAAATCGAATGCAGTGGGCCTTGATAATATACACCCCAGATTTATAACAATGATTTTACGATGGATTGTCCATTTCATAGTGTACTTATTTAACTTCATAATCACTACTAGAATCTTTCCAATGCAGTGAAATCATGCCAAAATTTTACCAGTACGGGTAATTAATACCGCCCGATTGCAATTCTTCCATATCTCTCAAAAGTTTTCTAGCACCTTTTACACAGACAGATCTTTAGGTATTTAAACGACAACAACTTACTTACTTACTTACTTACTTACTTACTTACTTACTTACTTACTTACTTACTTACTATATGCATCTGAGTTTTTCACAGGTTGCAACTCTAGGGATAACAGGAAACTAACTGTAACTGTCAATAACATTATTCGCTATATCTTTGGATTAAGAAAATTTGATCATGTATCCCAATACTCGTGTCATGTCTTACACATTGTCTTTTGACAACTATATTAAATTCAAAAACATATTCCTACATAAAATTATTATAACAAACGTTCCGAAATATCTTTTTGAACGATTAAGGTTCGCAAGATCTTCCAGAGGAAATCGAATAATTCAATTTAAATACCGGTACCATGCCTCCGAATATCTCTGGAACCAACTTCCTAATTTTATGCAAAATACATGCAATAGGGTTTAGAAAATTAATATATCAATACTTTAATTTATTTTATTTGATTTTTAAATGTTTTTCAACTATAATTTATAATATTTTAAATTTAGATTAAGAGCTACTGATGTTAAATATAATGATTCCATTACTGTAATTTATAAGATACTGTATCTTGTTGTAATGGAAAATCAAATTTAATAAATAAATATATGGGGGGTTTCATGTCAAGTGCACCAACTTTTGAAACCGATGTCTTTCGATCGAGATGAAATTTGCACCAATGTTAGTCCTATTGGATAGTAGTTTAGACATAATTTTTCAATAAGATCGGTCCAGATCTCTCTGAGTTAGAGGGGATCAAAATTTGACATTTTGGCCAAACAGGTGTTTTTCTCATCCATGTAACTTATTACCTATTGTTCTTAGAAAATTTTCTCCCAAAGAGTTTATATAGCTATTTATTCAGTATTTCGGAAAAAAATACTTTAAAAAAAAAAAAAAATTTAGATTTTTTTTGCTAAATTAAAGCATTTTTTGCCTTTTTCTTCAAAAAGGGCATTTTTTTTTTTTTTCATAAGAAAGCTTAGGATTTTTCCTTTAAGAGCTTTTTGGTCGCTTAGTGGGATGGGAGTGGGATATCTATCAAAATAAATGTTTTGTAACTCAAGACAACGGTTTTTCAATTTTTCACAAATGCACTATTTTGAATTTTTTCCTATTTGTGTGTAAAACCTTACAAATAAAACTTATACTGAGAAACTAGACAAATTAACCTTTCCGAAGGTATATAACATACCTAACTAAAATTTTATACCCTCGATACTGTAATACCCAGAATATGTTAACCTCAGGAAAAAAATCGCTTTTTTTCTATAGAAATGTTGAAAAATTATTATTTTTTAATTATTTTTAATAATAATTAAATTTAAGTATAATAACAATAATATTAAAAAATAAAAAGATAAGTAATTTATTAAAATTTAATCTTAATTGCATTAGATCCATTTATATCATAACTATATTTATACCTAATTTATTGTAGCTGATGAAGTATTTAATTCTTATAAATTTTTAAATACCCAGTCCTTCATCCAGCTTTTTTGTCGCCTTTATTTACTGCGTTTTTTTGTCAATCCTTTCTTGGCGTTACTAGGTTCAGCTGTTGATTTCGCTGCTGGTTTATTTGTTGTCTTTGGAAAGAAATCGCATTGAATAGAGGCAGAAAACTTTTTCAACTTGAGTCTTCCATCGACAAGCGGTATAAAAGCATGGTATTGAGCGGTGCCATTGATTGTTACCGCAGCATCGAATCTGCTCTTCAGTGTTTTCAATGTTTCCTCATGATCCTCTTTGCTACTAAAAACTATTTTAGTTTCTTTAAAATGACTCTTTGCCCAATGGAAATCAGTCGCATCTAAGATGCGATCTTGATGAGAGCACTGGAGGCTATACTGCGCTGCATTTCTTTTAAGGTTTGCTCCAATACCATCACATGCTCCTTTACCATGAGCAGTAGGATAAAAATGCCACTCAGCTGGCATTCCAAAATCTTTTTCATGGGCCATAAGATTTTCCAAGCTACTTTTGTTTTTAAAATATTGACGAGCTCCGTCCGAAACGTAGTATACCTTCTTTACTGTAAATTTAGATTTTAGAAATTTTAGTATTCTCTTCTGGTACTCATAAACTGCAACGGTATCATGTTTTAAATCGTCGGATATGATTGCCATACTTTTGTGTTCCAGTTTTTCATCTTTCATGTTGTAAATAACTATTGTGAATATAGTTGCTTGGTCGTTATTGAAGTGGATTGCTTGTATGGCATCCTGAAGAACATATTTATAGTTTTCTGCGAAATCATATGAAATAACGACTTCAAATGTATCTTCAAATCCTTGCAGAATGACCATTACTCTTTGACTAAAAAGTCATGCTTTCTCAAGTTTAGCAATCCTGTACACATTTCTTCCACAAAATCATCCACATTTAAAATGATTTTTCAATGTGCATCTGTCAGTCTGAATCCAAGAATCAAATTTGACCTCCGCTATATATTCTCGATCTAAAGAGTTGATTAAATTTTCTTTGATGAATGTGGTTTTCGGGCAATTGGTACATTCACCTAAGTGGCAAGAACTTGCTGCATTAGGACACATAGTCAATTTAAGGCAATCGCGGTAATCGTGTAAATCTTCTGCCGAATCATCTGTTAAATACTTTAAGTTGACTTCCTTCAACACAGTTTAACATTTTCATGGTAAATGCAAACGCATACTATGTGAGTTCCGCTACTTCCTGCCAAAACTCAATGTTTTGGCCTCATTTGGGTTAATTTCGTGAAGCCAATTCTAACATCCTCGTGTTCAGATTGAAATGTTGCAAATTACTCTTCCAGGTTACAGATAACAATTCTCTTCTGTTATGTTATGAAGGTATGTTATATACCTTCGGAAAGGTTAATTTGTCTAGTTTCTCATATAAGTTTTATTTGTAAGGTTTTAGACACAAATAGGAAAAAATTCAAAATAGTGCATTTGTGAAAAATTGAAAAACCGTTGTCTTGAGTTACAAAACATTTATTTTGATAGATATCCCACTCCCATGCCACTAAGCGACCAAATAGCTCTTAAAGGAAAAATCCTAAGCTTTCTTATGAAAAAAAAAAAAAATGCCCTTTTTGAAGAAATAGGCAAAAAATGCTTTAATTTAGAAAAAAAAAGTCTACAAATATTTTTTTTTTAAGTATTTTTTTTCCGAAATATTGAAGAAATAGCTATCTAAACTCTTTGGGAGAAAATTTTCTAAGAACAATAGGTAATAAGTTACATGGATGAGAAAAACACCTGTTTGGCCAAAATGTCAAATTTTGATCCCCTCTAACTCAGAGAGATCTGGACCCATCTTGTTGAAAAATTGTGTCTAAACTACTATCCAATAGGACTAACCTTGGTGCAAATTTCATCCCGATCGGAAGACATCGGTTTCAAAAGTTGGTGCACTTGACATGAAATCCCCCATATATTTAAATACAAATAGATTTTCTTGGCGTTTGACCACTTGTATAAAACAATTCTGCAACTATTGCAAAATATTGTCGGTAAACACGGTTTGTCCAAGTTTCTGATAGCAAAACCAAAATAATGTAAATATGCATATTTTAATGATTTTGATATTGATATTGAATCAGTAACACACGATCTCCCTGACATGCTTGAACGCTATTTTTATGAAGATTTTGAATGAATGTGGGCTTCTGTCAAATTAATAATTGTGAAATTTTAGTGTCAGTATTGACTGTTTTACAATATTTCTAGCATGCGATAAAAAATTAATCCAGCGCACCCAGATTAGTTAAAAAACATGCTTCGTTTCTGCAATCAATTTTTTTTTTAAATTTGTAGACCAGTGTAATTAATTGTAAAGCCAACGTGTGGACAAATTTTTTTTGTTTCTCCATTTTCAGACACATCGTTTTGCTTACCAACCCTGGAGCAGGCTTCACATAATTAACCATGGCCGAAGCAAGAATTTTTCAAATCCAAGTCGAAGAGTTGCATCGGCTGGTCTGGAGAATTGTCAATTTTAAGATATTAAATGCAATTGGAAAAAAAATCTATTGGAATCACTGTTATTCTTGGCAATAATTAAATATGCATTCCTTTGAATTTGCCATTGATAATTCTGTGGTTTTCTAAAACCGCGTATGTCATAAAATCAAAATGTTCAGGGGAGCCAAAAAACATTATATTTGAAATTATGGGCTCAATATAAAGTTTTCAGAGCTTTTTGTTTAACAGTCCTGTAGATATGGGCAACAAATACTTTATATAAAATTTTAAGTCAGAAATCTTCAAAGGAATAGATCCTAGAGAAGGACGAAAAAACAATGAAAAATAACACTTAAAGTGTGTGCAAATAAAACAACGTATGTCGACAAACGTCGTTTTTTTTGAAAAGGAAAACTACCAATGCAACCACCCATGGAGACATAAGTTTTTGTTGCCTGAAAAATGGATTTTTTTGTTCGTCAACAAAAAGTTAACGGGGCTAAGGATGAGAATATAACAACGTATCAAGAATTATAGTGATACAAAATAACAGAAATAAACACACAAGTTTTTATAAGTGGTTATAAACTGAAAAATAATCCAAAATTATGTGCTATGTGTCGTTTTCTGAGAAAATAATTTATCAGCGATCAAACGTAGGTTGACATACGTCGGTAGTGCTGCAAATTAATTTAAAAAACATTTAAGTTACGTCGTTATTTAAAGAAAAAACTCAGAAATGGTCAATATTTTTTTTTTTTTAATTTAACACATGTAAAGAGTGTTAAAGATTAATATATTTGGCATCGTTTACTCTAAACTGACAAAAATGGACATACTCGGTTATTCCAGAAAACCACAGAATTATCGATTCAGTAAAGTTTCTCAATATTTTCTTTATAACGAACCGCGTCCCGTTATATAATTTGTTGCCTCTAGGTTTCAGAGCAGTGAAATTGGTGATACAAATGTTAATAGTAACTTATGTATGTGTATGAAGACCTCGTAAAACAAGTGAATTTCATAAGTTTTTTAAAAAACTCACTCCTACATCTTCTTTTATAATAACAGATGTCAATCAATGGTGCGTGGCACGGTGGCTGAAAATTGTTTTTCATTAGCCAAAATTCTGTAACTTTTGAACCGATCAAAATATTTTAGTAATTCTTTTTCTAATGGATAGATATTTAATTGAGCTTGAGTCTGTTTTAATTTCATTCAAATCGATTGTGTACCTTTTAAGAAATTCTAGCAAAGTTGAACTTTTCATTTTTTTTTAACTCTTAGCCTGAAATATGGGTTTTTGTTTTTTTTTTTTTTTTTTGTTTTATTTACTTAAAAATGTCATATTTGGATTTTAATAATAATTACAAGAATTTTTTGTAACAATGGGAATTTTTTTTTAATGTTTAAACTCAAAAAAATTTCTACATTAAAAAAAAAAGTAAAAAGAATTAAAAATTTTTTGGTGTCAAATTTGCAAATCTGTTTGCAACCAAGGAACAATTCCACTTAAAAAACGTTAGTAATATTATCTAATAGTCTTGCTCTTACCACAGAAAAATTAACCATTTGTTATGCTGCCAAATTTGTTAATTTTTGCAAAATAAATCTGCTAAACATTAGCGCAATGATTCTGATTTTGATATGAAAACAAGGGTTTTTATTTTTTGAATCTTTCTTATTTATTAGAACATTTCATACATACTAGTAGAGCCCAGCCCTCGAAATTCGAGTGAAAATTCTACGAAATTTTATTTTATCATTAAATTAATTTCTTTTAATGTTTTTTAATCTATTTAATTCATTAAGTTTATTTCATTGTAAATATTTGGTGAACACACAAAAATAAAGGTCACCTTGTATGCCACCTAAAGCTGTTCAATTTTTGGGAATTCACAATTCAACACAGGGTATGTGTTATGCAATTATTGTAATGAAATCTGTACGTTAACTTTCGAGTTGCATAATATAAAGTTGATTATGCACGCATAACTTTCCTCAACCTCAACGAATTTAAGCAGTTAATAGCTGAAAAGAAAGAGCTTAATCCACTGAGTGTTCTGAGAGCGAAACGATCAAGATCCATTCATTAGAAGAGGAGCTATAAGAATTCGAATTGCTTGAGTGAATGTGTCCCATAAGAAATGCACAGGGAAGAATCCCCTTTGAGTATAACCTGAGTAATGAGGGAGTAGAGTAAATTTCAACGATTGATGACATATCTGTGTCTAAAAACCTTTCATTAAAAAATGAAGGAATCGGCCAAATTTACCGTTTCATCATAGTTCGCAGGAATTGAGGCTCTGTCCATCTACTACGAGGAAAATTTTGCGCAAAGATCTTAGCCTGCACGCATATAAAATCCATCTGGTGTAGGAATTAAAGCCACGAGACCTTCATATCCGTCGTTCTTTCGCGGTTGATCTCTAGATCAGTTGAAAATTGACCTGATGTTTCATCGCGATGTTGTTTTCAGTGATAAGGCTAATTTTTGTGCGGTTTACACGCTGCTGGCATCTTTGGACCTTATTTCTCCAAAATAAACGAAGCTCACTTTACGGTCATTACCCCACCATGGTCAATGATTTTTTGTTTCATATATGAATGACATTGATCCGGGCATGATGTGGTTTCAAATCGAAGGTACATAGATTTATTGAAATCAAGATTTAGCGATAAGTTGCTTACGAGAAATTACTTGTCAATTGGCCTCCAAAGTCGTGCGATTTGACAGCCCTTGATTACTTCTTGTGGGGCTGTGTGAACTCACTGGCATAAGCTAATAAACCAGCAACTATAGACGCCTTGTTCGTGTTATTCGTTACATACGGCCAGCAATGCCCAAAAAAGTGGCCCAAAATTGAAAGTCCAGAATGCACTTCGTCAAGAACAGCTGCGATAGCCTTATTCCCGAAGTCATCCTAATGTGTTAATGCCATGTGTTGGTCCTTCAAAAAAAAAAACATTTTGATCAAAATTATTTTGCCAATGTTCCACATTTTGAAACAAATTTTTTGTGATTTTCAACTTCCTTTTCACAATAGCCCAATATCTCTTCGCTGCCCTAAGCCCTGGACAGTTTGAAGAGGTTTCGTCGTGTATTATGGTGCAGTAATATTTTATATGCAACACAATATGTATTTCCATACTCTGTTTTTGGCTTCTAAATTTGTGATAGCGTTCCTGTCTGGAACTTTGTGGACTTTGTGTATTTTCAATCCTTCACTGGCTATAACTGAGCAAGCCCGAGCAAGGACTAACCGGACGGCTTTTCTATCAGATGTGTTGGGTGCTCATTGCAATATGCTTTCCATTTTCTTAGGCCGTGTGAATAAAAATGCAGTTCAAGCTTAAATTAGTAACTTTTAATTTAAACTGGTTTTGAGATGAATAAAATAAGTTAGTACTTCAAATTACTTTAATGACTTGCTGCTGTGTGTAACTTCCAAAAATATTTGACCTAGCCCCATCTTTTATTATACCGATCTACTTAGAATCACCTTCCGAGTCGATTTAGGGATTCCGCTCGTCTGTCCATCTGCACGTCTGTCCGTCTTTGTGTCCATGTAAACCTTGTAATAAAACTACAGGTCGCAAATATGAATATCTCTTAATTTAATTTGGTGTATAAGCTTTTGTTGATCATTGGACGAAGGCTGTTGATATTTGTGAAATTCGGTCCATGTTCAGAACTAGTCCACATACAAATGACCCCTATAAAATCGACTTAAATTGCCATAAGATCCAAATTATCATATAGATCTCTATGAAATTGGGTTTGTGTGCATTTATGCGTTTATTACATCCACTAATGAGTAGTCCAAAAATTATTCCTATGGGACAACCCTTACTCAGAGGCCCCATGTAGAGCTGCTTCCCGATCTGCACTTAAATCTATCAAAAAACAAAAATATTGCACTGATTCTTTTAAATTTTGTTTGCATATATTTTTGCAAAATACAAGAGATCTTACCAAACATGATCAGTATCGGTCCAATTTTAGGCCTAGTGCCCATATAGATATAGCATCCGATATGAACTTTTTCATATCTGCAGCCAAAAAATTAATAAAAAACGCACTCAAATTTGTTTTATCTTATTTCCTATGTCAAGTTAGTTTGGCCTAAGTGATAGGGTCTCTAAACGCATGGTATAGGGTATCTTATAGTCGGTCTAGACCAACTATAATTTTCTTACTTTTTTTTTAATATGGACAAAATCACATGTTGACATGAAAAGTCATAACTCACGAAGATACGAACAAACCCTAAAAATTTAATCGAATTAGGTTTTACCGTTCGTGAGTTATAAGGTCACAACAAACTTGCAACAATTTTTTATATATATAGATTAGATACATCCAAAAGTATTTTTTTTCTGATCCGTGCACGACGTAGTAAATATGAAAGAAGATGTCAAAAAAAACCATAAAAACGAAATCAGTCGCCCGATATCGTCAAAACTGGCTTGTCCCTAGGCGAAACTCCATATTTTGATCAAGTTCCATTCATACATTTAAATAAAATTTTTAAAAGGTATTTTAATCTGCCGGAAATTTATTTATATGGCCAATTCCCGTGTAAAATTGACCGCTGAATCGAATGCAGCTGATAGAATATCAAAAAAAATTATGCCTGACCCTACAGCGGCGATTAAAGTCACATTTTTTTTTTGTTATTTCATTTTTTATATTTATCATGTCAGGTGACTGATACGAAAGAGACTTATGTAAAAATGAACACAACAGGTTTGTAGCGCATTTTATGTAGATGAATTTAATTTAAAAAAAATTAAAATCGCACGTTATTTGGATGAGTTATGGCCAATTTTGTTAAAATTGCCACATACATTTTTAAGCGAAAACGTGTATTTTCGTCATATCTTGAGAAAAAGTCATCTGATATTGGTGGTATCATACCAATTTTTATTAGTTTCGTCAAGCCCGATTAGCTGAGACCAGTGGCGGATCCAATGAGGGCGATTTTGGGATTAATCCCCAGAACAGTAAAATTTTTGTATATATATGGATACGCCCCTGGCTGAGACCAATATTGGAAAGACCGAATAAAAACAGTATTTGAATGGGAATATTTTTATTTCAGTGATTGCATTTTAAATGGTACTTAAAAATTATTATTCAAAAGCATTTCTTTTGTTGTTGTTCTGTAGCCAAACATTTTTTGGTGTTTTTCAACTAGCTGCAAAACCATTTGCTTTTGGGTCTCAACGTTAGTGACTTTTTCATTGAATCTAGTCATAAGGCCTACTGCTCTTTCGGCGGCGTCGTTTACAACCAACATTCCGTTGGCGACTTTTTCTTTTTGTTTTGCTGTGTATTTTCTATTCGCGTCGTCACCCGTTCTATAACATACAAAGGAAAAAAACTCACTCAAAAGGAACGAATGACATGACAATTGAGCGTTGGCTGTACCTTCTCTAAATCTACCTTGTTTCGGAATCTTAACGCGCGCACCGAACCAACTTTTCGAAATTTGCACATATGTAGGTATGATAAACGGGATTAAATTGGGGATTATATAAAAATAGCCCCAGGAACAGGGTTAATTTTCGTTTAAGGGTTAATTTATGGTACAAAAATTTTACTGTTGGGGGGATTAATCCCAAAACCCCCTCATTGGATCCGCCAATGGTCTCAGCTAATCGGGCTTGACGAAACTAATAAAAATTGGTATGATACCACCAATATCAGATGACTTTTTCTCAAGATATGACGAAAATACACGTTTTCGCTTAAAAATGTATATGGCAATTTTAACGAAATTGGCCGTAACTCATCCAAACAATGTGCGATTTTAATTTTTTTTAAATTAAATTCATCTACATAAAATGCGCTACAACCCTGTTGAGTTCATTTTTACATAAGTCTCTTTCGTATCAGTCACCTGACATGATAAATATAAAAAATTAAATAACAAAAAAAAAAATGTGACTTTAATCGCCGCTGTAGGGTCAGGCATAATTTTTTTTGATATTCTATCAGCTGCATTCGATTCAGCGGTCAATTTTACATGGGAATTGCCCATATAAATAAATTTCTGGCCGATTGAAATACCTTTTAAAAATTTTATTTAAATATATGAATGGAATTTGATCAAAATATGGATTTTCGCCTAGGGATAAGCCAGTTTTGACGCTATCGGGCGACTGATTTCGTTTTTATGGGTTTTATGACATCTTCTTTCTTATTTACTACGTCGTGCACGGATCGGAAAACATGATCCATTTTCATACAAATTTGGATGTATCTAATATAGATATATAATATGAAGTCTTTTACTAAAGTTAAAATGAAATTAAAAATTCAATTTAGAAGTTTTTAATCGTTTTTTCACTTCCTCAACATTTAGAATTTTGGCAGTTACAATGTTATTCGCGGCTATCCTTCAATTAACAAAACGTCCTGATAATGATTTTATCTCAGAGATAAAAATATTGCTCTGAAAATTATGTGGATATCAATAGTTTTGTTTTAAAACTACAGAAGTAATTTTGAGGGCCTTGAGTTAAAATTTACGTTCTCAAAATATTAAAACTCTACTTTCAAATAGAATTTGGCTATTTAACATGCTAGTGTATATATATATATTATCCATCTCAAAATTACCCAAATTTACTCATTCCGCGTGTGTGAAACTTTTGCTTTGATTCGCAAAGTAACGAAATGTTTGCAAATGTGATATTTCTTGATGAATTTGTAAAATGTTTTAAAATGTCTATAGAACTTATCAGAATCATCGCAACGTTACTGCAAGGGTCAGAAATATAAAGGAAATAATTATCTTATGGAAAGAATTTATTTTTAAACTAAATTAGAAACTTCAGTTGCCATTAATCTCATTAGCTCATCTTAAAAGCATTCGACTTTTTATATAGAAAAAAGCTAAGATTCTTATATATAAATAAATAACCCCTCAATATTATATTACACCTGTCTTAAAGCTAATATTTAATACACATGTACGAGTGCATGATTTTTTTTTTTTTTGTACATAAACTTAAATCCCACCCACCGAAAATGATATAAATAAAAATACGAAAATACGAAAACATTTGTACGTATTCTATGAAAGCTGGAATTTACCAACTAAAGGCGTGTTCATACAAACATCAAATATCCCTACTACATAAAATATGTTGTAAGAAATGAAACAACACTAACAACTACTGCAACACCAATAACAACACTCTGTACAAACAACCACAAAACAAAAATAATAAATATAAAACTTGCATATTTATCTTTATACAAACACACGAACATATACAATGAATGAAAAAAAAATAATAATAAATACATGTATATATATATGTGTGTAAACAACAACACAAGGTACATAAATGAAAACGCGTAACTGTTTAAATATTTTCACGAAGGAATGGATACCAAAGAAGATAATGATGCTGGGTAGAAGGTACCATGGCTTTTTGGAATTTATTTATATACTTGTATGTTTGTTATAAATAAAGACTGGCTTTTAAAAAGTTTTACAAAAATTTTGGTTGTAAGTTACAATTAATAGAAACTCGCTTAATACATAAATTAAAAAAAAAAATCTGAAGAAACATAGACCATTTATATGCTGATATTTTCTATTAATCCTCAGATTAGTGAGTCTCCCGTTGGCCTTAAAAACGTGAAAATGTTCACTAGGACCTATAACAAATTGTATGGTATTTTGCTTGATGTGATGTCTATTGATGGCTTTTTGTTAGTTTAATTGGCATGACGTCCGAAGCGCAAAAGGAGCAGCTCTTGCTGTCAGTGTTGCTTGTAGCTACAAGGACAAAATATATTTAGTTTTTCCGCTTTTATTTATTTCAAAATTATTTTATTTTACCTTTGCATAGAATCCTCGTTATACGTCCATCGGTGGTTCGTTCTTCAATTTTAGGCAGTACTAATTGTGTCGTAAGCAATTGCAAAAATAAACATCGCTTATATAATTTTACTGGCTTAATTTCATTATATATGATAAATGCAGCTAATACAGCAATGCCTACCATATTTTAGAACATTGTAGAACTGAACAACCGGTATCAAAAAAACCTCTCATTGCAATATCATTTACCTTGCAATCCACCAAATAGTACTCCTTAAAATCACCGGATTTTGTCTCATTATTAATAAATAATATTGAAGACTTACATTTTTTAAACAGTCCCGTGTATAATATCCCAATTTTCTACAATTATCGCATATCCTGACAGCACTTTGACACTTGCTTGCATAATGTCCCGACTTCGTGTAGTAAAAACATATTACTTCCTTCTAAATATCTCGACCTTTTTCTATTTCAAATTTATTATGTGTTTTAGAATTTTTTGAAATGGGCTTTCAAGGTCAGAATTTTTTTAAAAGTAAATAAAATACTATTTATTTCACTTTCAAACTCCGACGTTTCACTGGGTATTTTCCAGCATCTTTAGGGATGAATTTTATTTAATCTGGAAACATTATAAAATTAAATAGAGAGAATAATACATTATATTTAAAACAACAACAATGATAAACAACAATAAATAAATTCCAACTCACAAATATTCTTTCGTCAATTTTCCCATTAGCTTATTTTTCCAAAACAAAAAATTTCACGCAATAAAAATATACGACATAAAACATAAATTTAATTTTTTTTTTAATAATATAATAAATGAAACAATAAATAAAAATGTCGAAGTTGTTTCTTCTGCTGAAATTTGAAGATGATGTTATTAATCATCTTCGCATTAAGCATTGCACTGTAGCGGTTTCTTTGGTTGTGGAAAAAGCATTCGACCATGCACATCACTTTGGAATTCTATTCAAAATGATCCAGATAGTTTTTTTTTCTAATAGAATGTTTTGTGTCCAATTTAATGGAAATTTATCGGGTTTTGGGAATATTAGTTGTGGTGTTCCACAAGGCTCGATTTTAGCTCCTCATCTATATAATATCTTTATGCATGATTTTCCTCATTTTAATATAAATTCTGTAGGTACTTTATACGCTGATAACTCTTTGCTTTACTCCCGCAATGAGTCACCCATTACCGCTTTAAGCCAGGTTTCAAATCACCTCTCAATAGTGAAACAGTTTTATAATGATTGGGGAATTAATGCATCAAAATATATATATAATAAATGCAGGAACTTTGTTGTTCCTGTAAGTAAGACTTTAAGTCTCTTCCTCGAAGGGACTGAAACTCCATTTAGAGAAAATCTAAAATATCTTGGTGTATCATTTAATAAGCATATAAAGTTTAATAAGCATGCAAGGCAAGTGATAAAAAAACATAAAATTATTGGCACGTATATATCACCGATAATTGTTAAGGAATTGGAAATTTTAGAGCGTAAAGTTTTAAGGTGCTGTATTGGGAAATATTTTGAATCTTTCTCAAAACGTTTTTCGAATTTCTTTATTTATAATGAATCAAATATTACACCCATTGGCCATATGTCGGTAATATTTTAAAGAGGTTTATACTAAGAATATCTAATCATGAAAACAAATTTGTTAAAGATATTTATAATTCTCAACGAGACTTTAACTGGACAAATATTAATTATTTATCTCCTATTAGTTACATGAATGAAGAATGTACTCGCTCTGAGTTATCTGTTTCTTTATGTCCCAATTTTTATACGAAAAGTACTCATGGTACTTATAGGGGTTGAATTTACCCTTTCTAAATTTATTTTTAGTTTTGCGTTTGTTTCTGTTTTTTTTTTACTTAGTATGTAATGCTAGGTTTAAGTTAGTTTTAAGTTTATTTTAAGAGATACACTCTTCTGCTATGTAAGCCCCAGGAGCAAGGGCGTTGAAATTAAAATAGTTTGTTATACAATTTTCACTATATATTGAAAGCATGGCTGCAATTCCACAAATATTGTATTTAAGATATTACACTATAGTATTAGTTATCTTTTGTTATTGTTGCTGTATCATTATGTTGTAGAAAAAAAGACTCAATAAATTTAAACTTTAAACTTTGTTTCTTCTTTACATTCTTCAATTAATCCTCAGCACCATCTTCAATTAAGGGGCTAGTTCGTCCAACAATCCGTCTATTTTTGGGTTGAACTTCCATCTCATGCGCAAATGTTGTCAAATTATGACCAAATAGATCTTCCGGAGTTTGAAATCTTCCAGCACTTGAATTCACTTGTACACTTCCACCTGGTAATCCATGACACAGCATCCAACTATCCTACATATATCAGCTAAAATTTTCTTTTCAAAATAATATCTCGTCATTGACTCCAACGGATGCTTAAGACATTTCACTAATCGCTTTAGATTGACATAACAAGAATCTCCATTCCTCAAACCATGTTCGCGCTAAGCCTCTTAATCTATTTTGCATAGCAAATATTTTCTTACAATCATCCCAATTATGAATTTCACTAATTTGTTCAATTTATTGCAACCATAGGGACACAGGTAAATTTAATGAACCATGTTAAAATTCTGGAATGCAGTCAATTCTAAAATTAACTAACGCCAACACATTTTACATCATCCAATAATACTTTGCTCGACATAATTTTTGTCTCCAATGAAGAAAAAATTATTATATGACCAATTGTTTGCATCATGTTTTTCTATGCACGATCTAATATTCGTAATTTTTGACATTCCCCTTGAAACTTCTACTGATAAAATCCAATTTCGTTACTTGAAATGTATAAACTGTCTCACTCATGAAGAATAGTTTGTCAAAATTGAGTGGAATTGCATTTATCATATGATATCGGTTAATCATCAATTGGCTTTCTTGAAAAAAAACATAACAACTATATTTAATACAATAGTGCCAATTCAAATGAAAGAAATAAGTTACTGCCAGAAACCAACGCAAGAAAAATTGTAAAAATACTATGCCAATAAATTTTGCGAATTCAAATTAATTATTATAGAAATAAATCCACCCCTGCATAGGTCCGCATATGCTAGAGATTACCCATCCCTGGTACGAACCACGGGATAAGCTCTGTTGCAGCATAAGTTGTATGAAGTATGGTTATGAAATAATTTATTTTATTTTAAGTAGTATTTTTAATACTTTTTCATGACATTTCATTTAATAAATTACATATATAAACTCGGGTTTATATTAATATTTCTTATAAAAAATACAAGTTTTCTTCTAAAAATATTTGCATTTAATTCATTTTTGATACTGTTTGGCATCATATTGTAAAGTCTTAATCCTTTATAATATATTGATGTTTGCATATCATTAGTATCTGCTCGTTGAAGCCTGAAATCCATTGCATTCCTCAGGCTGTACGGTTGAACATCACCTTATTTGTTCGATCAAATATTCGGGTGCATCTCCATTCTTCATTTTCAATATGAAATTTATTGTATTTAGTTCTAATCTTTGTTATATATTCAGCCATTTCAGAGTGTCTAACATAAAATTTATATAGGTTAATCGATTACATTTCAAAATTGTACGCATCGCCTTATTTTGTAGTTTTTGTAGTCTTGTTATTTGCCGATCTGAACAACATGTGTACAACACAGTTGATCCATATTCAAAATGTGGTTTAATTATTGTATTATATATATTTATTGCAGTTGTAATTGATAGTTTATTTCTTATTCGTTTGAAAAATCCGATTATTTACCAATTTTTTTTACATAAATACATATTCAAGATGTTCCATGAAATTTAAGTCTTTGTCTATTAAAAAACCAGATATTTAATGTTGTTAACTTTTTCTATTATTACATTATTTATTTTAAATGTTATGTTAGTGTTCGTATTTATTTCCACTAATTTCGTTTTACTTTCGTTTAACTTTAGTTTATTTATTTTTATCCAATCATTGATATCAGACATATCCATTGTTACATTTTCATGACACATTTCTTCATGTGCTGCTTCTGTAAAAATCATAGTGTCGTCTGCATATAGAACAGTTTCGCATTTGTTTAAAACTTTTTCCATATCATTAATGTAATGTTACAATAATTTTAAGGTACGCGAGTCTGATTATTGTGACACTGGATCTAAAACTTTAGTGCACAAAATTTGAGCCAAATCGGACAATGTTTTCTGGACACGTATTGAGTTCAAAATTCAAATAAGAATTTATATGTAAAAATTATCAAAAGATCGTTTTTCAGAAAAATTTTGATATTAATAATTGCATTTCAATTAACTCAATTAACAAACCATAATCTAGAGTGAATTGAAATTCCAAAAGTAATGGCTGTCATCCAAATACCCATGTCTCAAGCGGACCATAGTTATTATATTAACTATCATGCTGCCAATCTTCCACATAGCCCATCATATTTCGAAAGTGTAAGTTAGTTTAGTGTGTGTTAGTTTTCAATCTAACACGGGTTATACAAAATGCATTTAATTAAATTTATTTTTAAATTTATTAATAGAATTGGTAATTATTCAATTCAATTTCAACGAAATGTGCAAGTCACGTATAGGATCACTAGACAGAGTCAAAATATACCAGTATCAAGATGTCGCCTGGAGTTATCCAAACAACGAATCCTTTTTGCTGGACCTATTGAATTTAATATGTTGCCAATATCGCTTAAGAGTATAATATCTTTTTCTTCATTTAAAACTGAACTTAAACTATTTTCGTTAAACAATCTAGAAACACTTCTAACATAAAATTAAATTTGTGAATCTTTTATTGCAAATAATAAATATCATTAAGTAAACAGCTTATACTAGTTGCCTTCTTGCCTTCTTTGGTGCTGAGGCATTAAACCAAAAATCTAAATCTTATATTCTTTGTAAATAGATATTAATAAATAAAAATCTTACCCATAAAAACAAATTTTTTATTAAATCTCTTTCTTTCCTTATGCATATGAGTTTTGAATATCTCCGTGACTGTGCGTGACTGTGTGTGACTATCTTAAAATTAATCTTTGGCCACAACAAGGCTATGGACAAAGTTTCAAATCCATCGGATGAGTGGAAGTGGGGTTTCAATATCTCCGTGACTGTGCATGACTATGTCAAAGTTAATCTTTTTTCACAGCAAGTCTAGATCAATCGGATAAGGGAAAATGGGGTTTAAATCATTCCGTGACTGTGCGTGACTATGCGTGTCTGTGCGTGACTATATCGAAGTTGATCATTCTTTACAGCAAGTGTATGGACCAAGTTTGAGATCGATCGGATGAGGGGAAATAAAATTTAGATCACTCCGTGACTGTGCTTGACTACCCCAAAATTAATCTGTAGTCACGACAAGACTATATGTAAAGTTTGAGATGAATTGGATTCAAAACTTAAAATTCGTTTTTTCGATTTACCGGTACAAATTACATTTTAGAAACTCATCGGTTTGGAACATTTTAGAACAATCCTAGAACAATTCAGAACAATCTTCAAAAAACTGCATTTCAAAAATGGAAACCAGCAACGCTTTCGAATTAAAAAAAAAATTTTTGAATTTTATTCGTAACTAGATAAGTTTTTTCAATTGAATATATTTTATTATAATATATTATTTGTTTATAAATTGTTGACTATATCATGTTTTTTGCAAAAAGAGTTTAAAAATTTTATTTTGTATGTAATTGTTATTTTACTTGTTAATTTGCATTATAACACCATAAAATTTCTACTTTTTAAGACAAATGTTTTGTTGTAGAAGTTAAAAAATATATAAATAAATAAATAAATAAAGTAAATAGAATAGCATTTTTTAATATCATATAAGAATCTCTATACTTTTCCGTTCTTAAGCTCATTATCGTACATCGAGCTTTAAAGCGGGTAGCCGTATATATTTGTCTATATTATTCATCATATATTTCATATCATATCATATCGTTCTCTTATTAATAGACTATAAAAAATTTGGTAATGGTAATTGATATTGATATAAATGTTTTTAAATTTAAATACGCTGAAAAACGAAGTAAAGCATCTTTTAAAATTATCATTCCTGAAGATCTTGCTTCATCTAATGCTGTTCAATTACCTCCTCGTACGGTTGATTTGTCAAAAAACTAATTTCCTTACCATCTAATGAAAATTTTTCTGTAGATTATCAGAATGTTAGAGGCTTAAAAACTAAATTATCTACACTGTTTATTGAAAATTTTGTCTTCAATTACCATATTATTAATTTTACTGAAACCTGGCTTAATAATAATATTTATAACTCTGAAATTCTTTGTGATAAATACCATATATAGAGATGTGATCGTGTTAATATAACTAGAAAAAACCGCAGTCTCAGTAAAATTTCCTTCTGAGCAAATTATAGACTCTTCCACATCTGATATTGAATTTGTTGCGATAAAAATGAAATTAGGAAACAAATCATTATATATCTCATGTTCGTATATCTCTCCTGGTTCCAGTTTCAGTTATGAAAAAATATTTCTTGAATTCTAAAACATCTGATTTAGTTATCTTTTTTTTTGGCGATTTCAACTTACCATCTATTTCATGGTCAAATTCGTATAACACCAATTATTTGGTTCCTGTTGTTATGAATGGCTGTGTAAATGAATTAATCGAATCGTTAATTGATTATGGTCTCTTCCAAGTAAATCATATTCTCGACGCGTATGGACACTTTTGGTATTAATATTTATTAATGAATCATCTAAAGTATCGCTCCATCCATCTAACCCAATTATTTTACCTGAAGACCGTTATCATTCTACAGTAAATTTACTTATTTAGTTTCCATTCAATTTGCCATTTAGAATCCTGTGCATGTTCAGAAGGAACATAATTGAATGCTCTACTAACCGATATTGACTGGAGTAATATCCTTTCATCTACTGATTATGATAGGATGATCACAAACTTTTTTAACACGTTGACCGCATGTATATCTTTAATGGTTTCTATGATTTCAACCCGTAAAAAGATCGGTCCACCATGGAATAAAAACTATTTGGCTAAATTCAAAAATAGAGTGTAAAGTATATAAAAAAATATGGAAAGTCTGGTTCCCCCTTTGCTTTTGCCAAGTACTTAATTGCTAGATCAGAATACAATATTAACAGGCTAGGTGATTTCATGTGACTGATGTTTTGTTCTACCGTTTTATCCCGATTTTGAACAAACGTATATTATTTGAAAGGTATTTCCTTTTAGCCGTTTTGAAGATTTACAGATTTTTAAATTTTTCCCTTTACTTTGAGTAAACTGCATTTAAAGTTACTACTAACACATACATAAAATTATACAGTGCTATGTGTGTGTTTATTAAATTTGTTAATGTGTTTGTAATAAAAATGAGTTTGTTTTTGTGTTGATTTGTGAATTGACTTTAATTGATTAGCATACTTTAAGGGTCTTTATTTAATGAAAAAAATTAAATTTCCTAGAATTTGCGCTCAAATTTCGACGGCTGGAGCTTGCTAGTTGAAAACAAAAGGGCTTACACCAACTACTTAACTCGTACGAAACACGATTTAAAGAGGAATACAAAATTATTTTACAATTTTGTTAATTCTAAACGTCGATCACGTGAATATCCTTATTCTTTGAAATTTGGATCAATTTCAGCCGATGATGATTTATCAGTAACGATTTTGCAGATTTTTTGCTATAACATATTCCATACAAAATTGTGATCGATCCATTCTATATCCTTCTGAAATTTCCAAAGTTTCTTCGATAATAAATGTAAATTTCCTTAACAACATCACTGTTGTGAGCAACATGAAAACACTGAAAATTTCTTTTGATCCTGGTCCTGACAGAATGCCAAATAATATTCTTAAGCACTGTGCTGACTCCCAGCCCTATCCACTAACAATACTTTTTAATCAGTCTTTGCGTACAGGATATTTACCATCTGTATGGAAGGAATCTTAAATCATTCCTTTATATAAATCAGGCAACAAGGTCAATGTATCTAACTTTAGAGGCATCGCAAAATTGAGTGCAATCCCCAAACTTTAAAAAAAATATATAACAGGCTCATTATCTCATCAAGTATCATCCATATTTCCTCCATATAAACATGGCTTCCGTAAATCTGGTTCTACAATCACCAACGGTCTGGAACTCACTACAATTGTAAATGACCGATTTAGAGATCGTATGCAAACTGATGTAATTTACACTGACCTGAGTAAAGCCTTTGGTAAGGTGAATCATGACCTATCATTATACAAACTGAATTCTATAGGCTTCATAAATCTTTATTTTTCTGAGAACAGAACAGATTTCAGCGGGTTAAATATAGAAACGCTATCTCTAAAGACAAGTAAGCCATCTTGGTCCAGTACTTCTTACTTTATTTGTCAATGATCTTCCTTCTGTTATTCAACACTCTAAAATTCTCTTATACACTGATGATGTCAAACTATTTTCCGCTCTTCAAAATTACTTTCAACATTTTTCGCTACAATCCGATTTAAATAATTTTTGTGGATGGTGCAATGTAAACCTTATGGAGCTCAATATAAAAAAAAATGCAAGCATATGTCATTTTACAGATATAATAATCTACGTACTACTTATTTTTTGAATGAAAGTCAATTGGAGTCCGTTGATACATTCTCAGATCTTGGCATTTCATTAGATCATATATTAAACTTTTGACCGTTTATATTTTCAGCAATAAACACAGCTTATGGCGTTCTTGGATTTATGAAGCGATGGAGTAAAGGATTTTCTGATCCATATGTAACCAAACAGCTATGTACATCCCTGGTTCGTTCCATCCTGGAATATGGTTCTATGATATGGGATCCATGTTACATTATTCATATAAATTTCGTCGAATCTGTCCAGAAACAATTTCTTTTATTCTGTCTACATGGACATGGTTGGGCTTCCAGACTTGCTCTAATCAACTTACCGACACTGAAAAGTCGTAGAACAATGCTTAGTATTACCTCTCTACTCAGTTTATTCCATGGCGACATTGAATCCAATAACTTGTTAAGTGGAATTCTAATTAATATATCATCGAGACCTTCAATGAAATTTTAAGCTTTTAAATATTATTTATTTTCAATTTAACTATGCTAATAATGATCCATTTTGTCGGTTGTGTGAGGAATTTAATGGAATTTACCACACCATAGATTTGTCCGAAAATAAATAATCTCGGGAAAGTAAAATTAAATTTTCATTATTTTATTTGTTATATGTATTTTATACACTAAACATATTAGTCTGTAAGGACATTTGTAATTCCATAGACTTTATATAAATAAATAATAAATAAAAATATTTTATAAAATACAGAAATCTTCTTCGTATTCAATCTTTGCGCATAGCAGGTTAAGTATTTCATAATTTTGCCCATAAAACAAAATAAAAACTACACAACTACTGTACAAAGCTCAACAAAAACTGAAGTGGAATTTTCAAGAACTTTATACATTAATTAAAATTAGTTAAATTTCTACTAACGAACTAGAGAGGAGTTCGAGTTAGAGTTTAGTGGTAACGGCATGAATGAAATAAGATATCAAAACAATGAACTTTATTGCTTATTATAAATAAATTTCTGGAGAGTTTCTAAGTTTTGTACTTTTTGATGATTATGGTTAGAAAAGTACAACCATAAATTTGACTACTTGTATTTTAATATTTCAATATTTAAATTGAAATTATCGTTCTTAATTATTTCAAACCACTGCGTATGATGAATGTTTCCAATTAGAACGTATGCGTATTGTGATAATTCCGTATAACCGCCTTAAGGTATGCAACACATTTTTGTTTGAGTTTGTTTTTAATTCCACATATTGTCAATAGTTGACAGGTTGGGAATTGATAGTCAAACGGAATTTCAAATATTTATACCCTATACCACTATGTGGTTTGGGTATAATAACTTTGTGCTGCTGTTTGTAACAACCAAAAATATTTGACCTAGACCCATCTTTAATTATACCGATCGAATCAGAATCACTTTCTGAGTTGATTTAACATTGTCTGTCCGTCCGTCTGTGTGTCCATGTAAAGTTTGTAATCAAACTGCAGGTCGCAAATATGAATATATTTTGATGAAATTTGGTATATAAGCTTTTATCGGCCATGGGATGAACGCTATTGAAATTGGTGAGAATCGGTCCATGTTCAGACCTAGCCCCCATACAAATTATCCATATGAAATCGACATAAATTGCGATAAGATCCAAATTGTCATATAGATCTTACTAAAATTGGTTTTGTATGCGTTCATTACATCCGTTAATGAGTAGTCCGAAAATAATCCCTTTGACCCCATATAGAGCTGCTTCCCGATCTTCACTTAAATCTATTAAAAAACAAAAATATTTCACTGATTCTTCTCAAATTTTGTTTGTATATATTTTTGCAAAATACAAGAGACTTTACCAAACATGATCAGGATCGGTCCATTTTTGGAACAAGTCCCTATATAGATATAGCACCCGATATGAACTTTTTCATATCTGCAGCCAAAAAAATTAATAAAAATCCCACTCAAATTTGGTTTTTGCTTATTTTCTATGTCCAGTTAGTTGGGCCTAAGAGATAGGGTCTCTAAACGCATGGTATAGGGTATCGTATAGTTGGTCTAGACCGACTATAATTTTCTTACTTGTTTTTTTTTTTGTATTTTGGGTTGGGAATTAATTGTCAAACGGAATTTCATATATTTTTTTTTTGTATTTTTATATATTTTATTATAAATTTTCGCGAAAAATTTAATTCTTCAAAAATTGAATAACAAACTCAAAAATTCACAATTTGTTGCGTTAGCGTCATTGCATTAGAGTAACAACATTCAAAAATGTTTTAGTTGATTTAGTTTTTTATGGTGATTACATGCACAATGTTCAAGAAAATATCAAATTCATAAAACATGAAAAAATACTATGAATGATATATTACTTTATATCGAATATCTTTATCTCTAACTTGAAATTTAAAAAAAAAGTGCACCAGCTGTTTAACAAATTAAACTACGTGGACCAAGGACTTAACAAGATTTATAAAGTTTTCAACAAAATGTCGTGATATAACAAACATGGCATAATCGCTATCTAAGTCAAACAGAACGGCAAAAAAATATATACTCGTATTATTGGAAGATTTAGTGTCTTAGCTAAAAATAAAAAAAATATTAAGGAAATGTATGTTACAATTTCTGAAGTATTGTTTGACCTCTGCATTAAACTAATGCCGTTTTCTTTTCTGACAAAAAATGTCGCCCTTTTTTTGACCTTTTTTGGAAAAGTGTATTTTTTTTTTATATATATTCTGAATTAAGAGCAACCTTGTATTATATAAAAATTTGATTATCATCCTCTTGGAAGTCATAGGGTGAAAATATTCAAAAAAGGGGAACAATGGGGAAATATTCTTCCACTATGACCTGAAAGAAGTCAATGGCTCGAATTTTTTGTGATTTATGAGGGCTCGACTTTGAGACCTTTCGATTGATATATAAGATAAGGTAGCCCTTAATTCAGAATATATAAAAAAATACACTTTTCGAAAAAAGGGCAAAAGAAGGGCGACATTTTTTGTCAGAAAAGAAAACGGCATAAATCTAGCTGTTGAACCGGCGTTAACAAACTTTTGTAGTTTAACCGATATTAAAAATTCAAACTTGTTAGAAAAATCGAAAAGTGGAATGAAAAACATTAAGAATACATAGGTTTATATTATTTGATTGGCCGTAAACCTATATATTTGTATTAGGGTGGCCCGTAATAAAAAAAAAGTGTCTAAACTCTCGGCTGGACCCCCTAGAGATATGCGAACAGCAAGAAAAATTAAAAAACATTTAGAGGTAGCTCAACGCGATTGAAAATTTCAAGAGTGTATAAACGAGTATGGGGAAAATAGGACTTTTTTTCCGATTTTACAAAAATTTCGTTCTATAGTTTAATTTTTCCTTATCTTTTCAAAGAAATATAAAACTACAAATCGAATAAAAACTCGCCAAGAAATAGCAAATGCCCCAGACCACTTTTGTGCCAAAAAAAACCAGGTCATGAAATATTATGAAAATTTTTTCAACTCTAACAAATTGATTAAAGCCTGGCTCAAGATCAAGCGTTTTCACTTCAAATAAAGTAAAAACATTGGCACATTTGCTGCATAATCTGTCATGCAGAATACAGATAACTTTTTGAAATAAATGTGCCAATGTTTTTGCTTTATTTAAAATGAAAACGCTAGATCATGAGCCTGACTTTAATCAATTTGTTAAAGTTGAATGAATTTGCTATTTTCGATTAGTTTCACAAATATAGCAGAATTTTATTTCTCAACCAATAATAAGAATTTCATCTAGTTTACTATAACAACATATTATTTTAAGGTATTTTTTTTAAATATCTCATGAATGCGGTCTCCATTTTTTAGCTCGATCCGACAGTGTTTTCTGGTGCCTAGTGGGCCCAAAGTATTCGTTTTCGGTAATCTTTATTTAAAAATGTCATAAAATTTAAAGCTGGCCCTTGCAAAAATTGGGTTTATCTGAAATTTTGGGAACGGAAGATCAACACATTTGGTTATAATACTTTAAGTAACACGTTTAAAAATTCAACAGCACTTACAACATATTTGAATTTTTTGAATAAATTATATTTTATTAGCTGGGATCATATGTGACCCCAAGTCCAAAAGAGTTAATGGGGTCATATTATTTTTTACCGAAATCCTAGGCAATTAAGAAAGAACATAACATTTAAAAGTAGAAAAGTCATTAATTTTTGATACAAAGTATTTAGAAAGAGTACATTTACTGAATATTTCACAAAAATCTAATTTTTCTCGAAATCCGCAAAAAAAAATTCTGGCAGAGAAATTTACTAAAAATTCACAAAGTTAATCTTTAACATATATTTAACAAAACTTTAAAGTGATAGATCATTTTTCAAAATTTTGTTTAGGAAACTTTTTTAAAATTTAATAAAGTAGTTTTCAAAATTTAAAAAAAAAAATCCATTTTTGGTCTCATTTCACAATAGGTTAACAACGTGGCAATAACACAATACTTCCTACCTGAGTATTTACATATATGGTATAGAGACCAAAAAAAATTATGATCTTGATCAATTTGTTAAAGTTGAAAAAAAGTTCCATATAATGAAGGGCAACCCTAATGTAATGCCGTGTGGTAAAAAAAAAAAAAATTTTTTAAATATATACAAATTTTCTTGCGTAAGTCTTAGAAATTGCATTCGGTACGTGAACGTTTAACACCAAAATGATATTAGTAATAATATTTATCATCACTACAACATTGCCCATGGCGTAGTGCGGCGAAAAAATTTTATCAAAAAGTTATTACTCTAATGCACATGCTAAAATATATTATGAAAACTGGCTAAATTTAAAGCGATATTTCTGCCTGCCTATGAGAGTCAAGTATTAGGTTTATTATTATTATTTTTTTTTTCATTATTAGAATTAAATCCAAGACTTAACTTATTTTGTATTTATTATTCATTCGTTATATAAATTTCATTAAGATTTACGTTTCCATTTTATTTAACACACAATTTTATATTTTGACTTATGAAGTCTTGTTCTTTATTTAAAATTTATCTTTTAGAATAAAATCTCTGCACCAACAAAAAAAAAAACACAATATTTATTAACTAACGAATGAACTCCATTCAAACATTTCTGTGTAATGAAAAATTTTGTACCAGAATAAAAGTAAATAAATATTCGTATGCAAAAAGTAAAATGAGTTATTGTTGTTAATAAAAATCTGGAAAATGAAAAAAAAACTCAAAAAATAGAATAACACAACAATTTATTGCTGAAAGAGAAGGTTCGCCAATTTAAAAAATCACAAACTGGTTTTCCTTTTTTTTTTTTAGTTATTTACTTAACCCTCTACGTATCAAAAATAATTTATCGCGCGGTAAAAATCTGAAAATTGGTACATAGGCTAATCTGACGGCGATGAAACGGGAAAAAATATTATTATTTTTAATCGAAAATGCCACTCTAAGGCTGTATGAATCGGAAATATTTGTTGTTGTTTTTTTTTTTTTGCTAATATAAGTGATATTAGGTTAATTAATCTTTATAAAGAAATTTTTCAAAGCTATTGTTATCTCGTTTCAGACAAAGCTAAACATTACATTTAGTGCATCTCTGCGCCTTACATCTGCCTTCTATATTGAATTAAATAACTTGGTGAATGTTTTTTATTCTGGCGAAACTCTACTGGTGGTATTACTCGAAACATTTATTTTTTATTTTTATTGATGATAGTATTAAATCATTGCTTGACTCATCGTCAATAATGTGGTGTACCTCAACTGTGTGGTGTTTCCGATGGGTTCACCTCATCTTGATGAATTCATGGAATCATGAATTTGTTTTTTTTTTTTTTTTGTATTTGTTTAGCGTTACAATATCGGCGGTATGCCTTCCAAGCAGCAGTTAGACCTAAGTCAATGTCCACTTGACGGAACAAATATTAATTCGATAATATTGGTTCATTTGATCTAATAAATCGACACCGTCCATGCTTGAGGTCTGTTGATTAGTAGAAAATTGAGTTTTTTCTTGTCCTAATGTTTAACCTTATCTTGTTCACTAATACCAACCAAATTGGAACCAAGATTTATGACTTTGTTGTCGTACGAGCGAGTGATTCCAACATATTTATCTCTACTGATATACTGAGCCGACGAACTTCGCCAATTGCTTTCATTTCTTTTTCGCTTTCCAATCGTGGATTAATGCATCTACAGTAGTTCCCGCTTAAATGCGTTCCCCGTTTTAATGCGCAAAATGTGCTGGCAACAGAAAAATTGAAAAAAATTATACTAACTTAACTTAAACGAGTCAATTTCGACTCCCTTAATTAATAAAATATTAAGAGAAACATTCGCCTAATGCGTCGGCTAAAAAGCGTTTCTTATGCCTGGAAAGGCGCTTTTTATGTCTGGCAAAGCGTTTTTATAAAAACGTGGCAACTAGATTTTTAAAATAAAAAAAACAGTTGAAATAGTTAAACAAAATTCTCCAGAATTTGCTTTGAAAAAGAAATTTGTGCAGCAGCGAAAATAAAATTCTGTTGTATTGAAACGCTACAGAAAAAAGTAAAAGTGATTTATGTCATAACGTATTTTAACGTATGGTTGCCAAATTTGGTTCAACATTTCTCCATCATTTATGGAAAAAATAAGAGTTTTTGAAAGAAAATGTCTGAGAGATTGTACTTCTCTTTATAGATCTCCAGATAGCAACTATATAAAATTTGTATCAAACAAAAAATTATAGAATGCAGCAAAAATAGGGAGAATTGATAATTTTATTATACATCTCATTCGAAACTATATTGCAAAAAGCTGTAATTGCTATGACAACAATTTAATTATGGCCCCTTTTTATGTCAACGAGGAACATATAACTAAAACCTTGCAAAGTGGCTTTGTTCCTCCCGAAGCCTTTTTATACCTTGACCATAAAGGATTTATTCAAAACGAAATAGGCATTCCTATCTTCTATCATATATACAGAAGAGCCAACGATAAAGCTATACATTGCAACCAACTCACAACTGAAAATAGTAGATTTGGTAAAAACATTTACTCAGGAGATAATAACATATTTCCTAATATACATAAAAAAAAATATTGGTGGCTCACCTAAAAACTACCCTTTTAAATTTTACTCTTGACTAAACTTTTTATTATACATATATCAAAGTAATATTTTTTCCCATTTTTTTCATTACAAAAATTATATTGTCTGTACATATTTATGTCATTT
Source organism: Cordilura impudica (assembly GCA_963682025.1). Classification (NCBI taxonomy): domain Eukaryota; kingdom Metazoa; phylum Arthropoda; class Insecta; order Diptera; family Scathophagidae; genus Cordilura; species Cordilura impudica. Next base: position 70,202,989 of record OY821521.1, read on the forward strand.
ATAATTATATTACATGTTTCTAAAAAAAAAAAAATAATGAAAATCTATATAATAAATATACTTGAGAGCCCGAATATGGGACAGTGTATTATATTAAGATACTCTTACTATTTGTTTATTTATAGTTTAAGAATATGAATTTTGTCTAAATAAACGCTTAACAAAAAACAAAAAAAAAAAAAAAAAATATGCTTGTTCAATATCATCTGTAAATAGAATGAAAGTTTTTTTTGTATAATTATTTTTTAAATATTTTTTTATTTTAATTAATTAATACATTATTGTTTATATAATCCAAAAAAATCGTTTTAATGAGCATTGACGCATTTATGCGAGGTTTTTTATATGCGTTACATGCGCATTTATCAGAGGTTCCGCTTAAATGATTTCTAGCTTTAGTACGCAAAAAACTGTGCAGTTAGCTTTGCGCAATTAAGCGGGGACTACTGTATTTAAACTTATTGTTCCAGCAGTTAAATTTAAAATTTCGAACAATTTGTAGAGGGAAATAAATATCTCTTGCATTGGGTTAGATGAAGTACGACAGAAGAAATGAAGCCAGCAGTTTTTACCCATGCTTCATTAATAGGTGTGGTCTATACTTGATAGATAATAAAATCATAACTTTTATGTATATAACTTTTATGTATTATTTTGCGGTGTTTTGCCTTTATAAGTGATTACTTGTTCGTCAATGCAAAGTTATGCTACCAGAGGACGGTTACGAACGAGCTTTATAACTGGTCTCAAATAGAATAACCGATCCAAGCACATTGTTGCACAAGCAATTTATTACGAACTGAAAGTAGATTTTTGCGTATTATATTGTCGGTGTAAAACTGTATACCAATGGCTGGATCATAAAACATCTCAACCCGAGGAAATTTAAAGACGCCCATCATAATGTGGTCTGCAAAAAGCATACGAACTTCATTCCCAGTGCAGCTTTGAGTTAAGTGAAATGTGCACTATTCGAAAAGAATTCATTTCCCATATATTTAATGAAATATGAGTACGGAGTACCAATTTCAAATGTTTCGGCTACTTGAGCAGTTAAGTAAAACGAATGAACTTCCGGAATATACGGAATTCGAACTTTTCGCAGTCGGATATCTTTTTTTGCGATACAATTTAAGGGGTTCCCGTTCGGATCGAATTCTTTTAGTTGGCTTAGTATCAGATTGTTCTCCTTGATGTGCATGATTGAAAGGCCCGTGGCCTCCAAATTGGCAGCGGATATTTCTTATAAATCCCACGAAACATATTCGAGATCGTCAACATTGTCCGATGTAGCTTAATATTCGCCTGGCACGAAATTTTTTGTTTGCACTTCTTGATCATAAAAACGTACTTTATCTTCATCAGCTACTTCTTCACCAATATCAAAATCAGCTTCGAGCAATGCCAGAATCTCATCACCCATTAATATTTGCCAAGTCGTTATTTTTTTTGAAATGTCAAATATATAAAACAAAAATTTGGTGGAAAATAGCATATTTTTTAACGTAAAAGAATTTAAAAAAATAAGCTTTGTGTCTCAATGTTGAATATAGTCTACACTTACTGTAGACTAATGTTTGTAACTAAAAAAAATATTTCACATAAATCAATTTTTTATTATACCGATCGACTCAGACTCACTTTCTGAGTCGATTTAGCGACGTCCGTCCGTCTATCCGTCTGTGTGTCCATGCAAACCTTTTAGTGAAACTACAGGTCACTAATATGAGTATATTTCATGTTCATGTTCGTCAGACCTAGTCCCCATATAAATGACCCCTATGGGATCGACTTAAATTGCCATAACATCCATATTATTCCAATTGGATATGTTTATATATACTACATTCATTATCATTAGTCCAAAAATAAACCCCATATGAAAATTCTTAGTCGCATCCCCCATATGAAGTTGATTCCCGATCTTCACTTAAAGCAATCAAAAAACAAAAATATTGCACATATTTTTCTCAAACTTGCTTTTGCAAATAATAAGTGAGTTCACCAAATATGGTCAGGATCTAGTCTTCATATAAATACAGCATCCGATATGAACTGTTTCATATCCGAAGGCAACATAATTAATAACAATGCCACTCAAATTTGGAAAGGGTCTCTAAACGAATGGTATAGGGTATCGTATAGTCGGTCTAGGCTAACTATAATTTTCTTACTTGTTATACCCTATACCACTATGTGGTTTGGGTATAATGACTTTGTGCTGCTGTTTGTAACAACCAAAAATATTTGACCTAGACCCATCTTTAATTACACCGATCGAATCAGAATCACTTTCTGAGTTGATTTAACAATGTCCGTCCGTCTGTGTGTCCATGTAAAGCTTGTAATCAAACTGCAGGTCCAAATATGAATATATTTTGATGAAATTTGGTATATAAGCTTTTATCGGCCATGGGATGAACGCTATTGAAATTGGTGAGAATCGGTCCGTGTTCAGACCTAGCCCCCATACAAATTACCCATATGAAATCGACATAAATTGCCATAAGATCCAAATTGTCATATAGATCTTACTCAAATTGGGTTTGTATACGTTCATTACATCCACTAATGAGTAGTCCAAAAATGATCCCTTTGACCCCATATAGAGCTGCTTCCCGATCTTCACTTAAATCTATTAAAAAACAAAAATATTGCACTGATTCTTCTCAAATTTTGTTTGTACATATTTTTGCAAAATACAAGAGACTTTACCAAACATGATCAGGATAGGTCCATTTTTGGACCTAGTCCTTTTATAGATATAGCATCCGATATGAACTTTTTCATATCTGCAGCCAAAAAAATTAATAAAAATCCCACTCAAATTTGGTTTTTGCTTATTTTCAATGTCCAGTTAGTTGGGCCTAAGAGATAGGGTTTCTAATCGCATGGTATAGGGTATCGTATAGTCGGTCTAGACCGACTATAATTTTCTTACTTGTTTTTTATTGTTTTTTTTTTCATAAAACTTTAATTTATCTGTAATATTAATAGGCTATGCGATTTATTGTGGCCGATATTTTGGTTTACCGTTTTATGGCGATTTTGACCAAACGTATATTATATGAAAGTTATTTATTTTTAGCCAATTTTCAGATATACAGATATATAGATTTTTAAATTTTTTCCTTTATTTTGAGTAAATTGCATTTAAAGTTGCTAACACATACTAACACATACATGAAATTATACAATGCTATGTGTGTGTTTATTAAATTTGTTAATGAGTTCGTAATAAAAATGAGTTTGTTTTTTTGTGTTGACTTGTGAATGGGCTATAATTAATTAGTATACCTTTAGGGTCTTTATTTAATGAAAAAATAAAATTTCCTAGAATTTGCACTCGAATTTCGAGGGCTGGAATCTGCTAGCAAATATATTATTACTCACAATTTTTTTATTTTGTTACTTTAACATTTCAATTTTTAAAACTTAAAAATTTTAGTTTATTATTTCATCACCACACAGTTGGTTCGATGGTACCCAAAGTTTCGATATAGTCAGGGTAGCAGTAATATTAAAAAATTGTTAGTTTTTATTGATAGTTATTCATAAATACATAAAAAACCAGCATTCAAAAAAAACTTGGACAAAAAAAATTTTTTTAATCTGTTAGGCGCTTTTCTTTTATATTGGGAAAAATGTTCTTATTTCACAACTTTGCTGTAACTTTGGAACGAAAAGCGCTAAATTAGCAAATTAGATTGCAAACTGCAGCATATTTAATGTGCTTTTAGAAAAAGACAGTTTTAAAAAAATAAGAAAGGAATAAATATTTAATATGTATTTATATTAGTAAAATTTGAAATTGATATTTTATTGTCTTTTTTCATAATTCCACAGATTTAACTCAGAAAGTCACATTAGGAAAATTATATTTTTTTGTTGATAGATAAGCACAATTATATAAAAAATAACTATTTCACAAAAAATATTAAAACAAAATTTTCATTTTTTGAAAATCACAATTTATCTCTTTAATCATCATTAATGTCAAAATTATTATCTATTTTATAATCATCGTGTACTTCAAAATCATCATTATATTCATTACAATAATCTTCATCATCACAGTCGTCATTATCGCTTTCATTGTGGAAGGAATAAGTAACCGAAGCTAACACATTATTGTTGAATCTTACATACTGCAGTTTAATACAAAATTTACGTCCTTACCTAATTTTACCATATTCCCATTTAAAACTCCATATATCTATAATATTAATAGGCAAGGCGATTTCTTGTGACCGATGTAATTACTTTAAATAATAACGGATTTTGACAAAAAGCATGCCATTTGAAAGGTATTTCTTTTTAGTTGTCCACCAAATTTACAGATTTGCACCATCTGGAACACTTTTTTGCAGTAATGCCCATTTAAAATTGCTACCACCGCATACATAAAACACATACTGTGTGTGTTTTTATTATAAATATCAAAAGTCCTGTGTTGAATTGTGAATTGGATACAATTGATTAGCATACATTTGGGCTTCTTAAAAATTATTATTAAATGAAAATGAAGTATTATTAAATGAAAAAATAAAATTTCCAAGAATTTCACACAAATTTCGAGGGCTGGATTCTGCTAGTATTTTAATAGCCTAAATTTAGCCATCTTTGAAAAAATTAATTTGGTTTTTATTTATTATCATAATCTTCATTATCTTCATCATCGTTATCATAACCTTCAACACCATTATCATCATGACTTTCTTCATCGCTGTTATCATAATCTTCTTTACCACCATCTACATTATCATCATCTTTATCATAATTTTCAATAGAAATATTTGGCAAAAATAGTAGCTCTAATTCCGAAGTTGATAAATTATTTTTTTCTCATATATCGTGCTCATGCTTGATATGAATGGGTTAGATCTTTTAAAAAACCTATTGAAAATATCTGCATTGCTCTTTTCCGGCTGCATTTACGAACAAAGCTCTCTCCATAATTTTTAAAATCTTTCTTTCTTGCTTCTTTAACTTATTCCGACAATTCTCCAATTGGTAAAAGTGCATGCGGATCTTTGTCAATGAAGTATATAGCTGTGTTGCGAGTAAATATACGAAAATTTTCCAAATGAATCTCATGAACACAAGGAACAACAATCAGTATTGTATGCATTTTTTATCAGAGTTAAGTCCACTTTCGTAATATCAGCAGAAATTTCCCCATTTTGGAAAAACGTATTCCCGTCATTAGAATTAACAAGTGTTGGCCGTGCTACAATCAAACCAGTTCCTTCTCGAAACTCTAATAATTTTGTCTCAGCAACAATTTTTTTGTGTCCTCATCTGTTCTTTTTGCCATTTTTAATAGGAATTTTATACGATATGTGAAGATGGCATCCAAAAAACCGAATCCAGTCATGAATTATAGACAACCCAAACTCCAAAGAATGTGTTTTTATTTCTCTCGCAATCATGCAGTCAACTGAGTTGAACATCTTACTTGTGGCTCATTAAAATTGGAAAATTACCCAATTTTGGACCTTTAACAAAAATATGAATAATATTTAAACACAATATTTCTAAACAAAAAAGAATTTACTAGATACCAAAATATCTGATGTTGTAAGTTCCATTATAAAAGTTTTATGTTTAAAAGATTTAATGAAAAAAATAAGCGCTTGAATCGTACAGAATTTCACTTTTTCCACTTTTCGCAAAAACAGAAATAATTTGCTAAATTTGACAGCTCACTGCAAAAAAGCGAACAACCTATTTGAATGACTTTGCAACTGCTGATGAAGAATTTTATCTACTTTTATCCGATGCCAAATCAACTTCCAAAAACTTGATTTCTTGATTTCTTGGGACCATTTGAACCCAATAATCATTAGAAATAAGCAAAGCCTGCTTTGATGTCGAATATGTTAAAATATGTTGAAATGATTAAGACCTTCAAAAATTGTTTTCTATGAAATCTCATGATATTTGGTTTAAAAACAAAAGTAATTTATTAATTTTGAAAATCCAAAAAACATCGCAACGAGGTGGCTTTTAAATTCTAAAATTAATCAGTTTTATTTTTCGTTATTTAGTCAACAGTTTATGATCATATCAATGATAAAATGCTCAAAAACTTCACAAAAAAGGGTTAATCTTTTTAACATATGTGGCCTTCTCCGAGAAAAGGGACCTAGTGTGTCAAAAAACGGGTTGCGTCAAAAACGGTGGATTCTGGTACCTAAAAGGCTGTAGAAACTTTAAATGCTTTTTTTTCTCAAGACTTAGTTTTCACACACTAGGTCCCTTTTCTCGGAGAAGGCCACATATATTTTTAATGCCATAATGGTGTATAAGATAAGGTTTCTTTTAATGCAGAATATATAAAGAAATACACTTTTCGAAAAAAGTGCAAATAAAATGCGACATTCTTTGTCCGAAAAGAAAACGGCATTAATCTTCTTATTCAATGAATGTATTTAAATTATATTTTCCGCTGAATACAAAAAATTATTTTGTCACTATTTTCAATAACATTAACTTGTTTATAGACCAAATATTTCCAGGAGTCGACGCATAGAATTCCACATATTTCATTCCCCCATTACCGGAATGAGAATGATGCATATAGAATTCAACATCTTGTTTCTCTTCTTACGGTGTCAGAATGGGTAAAAAAAATTGGTTGTAACGGTAATGTTGGCCACAACTTTGACATTTTTTGTCGTGCGTTGAGTGTTGATTATTGTTAAAAAAAATTGTTTTTACACTTAATGTTTTGAATGTTTAAGTGAAAAATAAATTTTTAATTCCATGATTATTTAATATAAAAATTTTTGTATTACCTAAAATATTAATAGGCTAGGCGATTTTTTGTGACCGATGTTTTGTTTTACCGTTTTATACTGATTTTGACCAAACGTATATTATTTGATAGGTATTTCTTTTTAGCCGTTTTGCAGATTTACAGATTTTAAAATTTTTTCCTTTATTTTGAGTAAATTGCATTTAAAGTTGCTACTAACCCATACAAAAAATTACACATATGCTATGTGTGTTTTATTAAATTTTTTAATGTGTTTGTTAATGAGTTTGTTATCTTCATTCACAATAATAATAATCCATAAAAGTGTTGGTTTGTGAATTGGCTAAGTTGAAAAATAAAGCTGCCTAGAAATTGCACTCGAATTTCGAGCGATGGAATCTGCTAGTATTAAATTGTTACTCTATAAAAATTCTTAGAAATTAGGAGACCTTCCTTATACAAAAACAGACACAAGAAATGAAACCATGAAACGGAAACGGAACTAAAGATGCACCCCTATGGTAATTTAAATGTGATGATGAAGATGAAGTAAAAGGAACAGTAGTTAATATAAATACTCATATATGGAAGATATGAAATAATGTGTAAATTTTGAAATGTTACTAAAAACATCGTTATAATATATATTTTTTTTCTTTAGGAATATGTGTGCAATATAAAAGTATATTTTTTTCTTGGTTTCTTTCAACTGATAAGAAATTAGAAATATAAATATTCGTAGGAGTTTGAAATGAGTTTTTTTATTTCAATCTTAACAAAAGATAAATTGGTGTGTATATTAAGGTTATGAATCCATAAATGTACACAATCCTAAATTTATATAAAGCAGATAAATTTAAATAAAATAAAAAATCTTTTTAATGCGACAGACTGATTAATGACCCACAAAGAAAGTATTATGTTTACAATGGAGAGACGAGAATAGGTTCATATTATAGTGCCTACTTTTTAGCGGTTAGAACAGGGAACATTGTGGCTTCAATCTTTGGCCAAGTATTATTCTGACGATGAGTATCATAAGAATTCGTATATCTTACTAACTCTTCCCAACCTGGTTTTTTTCAGCTCATCATTTAAGTCAGCAGCAGCAATGGATTTATTCAGTTTTAACAGGAGCGGTTTGATGACTCATTAAAAAATATTTTTTTTTTTTTTGGCACCAAAAAAATTTTTGTTAATCACAATAGACTGCTTTTGTTTAATATATTTAGTCCAGCATTTTTAAATATTTTTATTCCTCATAAAAAATAAATTTTCTCAAGGAAATCATCATAGTGCTGAGCTGTTCATTTGTTTCGAGTCTCATACTGCCGAGCCATTGCTTCACGTTCAGAAACAGGAAATCGTCAGATGGGGATAAATCTGGAGAATTTACTGCATGGGTTGCTGGTTCGGAGCCCAATTTATGGATTTTTGCCATGTCAACAACAAACACACTGAAAAATTTTATTTTTTCAAAAGTTTTTTCAAAGTTTCATTCATAACTAGTGACCCCTTTAAACGACTTTGACGATTTTAAGCAGCAACTCCTTTGGGATGTTTGTAAACGCTTTTGTATAAAAACGAACGTTCTGACGGCATAATCGTGATCAACCAAATCAACTTCCCTTGTCATAATGATCAAGAGTCAAGAATATATATGGTTTTGGGGTTTCCGAAATATATTTCGATGCGTTCCAAACGGAATAACAAACCTATACATACGCTCTGTCACTGAGGTGAGAAACTATTTACTTTATTAGATTTAGAAAGGGGGGTTACTTTACGGGCTATTTTGGTCAATAATCAGTTTTTAAGTGTAAATAAAAACCAATTTAATGTCATGTTTCTCCACGACGTTTCGTTTGCTTTATTCAAACTTCCTCAGGAGCGTAAATTTATTATAAAATCTGGCGACAAATACAAATTAACATTATTAATAATTTCTAATTAAATATCTTAAATACTACATCACAGTTTAACATCTTTACTTTATGTTTACCAAATTTTTGGTTTTTGTTTCATTCATTCATCATTATCTTAATTTTGTATTAACAAAAACAAGTAAGAAAATTATAGTCGGTCTAGACCGACTATACGATACCCTATACCATGCATTTAGAAACCCTATCTCTAACTGGACATAGAAAATAAGCAAAAACCAAATTTGAGTAGGATTTTTATTAATTTTTTTGGCTGCAGATATGAAAAAGTTCATATCGGATGCTATATCTATATAGGGACTAGGTCCCAAATTGGACCGATCCTGATCATGTTTGGTAAAGTCTCTCGTATTTTGCAAAAATATATACAAACAAAATTTGAGAAGAATCAGTGCAATATTTTTGTTTTTTAATAGATTTAAGTGAAGATCGGGAAGCAGCTCTATATGGGGTCAAAGGGATCATTTTTGGACTACTCATTAATGGATGTAATGAACGCATACAAACCCAATTTGAGTAAGATCTATATGACAATATGGATCTTATGGCAATTTATGTCGATTTCATATGGGTAATTTGTATGGAGGCTAGGTCTGAACATGGACCGATTCTCACCAATTTCAATAGCGTTCATCCGATAAAAGCTCGTATACCAAATTTTATCAAAATATATTCATATTTCCGACCTGCAGTTTGATTACAAGGTTTACATTGACACACAGACGGACGGACGGACGGACGGACATTGTTAAATCCACTCAGAAAGTGATTCTGATTCGATGGTATAATTAAAGATGGGTCTAGGTCAGATATTTTTGGTTGTTACAAACAGCAGCACAAAGTCATTATACCCAAACCACATAGGGTATAGGGTATAAAAAAAGCCAAAGGAAAATTTTTTTGAAATTATTCATTACTAATCATCTCAACTCAGATATATTCTTTGACTCTTCACTTGCTGTTCCTATCATCTTCACAATTTTTGTTCGCTGAATTATACTGGAAAGTTACTATCTTCATATATATCAGTCACGCTAGAAAATATTGAAGTTCATTGATCAAACTATGGTCGAGTGAACCACGCTTCGAAGAAGGACAAATTTCCCAGAAGTCTAGGAGACACCGCAATGTAAGAATGAAACCAGTGATACATTTGTTTCTCCATAGACCTGCAAATTTAAATGTTGCGATAAATTCGACAATGAAATCCATTGTTTCGCTTTCATTCCTGTAATATGGCCTCCGCATGAACAGACTTTGCCTGTCTGATTCGTACACCGCTCTTAAAACATCTATAATTGCTGGTCCTTTTGTTGTTTCAATGTCATGCCTTAACAGAGTATTCCGCATCGACTTAAGCAAGTGACGGTAGTCGTACATAACAAATATCACATCACAATAGAGAAATGTCATATGAAATTTGGAAAATATACTTCAATTGATAAAATTGAAAATTTTCAACTTTTGTCCATTTGCAATTTTATTTTTGCATTACCAAAAAAACAGAAATTTATCAAGCCATGTGTTTTTACAAGTGACAAGGAGCATATTGGTCTTGCATTGTCTTTGCTATGTAACAAAGCGTATTTGTTGATGTAATCAGAATATATAAAAAATACACTTTTCGAAAAAAGTGCAAATAAAACGCAACATTTTTTGACAGAAAAGAAAACGGCACTATGTTGTCTGCTTTCAGTGGCTTTCAACTACACACAAAATGATACATGTGCTGATGATCTAAATATACTCAACTTAGTTGAAACTTTTGTAGTGGAGAATCAAATATGGTCGGATCATCTACCAATCATACTGAACTTTAGCTGTTATTATACACAAGAAAAAACTAAAACAAGTAAGAAAATTATAGTCGGTCTAGACCAACTATACGATACCGAATACCATGCGTTAAGAGACCCTATCTCTCAGACCCAACTAACTGGACTGGACTGGCTGCAGATATGAAAAAGTTCATATCGGATGCTATATCTATATGGGAACTAGGCCCAAAAATGGACCGATCCTGACCATGTTTGGTAAAGTCTCTTGTATTTTGCAAAAATATATACAAACAAAATTTGAGAAGAAGCAGTGCAATATTTTTGTCTTTTGATAGGTTTAAGTGAAGATCGGGAAGCACCTCTACATTTGGGCCCATGACTAAGAATTGTCATATATGTATTATTTTTCGGCTAGTGATTGATGGATATAATAAACGCATACAAACCCAATTTAAATAAGATCTATATGACAATTTGGATATTATGGCAATTTATGTCGATTTCATAGAGGTCATTTGTATAGGGGCTAGGTCTGAACATGGACCGATTCTCACCAATTTCAACAGCATTGATCCTATGGCCAACGGAAGCTTACGTACCAAATTTCATCAAAATATATTCATATTTGCGACCTGTAGTTTGATTACAAAGTTTACATGGACACACAGACGGACGGACGGACGGACAGACGGACATCTCTAAATCGACTCAGAAAGTGATTCTGAGTCGATCGGTATAATAAAAGATGAGTCTAGGTCAAATGTTTTTGGTAGTTACAAACAGCAGCACAAAGTCATTATACCCAAACCACATAGTGGTATAGGGTATAACAAATGGTTTGATATACAGTGCAAAGTTGCCAGGGCAAAAACATATAATGCTTTAAATAAATTTCGAAAATTGCAAAGTGATGTGAACAAACAAAAATACACAGAGAAAAAAGGCATTTGCCAAGCAATATGTAAAAATAAACAAGTAAGAAAATTATAGTCGGTCTAGACCGACTATATGATACCCTATACCATGCGTCTAGATACCCTATCTCATTACCTCAATTAACTGAACATAGAAAATAAGCACAAGCCAAATTTGAGTGGGATTTTTATTAATTTTTTTGGCTGCAGATATGAAAAAGTTCACATCGGATGATATACCTATATGGGGAGTAGGTCCAAAAATGGACCGATCTTGACTATGTTTGGTAAAGTCTCTTGTATTTTGCAAAAATATATACAAACAAAATTTGAGAAGAATCAGTGAAATATTTTTGTTTTTTAATAGATTTAAGTGAAGATCGGGAAGCAGCTCTATATGGGGTCACAGGCATATTTTTTGGACTACTCATTAATGGATGTAATGAACGCATACAAACCCAATTTGAGTAAGATCTATATGACAATTTGGATGTTATGGCAATTTATGTCGATTTCATATGGGTAATTTGTATGGGGGCTAGGTCTGAACATGGACCGATTCTCACCAATTTCAACAGCGTTCATCCCATGGCTCATAAAAGCTTATATTCCAAATTTCATCAAAATATATTCATATTTGCGACCTGCAGTTTGATTACAAAGTTTACATGGACACACAGACGGACGGACGGACGGACGGACGGACGGACGGACATTGTTAAATCAACTCAGAAAGTGATTCTGATTCGATCGGTTTAATTAAAGATGGGTCTAGGTCAAATATTTTTGGTTGTTACAAACAGCAGCACAAAATCATTATACCCAAACCACATAATGGTATAGGGTATAACTATATTGCATGTCAAGTAAGTGCTGTTTCTTTCCAAGAACATTTTAACATGCCTCTAAATCCATCTGTTAACTTCAAACATTTTGAATATGCTTTCAGAAAATGCTCTTGATAAGTCTTTTACTTTAGAAGAAATAAAATTAATGCTTCCGAAAATTAAGGAAAATAAAGCATCGGGTCAGGACATAATATCGTACGAGTTCTTCGTTAATGCTGGCAATGATTATTTAAGGGCTTTAGCTGACATCTATACGAAAATTAAATGGGAAAGGTTCTGTGGAGAAATTCGAAAAAAGTATTGTATTGCCTGTACATAAAAAGGAGATACTAGTCGACCAGGTAACTACAGAAGCATTTCATTTATAAATTGTATAGGTAAGATCATGATGGGCATAATTCACGAAAGATTGACTGAATGGGTAAACAAACACCAAATGCCTAATGAATTCCAAGCTGGATTGCAAAAGATGTTCGAGTATTGACAACATTTATAATTGATCAGCAATAGTTAACATCAAATGCCACGAAAAGAAAAGAATTTATGCTTAATTCGTCGATTTTAGAGCTGCTTTTGATCGTGTCCCAAGAAAACTATTAATATACAAACTCCATAATTTGCGCATATCTGGAAAATAAGTTAATTTCATTGAAATTTCTTATAATCGTACAAACTCAGCGCTATGGACTGGAGCCGAACTTTCCGAATATTTCGAGACAAACTCAGGCGTTAAACAAGGATGCTTGTTATTGCCGTTACTCTTCGCCATGTACTTAAATGATCATTCTTTAGAAGGTGGATTGTTTACAGACGATGTAAATTTAGAGTCCTTATGTATGCTGATGACATAGTCCTATTATCAGACAAAAAATTATAAAAAAAATTTGGAAACTTACTGTTCGACATGAGGAATGGTAGTCAACCAATCTAAATCAGATATAATGGTCTTTCGAAAAAGCGGACGTTTGTCGTCAAAGCAAAAGCGGTATAGAAGTCAAAGTAGTAAATGAGTATAAATATTTAGGATTTCTATTAAGAAATTCTAAGGCCTTTACTAAACATATATGCTCTTAAATTGATGCTGCTAAAGTTTGTATTAATATTACGTGGAAGGAATTTATTTGTAAGACGGATGTGTCACTAAAAGCAAAATGGAAATTATTTAAATACAAACGTATGGAGCACAGATATGGGGTTGTTCAGCATTCGATTATGTAGATAAACTGCAAAGGTTTTTCATGAAAAGAATATTAAAACTACCAGATAATACACCATTGCTATTGAAACGGGTCAGGAAGAAGCTCATAGGGTTAGCATTTGAAATATATATTCAAATTTCTATTCGAGTATGAAAATCGTAGATTACCACATAAACTCATAAAGGCAATTGTTAACAAAAAATTTATTAGTGTAAGGATTTAGATGAACGGGCCTCTAAATAAAGTTTAAGTCTCAATAACGCAAATTTTTGTAAATGGAATAACATATGTTTTCAACTCATCCAAAAAAAGATGAATTATATTGAACATGATTACCATGTGTCAGCTCTCCAAAGTCAACAAAGAACATATAAGTTTTTGAAATATTCCAAAGGTCTCTAAATGAACAATAATAATCAACATGTCATATCCATTGTAATGAAGGCAAATGGCGATCCATTTTGGCTGAACGAAAATACTTAGAGTACAGTACAATCCAGTGTGTGCTCACTATGTGATCTGAAGGAAGAAGAAACGTTGTTACATTTCTTAGGAAGGTGTCCTGTGCTAAAAAAAACTGAGATTGATGTCGCTTTTTTTTTGTACAAGATTGACAGATTGTGAAATGTTTCATATTCTAAACGGCGTGCTTAATGAAAACTGGTACCCATTATATAATTATATTACAAAAGCCTCAAATTATAGGAAAATATTAATTAACGAATATAACTTTTAATTTAAAATGCTGTTTTAAAATGTATCATATAAATTCCTAATTAGCATTAAATTTATTATATATGGGGGGTTTCATGTCAAGTGCACCAACTTTTGAAACCGATGTCTTCCGATCGGGATGGAATTTGCACCAAGGTTAGTCCTATTGGATAGTAGTTTAGACAAAATTTTTCAATAAGATCGGTGCAGATCTCTCTCAGTTAGAGGGGATCAAAATTTGACATTTTGGCCAAACAGGTGTTTTTTCTCATCCATGTAACTTATTACCTATTGCTCTTAGAAAATTTCCTCCCAAATAGTTTAGATAGCTATTTCTTCAATATTTCGGAAAAAAATACTTTAAAAAAAAAAAAAATTTGTAGACTTTTTTTTTGCTAAATTAAAGCATTTTTGCCTTTATTTTCAAAAAGGGCATTTTTTTTTTTTTTTTCATAAGAAAGCTTAGGATTTTTCCTTTAAGAGCTTTTTGGTCGCTTAGTGGGATGGGAGTGGGATATATATCAAAATAAATGTTTTGTAACTCAAGACAACGGTTTTTCAATTTTTCACAAATGCACTATTTTGAATTTTTTCCTATTTGTGTGAAAAACCTTACAAATAAAACTTATACTGAGAAACTAGACAAATTAACCTTTCCGAAGGTATGTAACATACCTTCATAACATAACAGAAGAGAATGGTTATCTGTAACCTGAAAGAGTTATTTGCAACATTTCAATCTGAACACGAGGATGTTAGAATTGGCTTCACGAAATTAACCCAAATGAGGCCAAAACATTGCGTTTTGGCAGAAAGCAGCGGAACTCACACATTATGCGTTTGCATTTACCATGAAAATGTTAAACTGATGTTGAAGGAAATCAACTTAAAGTATTTAACAGATGATTCGGCAGAAGATTTACACGATTACCGCGATTGCCTTAAGTTGACTATGTGTCCTAATGCAACAACTTCTTGCCACCTAGGTGAATGTACCAATTGCCCGAAAACCACATTCATCAAAGAAAATTTAATCAATTCTATAGATCAAGAATATATAGAGGAGGTCAAATTTGATTCTTGGATTCAGACTGACAGATACACATTGAAAACAATAATCTTAAATGTGGATGATTTTGTGGAAGAAATGTGTACAGGATTGCTAAACTTGAGAAACCATGACTTTCAAGGATTTGAACATAAATTTGAAATCTGGTGAATTCGTTATTTCATATGATTTCGCAGAAAACTATAAATATGTTCTTTAGGATGCCATACAACCATTCCACTTCAATAACGACCAAGCAACTATATTCACACTAGTTATTTACTACATGAAAGATGAAAAACTGGAACACAAAAGTATGGCAATCATATCCGACGATTTAAAACATGATAGCGTTGCAGTTTATGAGTACCAGAAGATAATACTAAAATATCTAAAATCTAAATTTACAGTAAAGAAGGTATACTACGTTTCGGACGGAGCTCGTCAACATTTTAAAAACAAAAGTAGCTTGGCATATTTTATGGCCCATGAAAGAGATTTTGGAATGCCAGCTGAGTGGCATTTTCATCCTACTGCTCATGGTAAAGGAGCATGTGATGATATTGCAGCAAACTTTAAAAGAAATGCAGTGAAGTATAGCCTCCAGTGCTCTCATCAAGATCGCATCTTAGATGCGACTGCTTTATTCCATTGGGCAAAGAGTTATTGTAAAGAAACTAAAATAGTTTTTAGTAGCAAAGAGGATCATCACGAAACATTAAAAACACTGAAGAGCAGATTCGATGCTGCGGTAACAATCGATGGCACCGCTCCCATGCTTTTATACCGCTTGTCGATGGAAGACTCAAGTTGAAAAAGTTTTCTGCCTCTATTCAATGCGATTTCTTTCCAAAGACAACAAATAAACCAGCAGCGAAATCAACAGCTGAACCTAGTAACGCCAAGAAAGGATTGACAAAAAAACGCAGTAAATAAAGGCGACAAAAAAGCTGGATGAAAGACTGGATATTTAAAAATTTACAAGACTTAAATACTTCATCAGCTACAATAAATTAAGTATAAAAATAGTTATGATATAAATGGATCTAATGCAATTAAGATTAAATTTTAATAAATTATTTATCTTTTTATTTTTAATATTATTATTATTATATATTAATTTAATTATTATTAAAAATAAATAAAAAAATAATAATTTTTCAACATATCTATAGAAAAAAAGCGATTTTTTTCATGAGGTTAACATATTCTGGGTATTACAGTATCGAGGGTATAAAATTTTTGTTAGGTATGTTGTATACCTTCGGAAAGTTTAGTTTGTCTAGTTTCTCAGTATAAGTTTTATTTGTAAGGTTTTAGACATAAATAGGAAAAAATTCAAAATAGTGCATTTGTGAAAAATTGAAAAACAGTTGTCTTGAGTTACAAACCATTTATTTTGATAGATATCCCACTCCCATCCCACTAAGCGACCAAAAAGCTCTTAAAGGAAAAATCCTAAGCTTTCTTATGAAAAAAAAAAAAAAAAAAAATGCCCTTCTTGAAAATAAAGGCAAAAAATGCTTTAATTTAGCAAAAAAAAAAGCCTACAAATTTTTTTTTTTTTAAGTATTTTTTACGAAATATTGAAGAAATAGCTATCTAAACTATTTGGGAGAAAATTTTCTAAGAACAATAGGTAATAAGTTACATGGATGAGAAAAAACACCTGTTTGGCCAAAATGTCAAATTTTGATCCCCTCTAACTCAGAGAGATCTGGACCGATCTTGTTGAACAATTGTGTCTAAACTACTATCCAATAGGACTAACCTTGGTGCAAATTTCATCCCGATCGGAAGACATCGGTTTCAAAAGTTGGTGCACTTGACATGAAATCCCCCATATGTATTTGTTAACCAATCCCAAACTTCCAGCAGACGGTTTTTATACCCTATACCACTATGTGGTTTGGGTATAATGACTTTGTGCTGCTGTTAGTAACTACAAAAAATATTTGATCTGGACCCATCTTTTATTATACCGATCGACTCTGAATCACTTTCCGATGTCCGTCCGTCCGTCTGTGTGTCCATGTAAACTTTGTTATCAAACTACAGGTCGCAAATATGAATATATTTTGATGAGATTTGGTACATATGCTCTTGTCCACCATAGGATGAACGCTATTGAAACTGGTGAAATTTGATCCATGTTCAGACCTAGTCCCCATACAAATGACCCCTATGAAATCGACAAAAATTGCCATAAGATCCAAATTATAATATAGATCTTAGCCAAATTGGGTTTGTATGTGTTTGTTATATCCATTAATCAGTAGCCCAAAAAAAATACCCTATAGGACAATTTTTAATAATAGGCCCCACATAGAGCTGCTTCCCGATGTTCACTTAAATCTACAAAAAAAAAAAAAAAAACAAAAATATTGCACAGATTTTTCTCACATTTGGTTTGTGTATATTTTTTCAAAATATAAGTGACTTTACCAAATGTGATCAGGACCAGTCTATTTTTCGACCTAGTTCCCATATAAATATAGCACCCGATATGAACTTTTTCATATCTGCAGCCAAAAAAAATTAATAATAATGCCACTCAAATTTGGTTTATGCTTATTTTCTACATCGAATTAGTTGGACCGATGAGATAGGGTTTCTAAACAAGGGTATAGGGTATCGTATAGTCAGTCTAGACAGACAAAAATTTTCTTACATGTTTAAATCATGGCGTAAAATTTTTATTATTTTTTCAATTTTAGTTAGGTATATAAGAATTATAGTGAATGAATGAAAAAATCAATAAAAAATCTATCTATGTATCTATATATCAAACAAAATGACACAGTTTGCTGAGGAGTTTACTAGTAGGTGGTAGTTGATAGGAGCTACCTTCACTTTTAAATTACTAAGAGAAAGTTAAAAAAAAATCATGTTGTTTTCAACCTTAAATAAAATATGGTTTTTTAAAAAATAAATTTGTTGAAAAAATGGTCTTTTTTAAAAAACCCCTTTGTTAAAATTTCACTAAAAAAAATAATTTTTTAAACTACCCTTTTCTGAAACAATACCACTTATTTAGAAAAAAAAAAACATTTTTTAAAAAAGTACCCTTTGTATAAAAGTACCTTTTTATTTTCCTTTTTTTTTTAATAAGTACCCTTCAAACAAAGTACACTTTTTAAAATATATCTTTTATTGAAGTACCCTTTTTAAACATATTAACTTTTATGAAAAAGTACCCTTTTTTAACAAAATAACCTTTTTTAAATTATTCTTAATAAAAAAGAAATTTTTTTAAAGCAGACTTTTCTTTAAAGTACACTTTCTTAAAAAAGGTTTCTTTTTTTCAAAAAAAGTACCTTTTTTAAAACCCTTTTTTTAAAATACTCTTTTTAATTTCCCTTTTCTGAAACAGTACCACTTATTTAAAAAACAAAAATTTTTAAAAGCAGCCATTTTTAAAAGTACCTTTTATTTTCTTTTTTTAATAAATACCCTTGAAACAAAGTACACTTTTTAAAATATATCTTTTATTGAAGTACCCTTTTTATACCCTATACCACTATGTGGTTTGGGTATAATAACATTGTGCTGCTGTTTGTAACTACAAAAATATTTGACCTAGACCACTCTTTTATTATACCGGTCAGCTAAGAATCACTTTCTGAGTCCTTTTAGCGATGTCCGTCCTTCTGTGTGTCCGTGTAAAGTTTGTAATCAAATTACAGGTCGCAAATATGAATATATTTTGATGAAATTTAGTGTATAAGCTTTTATCGGCCATAGGATGAACGCTGTTGAAATTTCTGAAAATCGGTCCATGTTCAGACCTAGTCCACATACAAATGACCTTTATGAAATCGACATAAATTGCCATAAGATCCAAACTGTCACATAGATCTTAGTTAAATTGGGTTTGTATAAGTTTATTGTATCCATTAATTAGTAGTCCAAAAATAAAACCTCTAGGACAATTCCTAGTCATAGGCCCCATATAGAGCTGCTTCCCTTTTTTTAAAAAAGTACCTTTTATTTAAAAAGCATTTTGTAAAAAAAAAAAATAATTTAGAAAAAATATCCTCTTTTAAAAAAGACCAATTTGAAATAAATTACCTTTTGAAAAAGTACCCTTTTTAAAAAATAACCCTTTTTTAAAAAAGTACCTATTTTCAGAAAGTACATTTTTTTAAATAAAATCTTTTTTATATGCACCCAAAAAAATACCTTTTTAATCATCCTTTTTGACTTATCACCATGTTTCGAGAGACGGCGTTAAAGAATGTGTTGTCATGCAGCCTATATCTTTCGGTTGTAAGGTCTAAAAAATCGCACCAATTTTGATACTCAAATCGCAGATTTTAATAGCGATCGCCGATTTTATTTATCTTAGCGAGTTAAAATATTCTAAAATTTTAATAAAATTATTTCATTTTATAACTAAACAAAGCTTAAATTACTTAACAATATTATGTCTCGAACTTTTTATTACTTAGAAATATTTATGGCATTTTTCTGTACTTTATTAACATAAATTCAAATTTAATTCAACGGATTTCTTAAACTTCAAAATCTTATCATATTTTCTGTATAAAGAATTGTGAAAACTTATTTTATAGTTGCAAATTCTTTTTCAAAATTTAGCGTCATAAATAATAATTATACAAGCAAAGCTTAAGCTTAAGACATTTCATTAAGGCAGTCTTTACCATCCTTTTTCTATCTGCAACAACAGGGACCCATCTTTAGATTGTAGTCATATATGTATGTACGAGTATTTAACGCAGCATAGACTTAAGAAAAGCAAAGGCGGCAACAAAAATTACACATTTTCATACGCATAATACGCCAACACATAACTCACACACACAAAC
The DNA here is from genome assembly GCA_963682025.1 of Cordilura impudica. Classification (NCBI taxonomy): domain Eukaryota; kingdom Metazoa; phylum Arthropoda; class Insecta; order Diptera; family Scathophagidae; genus Cordilura; species Cordilura impudica. Next base: position 70,223,022 of record OY821521.1, read on the forward strand.
ATCCGTTTAGCCTAGGAAAAGCTTAAGAAAACTGACAAAAAATTTTCCTTTCGGAACCATGTGTGCATTTTATTATGATTATTATTATTTCACCCAACTGCTCCATGTTAAGAAGGAAAATTATATAGAAAAGCGAGAGAGTTTGTATGTGTTTGCGTGTGTGTGTGTGTATTTGCGTTTATGTGTGTGCGAATGTGTCTACAAAACAAATACTCGTATATTATGAAAAAGGATTAATGCGTAACATAACAAATAAGTAAGCAAAGCAAAACAAGCAGCCAAGCAAGAAATCAGGCAACAGGAAAATAAAATCTTGTTGCTACAAACGCATACATCTGTCTTAGCGTTTGTTCGGTTGTGCGCCTGAATGTTATGTAAGTGCTGCTTACTTTCACTGCCTTACTTTCTGCCCAAAACAGTTTAAGTCATAATTAAAGAAAATAAATTATAATCGTTAAATGTCAGCCGTTCATTAAGTCGTTTATTTTGTACATAAGATTTTTCTTAATTCCTCGGGTAAATGTTTGAGTATCCTTATGTAACATTTTTGTAGCATAAAGTGGCCATATGAGGGCAGTAGAATATTTTATTTATTGTTGATTTGCTTTCCCTATCAATAGGAAACAGTTGGCACATCTTTATCTTTATGAGAAAATAAGTGATAAAACACTTAACGCAGCAATTGGTTTAGCCAAACTTATAGCACTGCTTTTAGTCGATAATATTTTCCGGATCTTTATTCAATTCATAGAATACTATTGAGCCATTTTGACTACTGCAGGGGGGAAAACATCCTTTAGAACTTTTCTATTGTTAAAGTATTTTAAGGTACTTCCCAACGTCACTTATAACTAGGGCAAAGAATTTCATGTATATCAAAATCGAAAATATTAGCTTATAATATGCTGCAAAAAACGGAAACTATGAAGATAAGATTTAAAATAATAATAATAATAATTAATTTTATTGACATAAAAAACAAATATAAAAATAGAAATTAGTCTAGTGTACAGTAGAAACACTATTTTTTAAACAGGTACTATACATATCGCACACCTAGTTAAAGTGACTCAATTCCAAATTTACATTTTTCGGGTTTATATGCTTAAACTATGCACAATATACTTGTTTATCTATAAAAAAAATATCAGTGTGTTTTGTTGTTGTTAAATGTCGCTAAAAAATAGTTATGTCTTTCTTTATGTTATGTCTTTCTTTTTGTTTTAATTGATTCAATTGTCGATTTTTGCAAAATTAAAATTTTGAGTTGAGTCACTTTTAAACTATGTTTGCAATATGTATTTAAACATATAGAAACTTAACATAAATTGTTCTTTGGATAAATAATTAAAATTGTATAATTATTAAAATATAAATTTTTAAATTATTAAAATCAGGGACCGTAAAAATTATTCCTTTTTTTCATAAAAGTCAGTTGATAACAGTTATTTTTTGAATTTTATTTTTTTGAGCAAAAACAACAGCTAATTTAATTTGGAATTCGGCTGATTTTTTGTTTCTGATAACATCAAACACTTGTTCAAAATTAAGTTCAGTTGGCAGAAAAATATGAAAAAGATATACAAAGGAACACTTAATCGCCGACACTCGGATTACGTTTTACTTTCCAAGCAAATTCAGTTAATTAATATTATTATTAAAAGGCAAGTTGAACTTGAACAATCTCAGTTCTTTAGTGAGAAAATAAAAAATATTAAGCCAGGCCCAAATGCGCACAAAAAGTTTTACAACACCATAGGTTACAAAAGAAATAAGTGTTTAAGAAAACTGTCCGTTGACGGTATTGTTATAGAGGATGAAACTCAGAGATTAGTTACATTAACTGAACATTTTTCCAACATTTATATTGGTTCTGTTCCTATTAGAGATGTTTCTGATGTAGTTAACAGAACAATTTCTAGTACTCAGTAGTGCGATTCTGTAAAATTTAACGATCCGACAATCGCAAAATATATCGACAGCTACAGTTGTTTGCACTAACGATTAAGTAATTGGCTAACTGCACCTTAACGATAGTCAACAAATCTGTTTTTCTATTTAATTAAATTGTAAACGAGTGGCATCTCTGTCAAAATAAGCGAAAAACACCAAGAAGAATAGAAAAAAAATCAAATCACTTCATGTTTGGCAGGATGATTTTATGTTTATGTTTAATTTCTTTATCTTTGTTTATTTATTTGAGTATAAAATAATGAATTGAATACGTTATTTAATTTTTTTGTATTTATATAAAAAGTTTTTTCAATAAAACCAAAATATTTTCAATATTTTATTTTTATTTATGTATGATGACATCTCAACTCAAAAATTTAAATTTTTAACGATTAAATAAACAACACAAAAATTGTTATCTTTTAGATAACAATATCAGCTGACTTTAACAACAGCGAATATCGTTTAAAAATTTTACTGAATAGCAAAATCGATAATTTTGTGTTTTCTTTTTTTAACGATTCGATTACCGTTAAAAGAAGTTACTGATTCGCGCTACAGGAATACATTTTATGTTCTAATTCTACTTTTTCTGCTCACAAAACGCAAAAGAGTTCGAGACTTGTAACCTTAGGTGAAGTAATACATCTTGTTTAAGATATTAATAACAAAAAATATCACGGTTTAGATAATACTTCTAATTTCATTATTAAAAAACTACCAACAAAAGCTTTTGAATTTCTGTTGATAATATTTAATCATTGCATTATTCAGAAGAAACCAAACAATTTTAAAATTAATAATTTAAGACCCATTTCATTACTATCAAATTTAGGCAAGTTGTTCGAAAATGTGTTACGCCGAAAAATGGATTTTGGAATATTAGAGCCATATATTCCAGAATTACAGTTTGGTTTTAAAAAAGGCCATTCTACTGTTGATGCTGTGCTGAAGCTTGAAGATGATGTTATTAACCATCTTCGCATTAAGCATTGTACAGTAACGGTTTCTATGGACGTGGAAAAAGCATTCGACCATGCACATCACTTTGGAATTCTATTCAAAATGATCCAGATTGGTTTTGACTCCTCAATTGTTAAAATTGTTAATAGTTTTTTTTCTAGCAAAATGTTTTGTATCCAATTTATCGGGTTTTGGGAATATTAGTTGTGGTGTTCCACAAGGCTCGTTTTTTAGCTCCTCATCTATATATTATGTTTATGCATGATTTTCATCACTTTAATAGAAATTCTGTAGGTATTTTATACGCCGATGACTCTTTGCTTTACTCCCACAATGAGTCACCCATTACCAGCTTTTAAATCACCTCTCAATAGTGAAATTGTTTTATAATGATTGGGGAATTAAATTAATGCATCAAAATCTGAGTAAGACTTTAAGTCTGTTCCTCGAAGGGACGGAAATTCCATTTAGAGAAAATCTAAAATATCTTGGTATATCATTTAATAAGCTTTTGAAGTTCAATAAGCATGCAAGGCAAGTGATAAAATAATCATATCAAATTATTGGCACGTTTTCTAAAATTTTACATAATAAAGATTTACCAATAAAAACAAAATTGTTATTTACACAACCAGCATAAGACCTGTTTTTTTTTTATATGGATTCCCAATTTGGTTTAGTATATCACCGACAATTGTTAAGGAATTGGAAATTTTAAAGCGTAAAGTTTTAAGCTGTTGATTGGGAAATATTTTGAATCTTTCTCCAAAGGTATTTCGAATTTATCTATTTATAATTAATCATTATATCCCCATTGGTCAATATGTCAGTGATATTTTAAAGAGGTTTATACTAAAAATATCTAATCATGAAAACAAATTTGTTAAAGATATTTTTAATTCTCAACGAGACTTTAACTGGTCAAATATTAATTATTTGTCTCCTATTGGTTACATGAATGAAGAATGTATTCGCTCTGAGTTATCTATTTCTTTATGTCCCAATTTTATAGGAAAAGTACTCCTGGTACTCATAGGGGTTGATTTACCCTTTCTAAATTTATTTTTAGTTTTGCGTTTGTTTTTGTTTTTTTTTTTTTATTAGTATGTAATATTAGGTTTAAGTTAGTTTTAAGTTTATTTTAAGAGATACACTCTCTTGCTATGTAAGCCCCGGGAGCAAGGGCGTTGAAATAAAAATAGCTTGTTATACAATTTTCACTATATCGCACCTTTACCTCTAAAGTGGGTCAACTCAAAATTTACAATTTCTCAGTAGAGGCAAAAAACGGTTTTTTTAATATTTACTATAAAATTTAAAAACATTTGGTTCATTGTAAAAATTGCGAATACTAAGTATACAACAGTAGTTGTTTTTGCCATTTTTTCGGCGATCATCAAAAATAACAAGTTTTTTGGGTGCAACTCAAAATATGTCTTTTTAGTGGATTCTAAAGAAGCCACTCTTATAACACAAGGAGGGTTACAACTGTATTTTTTTTTTTTTTTTTTTTTGCGAAAGACTAAAAAACCCGATGTAAGATTTTTACAGTTGATAGATATGACCATTGTGTATCGGTTTCTTCCAAAATATTAAAATTGAAAAATTTTTAGTTGACACACTTTAGAGGTACAGGTGCGATATATTGAAAGCATGGCTGCAATTCCATAAATATTGTATATAAGATCACACTATAGTCTTAATTTATCTTTTATTATTGTTGCTGTATCATTATATTGTAAAAAAAAGCGTAAATAAATTTAAATTTTAACTTTAAACTTTTTCAAACAAAAATAACAGTTATTTTTATTTTGTCAAACAAAAATAACAGTTATTTTTTGATTTTAATTTTTTCAAACAAAAATAACAGTTATTTGTTGATTTGCATTTTTTCAAGCAAAAATAAAAGTTAACATTGTTATGGTTTCTACAGTATGATTTATATACTTAAACAAAAAACACGGCATAATAACTAATGACAATTTTATGAAATTGATAACTATACAGAAAAATGTATGGATGTTGATGAGGATTTGTTGGAATACTGGAACGGGAAGAATAATGTCTTTTCCTGGCTACGTAGCCTGGCATCTCTTGTGCATTCTGTACCTGCGACAGAAGTTACTCTCGAAAGATCCTTTTCAGTCCTCAAACTGATTCTATTTTGTTTGAAAAAATAAAAATAAAAAAAAACAAGAAAATTATAGTCGGTCTAGACCGACTATACGATACCCTATACCATGCGTTTGGAAACCCTATCTCTTAGGCCCAACTAACTGGACATAGAAAATAAGCAAAAACCAAAGTTGAGTGGGATTTTTATTAATTTTTTTGGCTGCAGATATGAAAAAGTTCATATCGGATGCTATATCTATATGGGGACTAGGTCCAAAAATGGACCGATCCTGACTATGGTTGGTAACGTCTCTTGTATTTTGCAAAAACATATACAAACACAATTTGAGAAGAATCAGTGCAATATTTTTGTATTTTAATAGATTTAAGTGAATATCGGGAAGCAGCTCTGTAAGGGGCCAAAGGGATCATTTTTGGACTACTCATTAATGGATGTAATGAACGCATACACACCCAATTTGAGTAAGATCTATATGACAATTTGGATCTTATGGCAATTTATGTCGATTTCATAGGGGTAATTTGTATGGGGGCTAGGCCTGAACATGGACCGAATTTCACCAATTTCAATAGCGTTCATCCCATGGCCGATAAAAGCTTATATACCAAATTTCATCAAAATATATTCATATTTGCGACCTGCACTTTGATTACAAGCTTTACATGGACACACAGACGGACGGACGGACGGACGGACGGACATTGTTAAATCAACTCAAAAAGTGATTCTGATTCGATCGGTATAATTAAAGATGGGTCTGGGTCAAATATTTTTGGTTGTTACAAACAGCAGCACAAAGTCATTATACCCAAACCACATAGTGGTATAGGGTATAAAAATGTTTCTTTCTCGAAAAATAAAAATCAAGATTTTTAAGACCAATACATTTTATCATGTAGTAGTTCAATAGGATGGATATTAGGGCGGGTCGACTTAAAAATCGCTTAAGTGACAAAGAAAATCGTATTCTAGGGATCAAAATAAGAAACTTTGCCAGAGAAACCATACCTCCAAAATGAATTCTGATGTCCCGACTTTTGACTTGTCTGTCTCACTTTGACCCATTTAAAGTGCCCCAATCGAGTCCAAATGTATGAACGAGCCCCACTAACTTTGGAGGGCGGAACCACACATGCCAGTGGCACACCTCCTGGAATTCTCTGGGGGGTTCCCCATACAAACATTTCAAAAAATCACCCTTTTTTGTTTAGAATTGAGCTGACTATGTTTGAATTAATGTTAAAATTAACACTCGTACGTATACGTATCTTCTACTCTGCTAATAAATAATAATCATACGGCTTGACTATGTTATGTTATTCAAAAATATCGATCGGATGAGGGTAAATAACTTTTAGATCACTGCGTGACTATGCGTGACTCTGCGTGACTACCCCAAAATACATCTGTAGTCACAACAGGACTATGGGCCAAGTTTCAGATCAATTGCATGAGGGGCAGACAGACAGACAGCTCAAAAGTCGGGACATCAGAATTCGTTTTAGAGGTATGGTTCCTTGGGAAAAGTTTCTTATTTTGATTCCTAGAATATGATTTTCCTTGTCTCTTGAGCGATTTTTTTGCCTCCTTACAAATCGACCCGCCCTATATGCTTTTTATATCCTATACCACTATGTGGTTTGGGTATAATGAATTTGTGCTTCTGTTTGTAACTACCAAAAATATTAGACCTGGACCCATCTTTTATTATAGCGATCGACACAGAATCACTTTCTGAGACGATTTATCGATGTCAGTCCGTCCATCCGTCCGTCCGTCCGTCTGTGTGTCCATGTAAACATTGTAATCAAACTATAGGTCGTAGATATGAATATATTTTCATGAAATTTGGTGTATATAAGCTTCTGTCGGCCATAGGATGAAAGCTGTTGAAATTCGTTCCACGTTCAGACCTAGTCCCCATATGAATGACCACTATGAAATCGACATAAATTGCCATAAGATCCAAATTATCATATAGATCTCAGTCAAATTGGGTTTGTATGTGTTTATTATATCCACTAATCAGTAGTCCAAATAAAATTCCTATAGGACAATTCTTAGTCATAGGCCCCATATAGAGCTGCAAAAAATATTCCACAGATGTTTCTCAAATTTGGTTTGTATATATTTTTTCGAAATATAAGTGACTTTACCAAATATGGTCAGGACCGGTCCATTTTTCGACCTAGCCCACCTATAAAAATAACAACCGATATGAACTTTTTCATATCTGCAGCCAAAAAAAAATTAATAACAATGCCACTCAAATTTGGTTTATGCTTATTCTTATATCGAATTAGTTGGACCGAAAAGACAGGGTCTCTAAACTATGGTATGGTATGGTCTAGACCGACTATAATTATCTAACTTGTTTGTTTTGAAATGTCAAAATAACTATTATTTTCGGTGCCTGATTAAAATTGAATTTCTACTGGCGTATTGGGGACATATTTAAAATATGAGATTTCATTTAGAGAATATTGAATTCCAAAAGAGTTTTCCTCAATAGAATCTAAATGAAAACCGCTAGCATTTTCTGCAATATTTTTAAATCCCTAATTTATCTTCCAATACCATTTTCAGTTTGGTTTTACTGGTTTCAGCTAGTTTCCCTTCCATATCATTTATTCTACAAACGCCATCATTCAATAATTTATTTTGTACACTCAGTGAACTAAATCCTTCTAACTTGATTATGTATTCACTTGTAAAAGCATAATTTGAATAAAAAATGATAATCGTCATGTAATGTGAGTTGAATTTAATATCTCTTTCATATTCTTTTTTTTTATACCCTATACCACTATGTGGTTTGGGTATAATGAGTTTGTGCTGCTGTTTGTAACTACCAAAAAATATTTGACCTAAACCCATCTTTTACTATACCGATCGACTCAGAATCACTTTCTGAGTCAGAATCACTTTCTGAGTCGATTTAGCAATGTCCGTCCGTCCGTCCGTCCATTCGACTCTGTGTCCACGTAAAGCTTGCAATCAAATTATTCATATAAGATTCCATCGGCCATATGATGAACGCTGCTGAAATAGGTGAAATTCGGTCCATGTTCAGACCTAGCCCCAATACAAATGACCCCTATGAAACCGATATGAAGTGCCATAAGATCCAAATTATAATATAGATCTCAGTCAAATTGGGTTTGTATGTGTTTATTGCATCCATTAATCAGTAGTCCAAAAATAATCGCTATAGGACAATTCATAGTCATAGATCCCATATAAGCTGCTTCCCGATCTTCACTTAAATTTATCAAAAAACAAAAATATTGCACAGATTTTTCTCAAATTTGGTTTGTATATATTTTTTCAAAAAACAAGTGACTTTATGGTCAAGATCGGTCCATTTTTCGACCTAGTCCGCATATAAATACCCGATATGAACTTTTTCATATTTTCAGCAAAAAAATTAATAACAATGCCTCTCAAATTTGGTTCATGCATATTTTCTATATCGAATTATTTGGACCGAAAGATAGGGTCTCTAAACCATGGCATAGGGTATCATATGTTCGGTCTAAGCTGACTTTATTTTTCTTACTTGTTTTATTTTATTAAAGCTGCATTGGCTTTAGCTATTTCATCTGTAACATATTGTAATTGGTCAATATTTTGTTCATAATATTTAACAGCATCTATCCCGGTTCCCCATCTTGTAAGTATAGGCTGTGAAGGAAAAGATATTTGAGGACATTTTTCCTCAAATATTGCTACACGTGATGGCGATTTTAGAAATCAATAAATCCTTCGAAATCAATAAATCTATATCTTCAAACTGGTTTCTTATTTCCTCAGCGAGACAAGTCATGTACTAAACAGGATAAAATATCTTAAGTGCCTTTGCACGTTTTTCTATATAAGGGGCTGCATCAGCCAAAAATAAAAGAATTAAATTTTTACTAAAAGCCAGTGCCAAGAGATTGAATGGATCATTAAAAGCTCGAAAAATTGTTGAATGGTTTGCTTTCTCTAGCTCAACTACGTTGAGGAAAATTTTTTTTTTATCCAACATACCAACAGTTACGTTTGCAACATAACGCCTGCAATATTTGTAGTTTCGTCACCCACTAAAAAGTTTTTATTTCTTTAAACCACATAATTTTTTCATAGTATAGACCCGGTGAGAATTGTCTTATTTGCGTAATTTTTAAGCAATTTTCTTAAATTATAGTTATTTAATTATATAATATAAAATATTGGCAGAAATAAAGGCATAACGTAAATTCTGGTAAAATTTGGTTCACACGTGCTTGTTAGTTAGAGAACATTTTTCAGTAGAACGCTCATACAATTCCGAAACTTTTTCGCTTTTCCGTGCTACCTATATAAGAACTTCCTGTGAAAATTCACTCCCTTATTGCAAATCTTACAAAGTAATATTTTTCCATCAGTTTTAAAAACAGAGTATTTCTTAACGTATTTTTGAAAATTTACTGGTTTGGGCCTCGGCCTATTGCCTTCCAAATAAATTGTTAAATACAGCAAATAGTTTAATAGTTGAAAAAAAAATAGTCACAATTTATCGTCCAGTAATTGTAAGACAAAGATAGGTACTAATTAAGTTGTGTTGAATTTCTTGAAATTGTAGCACATTTTTAAAATGATAGAAGCTTGCTGTGATTTGGTCACTATTTATTTTAATTCACATATGACACGTATAATATATAAAAACAGAACCAGAGTTGTATTTTTTAACAGAGCTTGTAAGGAATTCTTAAATTCCATTTTAAATTAATTAAAAAATAATGGAACAAAATTGAAAAAAAAATTTTAAAATATATAAAAAGATTTAAAAATATGCAAAAACATGCATTTAAAGCAAAATATGCAAAAACATATAACTACAAATCGATGGCATTTCATTGCAAATTTATTGATTCGGATAGATATTTAGTCTATACCCAATATAAATTGTCAAGTAATAATATGTATTTGCATGGAATTCCTTGACCAACTTATAACTAATGTCATTGATTCTAATTTTCTGACATTCACAGTTGTCTTAATCAGCCCAATTACGAATATTCTCAAGGAATTTCATTCTCACGGAAAATACTTTTCTCGAGAAAAAAAATTCTCCAATTATAAATTCCAAAAATTGAATAAGTGGCATCATCGAATTTCGAAGCCAGTTGTTTTGCTTATTGACATTAAATTTTCTATTTTTTTTTGTGTGTGCAAACGAATATAAATTTATTTTAAAGAAAAATTAAATAAAAAATTAATAGCATATCTATGATGCGAGAATTTGTGGAGGAAATTATTGTTGTAGAATAACAACAACGAAATAGTTAATAGATTGCTAGAAGTCAATTGCGGGCTGAACCTATGGAAAACGCAATCAATGCCTGAACTGGATTTCATTAAAGTTAAGAAAAGTTGAAGTTGTGCTTTATTTGTGGTCTTCAACCTACAAGAATAATAAAATATTAATTTTTTTATTTTTTATATTTTGTTTTATCAAAATACTTTATACATTTTTATGTAAACTCTCGTCTGTTTTGCAAGGGAAATTTTCTGAGGGAAAAAACTAAAATCAAGTGCATTGAGAATAACTACTTTTCTCCCATCGAATTTCTTTTCCGAAAGAATTTTTATTCATAATAGGGTAAAAGGGAGAAGTGAGATATTTCATGTGGAATTTTTGTTTAGAATTGGGCTGAATATGTACAAATTTCTAGTTTTTATTCCAGAGAAAAATTACAATTAAACACAAGCTTAAAAATAAAAGCGTTAATTCTATCAAAAAGCAAACAATTTTGGAAAGATAAAATAGGGAGGAATATAGAATTTTTGGAGGGAGATAATTTAGAGAATAACTTTTAGAAATTTAAAGTTTGATGAAATTATTTAATCATAAAGTTAAATAAAATTTAATCATAGAGCTAAATAATTGATTTTTAAATTGAAATAATTGACTTATATTCTGAAAATTCCAAAAAAAAAAAAAAATAAATAAATTGATTCCAAGCATACTGACCAGGATGGTCTCATGGAGGCCACCCACAGATCCCGATGAAACTATAGTATATTATAAATTACGAGAAATGTAATTACATAAAATGTAATATTTTTTTTAGCTGCCCAGTCATATATTTATTAAACTCTTTCTTTTAATGCATGCTCTCTCTGTCTGCCATGGGGCAGCCTCATTCCCCCTGATCCAAGTGACCTGAAATTTGTCCCATAGTCTTGTTGTGACTATATATAAATTTTGGTGTGTCACGCATAATCACGGAATGCTTTCAAACCCATTTCCCTTATCCGATCGATCTGAAACTTGGTCGATAGACTTGCCAGGAAGAAATATTACCTTTGACAAAGTCGCGCACAGTCAAGAAGAGAAACTGACAATGGACTGAACTTTCTTATATAACTAGCTGACCCGGCAAACGTTGTTTTGTCATATAACATATTTCTAGTGAATATTTTTGTTGTTAACTATGATGATTTGTATTTAACACCCATTTTTCGCAAAACTTCTCACACTCCTCATTCTTGAATTCACACTTATTTTCAAGACTGCCGGGTTTATAGTACTCCAAATAATTTTGTTTTTGTATGGAAGGTACCAACCCACTAACCAAATGGTGCCAATTTTTGATAAGACTAGATAGAGTAAAGACCAATTGACATGCAGAAAGTTTCAAAACTCTGGCATCATAGTACTCTAGATATATGATGATATGTGTCTACCATGTATAGAGGTGCCAGGCCCACTTGTTTTATCCTGCCCATTTTTAGTCCGACTTATCACACTACTATCCCATGTACTCCTACAAAGTTTCAGAACTCTTGATATCATAGAGCTCCAGATGTATGATGTTAAAAATTTTTATATATGGTAGGTGCCACACCCACGTCATTTATTCATATAAAATATAGCCTATTTTACTTTTGCGATACAAATTTACACACTGCGAAAATCTTAAGAAGATCGGTCCTATGATTTAGCCACCTATTAATGTCAATCCCACAAACAAGAAAGTTTTATACATATATATATATATATATATATATGTATAGACAAATTATGTCTTTCAAATTCTTGTATGTATATTTATACCATATACCACTATGTGGTTTGGGTATTATGACTTTGTGCTGCTCTTTGTAACTACCAAAAATAATTGACCTCGACCCATCTTTTATTATAACGATCGAATCAGAATCACTATCTGATTCGATTTACGGATGTCCGTCCATCCGTCCGTCTGTGCGTCCATGTAAAGCTTGTAATCAAACTGCAAGTCGCAAATATGAATATATTTTGATGGAATTTGGCAAATAAGCTTTTATCGGATATAGAATGAACACTGTTAAAATTGGTGGGAATCGGTCCATGTTCAGACCTAGCCCCCATACAAATGACCCCCTATGAAATCGACATAAATTACCATAAGATTCAAATTGTCATATAGATTTTACTCAAATTGGGTTTTTATGCATTTATTACATCCACTAATGAGTAGTCTAAAAATGATCCCTTTGGGACAAGTCTTAGTCAAAGGCCCCATATAGAGCTGCTTCCCGATCTTCACTTAAATTTACAAAACACAAAAATATTGCACTGATTCTTCTCAAATTTTGTTTGTATATATTTTTGCAAAATACAAAAGACTTTACCAACCATAGTCAGGATCGGTCCACTTTTGGGCCTAGTCCCCATATAGATATAGCATCCGATATGAACTTTTTCATATCTGCAGCCAAAAAAATTAATAAAAATCCCACTCAAATTTGGTTTATGATTATTTTATATGACCAGTTAGTTGTACCCATGAGATAGGGTCTCTAAATGCATGGTATAGGGTATCATATAGTCGGTCTAGACCGACTATAATTTTCTTACTTGTTTTATACATATTTTGATTTTGATCTAAATTTTAATATTTTATGTGGTTTATAAATATAATTTAAAAAATGCGAATTAATTTTGTGCATACACCTTCCTAGACGCATGTTTCAGTTGGATATTTTCTATATTTCAGTATATATTTTAAGCATATTTTCCATTTTTTAATGCGTGTAGTAATAGCACCGGATTGACCAAAGAATACTATAATTATTGTATCAAAATATGTTGGTTACAAAGAAGTCCACTGGAATATAATAAAGTCCATACAACTACACACAGAAAACGGATTCGTTGTGACAACCGAATTTGTTGCCAAAAGAATTTTTGTAGTCCTATGGACTATCACATTATTCTGTTGTGATTACTGAATTATATTGTCCAAAAAATCGTAGAATCGACTCTATGAATTGTCAAATTTAGTTGAGACTATGGAATTTATAATTTTTTATTGATTGTGATTACAATTTATTTGAGAAACCAATTTCAAATTTTTAATTTTTCCATAAGAAATTATATATATATATTTATATATATGCCGGAGTACTGACTGGCACTACTGAAGTTTAAAAAAAAGCAAGAACAGAAACGATTCAATAGTCAAAGAGAGCAGTAGCAGCAAGTCGAGATTGCCTCGTTTTTAATATCAAAAGAAAATAAATTATTTAAAATAAATAAATTATTTTATTTTATCAAATTTTGAGTGAAAACCCGACATATATATCAAATACATAATTTACATAATAAAAACAAATTTACATGATAAGTATAAATTTACAAGTCACATATTTTTAATATTGGTTAATGTTCTGATTTTTTAACATTTAAAGAATTTAGAAAATTATAGCTTGTCTGCACAGTTCGATAAGGTTAATTGTTGTTATTTTTTACTTCATTTACTAACATTGCCTTCCATACACTTATATTAATATATTTAGTAATTTTATATAACACAACATAATCTGTAGAAAGTGACGAAAAGTAAATTTACCTTTTGAATTTTCCGGTAGATTTTTGAGCGGTCTTCCTGGGTGTCAACTTGGAAGCAGTTTTACCGGCTGCCAGGGCAGAATTTTCTTAAATAATCATGGCAACATTGGTAGGTTTGACAAGAATTTCACATTGGCTCCTCAAAGTGCTGACGGTCTTTTTATCTGGCAATATGAAAAGCATAGTCGATACTTTCGCGATCGGGTGACACTGTTTTGGCACCTGAACAATAGGTTGCTTTCTTGGGATCCTGGGGACCATTTATTAGCATACATTATCCATACAGAATCAATCCTAAAAGAGTAAATTTTGCTAAATTGTTATTGTCTGAAATATTACATATTTGCCAGCTGCTGCACCAATATTTGTTAACAATGTAATTTCTCTCGTGCAACTTACAAAACGAAAACAAAGTTCTAAAAGCTATGTTTGTACAGAATTTGTTTCAAATAATTGTTACAAAAATATAACAATAACAAAAAAGAATGCCCATATGATAATGAACTTACCAAATCGTAGAGTCTGCTTTAGTGAACCTTAAATGTGAAAGTTTTAAAAGCAAATAAAAGTTTCAAATATATTTGTAGTTAAGGTGAGTAAGTAGCGTGCTCGCCTGTCATGCGGGGGTTGTGGGTTCGATTCCCTACAGAGGCGTTGGTCTGTCGCTGCAAAAACCAGCCAAATGGTCTTTGTCATCCGGCTTATCCCTGGACCCAAATTAAATTAAAAACTTAGTTTGCATTGTAATTAATAAATATATTGTAAAATAAATAAATATATTTGTAGTTTTTTAAAATCTATTTTCCCAAAAAGACAAATAAATTGAAAATTCAATTGCTTTAAGCACTATCTGATTTGGTATTTACAACAAAATTTGATTTTCCTTTTGGCTAAAAATGCCAAAAAGAGGCTAAAATGTTGTAGTTCGTACGCTATAACAGAAGAATGATTCAAAATTATAAAATTACAATTTTCCACAATTTTTCACAATATCAGATTGTACATTTTCGGCTTAAAATATGTTGTTCTAATATAGTTGTTGCATTTTATACTAATTTTTATTAATATAGTTGCGTCAATTGATAGAGATTGATTAATTTGTATAAAGAGATTAATGGTTAAACTGAACTGATTTTATTATCGTAGGCACTTTAATTTTAAAAGAAATACATTTCTAAGTTTATTAGTACAGAAAATATAAATCATTTCATAATTTTTAAAAATTGCAATTCATTTTCTTATTGCGAAATTCAAATTCTCTAGTGGTAACAAAATTCTGCCTAATTCTTTTTCTGTGTGTATTATATTGTACCTCAATATAACAAAAAAAATCCAATTTTAATTAATAATATTCTATAAATGCAACAAATTCCTCCTAGAAAAACCACTAAAACTACACCACCACTAAGCAATTTAACTAATTTATCTACTCACAACATAAACAGTATAAACTAACAAGCTAATACCATACATTTTTCACACAAAAATACACAATCACATGCCGATACATATTTCTAGAGAAAACAAAATGTACGATTTTCTAGTACTCCTTTATACGTTTTTGTTAAATGAACCACATTATTATGTACACCCACAAATCAAAGCGGAATTATTATTACTTATGACCATTTAATTGGACTTTTATATATTTTATTACCACGATGTACCATCACCACCGCCACCATAAATATGAACAACTCAAAAAAGGAAAAAAAAAACAAATATAACTCCAACTATTTGAAGTTGTTGAACATACTACAAAGTCAATTTGCCAAATTACACTGAACAAACAAATAAAACATTACCAAAGAAACGATGAATAGAATTTTTCCCACCAATGCACAATGGGAGAGTGTATAAAGAATTTAGAAAATAAATTACAAGAAAATTAATGGGTCAACGAAAAGAGGTAACTAAATTTAGCTAACGTCAAATTGAGGAGTATTTTAATTATGAATAACTTGTCAACAAATAATTGGGAAAAAGAAATTTTTAACACCAATAAATTAAAAAACTAACCCATAAAAACCAGCTCTCTCTCTAAAATATCTCTTTATGATAAACTCACACAAATTAGTAATGCAATGCCTTTTTAGAACTCGCAATATTTTGTATTGAATAACTACTTTATATTGAATAATTATGAGAGGTGCCACCCCCTGATCCAATCCCGCTCATTTTCGGCACGACTATTCACATCAACACTAGATGACCGCACACCAATTATTAAAGATTTCCTTGTTAAAAAACTCGAGATAATAATTATTTTGTACGAGAGATGCCAACCCCCATGATCCGATCGTCGCCACGAGTCTGCCTGCAAAGTTTCAGCTCGGTTGGATCACGGGAAAAGTAAAAAAGAAATATAAGAAAACTAAAGCCGAATATACGATACCCTTCACCACGAATTTAATAAAAAAAGTCTTAAGTCCAATTAATTGGATGAAGAAAGAAATCGTTACTAATTTCTATTCCACAGTGATGAAAAAGTTAATATTGAATGCTTTTTTCATATGGGGACTTGGAGAAAAATGGCCGATTCTGTTATTTGTTGTAAAAGCATACATTTAAGCCAAGATTTAGAAAAAGTAATATTTTTTATGTATTTATATCATTATCGGTAAGCAGCTTTATATGGGGACTATGACTACGTATTGTCCTGCAGGGTTTTGTTTGGAATATTCACATACAGAAGTAAAGTTTGACTGAAATCTATTTGATAATCCGGATATTAGAGCATTAGCACTCATTATGGCCGACAAAGGCTTATATACAAACCATATACACAAGGTTTACATGGACATGCAGATAGACATACAGATCGACGGACATCACTAAATCAGCTCAGAAAATTATTCTAAGCCGATCGGTATAACAAAAGATTAGTCTTGATCCAATATTTTTAAGAGTTAAAAACATTATGAAAAACCCGTTATACCCTAGCCAAAGAGTGGTATAAATATTCCAGCCAAAAAAAAAATAAAAATCATTTTTTATTAAACAAATTATTTCCATAACTATAATGCGAGTTAAATAACTTTAAATAAAAATAGTGAAAAGAAAAATATTATATCAATTCATCTGGCTTTATTGGATAGATAATTTTATGTGATATATGTTTAAATATGACTTGGGTTACTGGCAATCTGGTATCCTAATATTCAAACTCCAATAACTCGTCGAATGTTGGTTTCCATGCGTTCTATAGTCTCCAATTTATCTGCGTAGACGAGTGACTTTGCATAATCAAAAAAAAAAATAATGTAATAGGGTTAATCGTACAATCTTGGTGGCCGATTAACAAGAACTTTACGTTAAATTAATCGTTTATCAAAAGTTTTTTTGAGTAAATCCATTGTAGCGGGCGCTGTGTAGCATGTGGCAACGTAATGTTGAAACCTTATGTCAATGAGATTAATGCTAGCAAATTGAGGTACAAAAACACTTGTAGCCATTTCTCTACACCGTTCACCGTTCAAAGTAACATTTTGCCCATCATCGTTTTTGACGATATTTAAACCAATAACTTCCTAGGCTCATAAAGCGCACCAAACAGTATTCTTCTGTGGATGTAAAGGTATTTCGATAAAGGCTTGTGGATTATCTTCTCTCCAAATGCGACAATTTTGCTTATTTATGTACCTATTCAATGAAAAACAAGTAAGAAATTATAGTCGGTCTAAACCGACTATACGAAACCCTATACCATGGTTTAGAGACCATGTCCCTTCAGTCGATATAGAAAATAAGCATAAACCAAATTTGAGTGGCATCATTATTATTTTTTTTTGCAGATATGAAAAGGACAAGGTCTGAACATGGACCAAATATCACCAATTTCAATAGTGTCCATCCTTTGGCCGATAAAAGTTTATATACCAAATTTCTTTAAAATGTATTCATATTTAAGACCTGTGGTTTGATTACAAGGTTTACATGGACACACAGACGGACGGACAGACGGACAGACGGACGGACAGACGGATATCGCTAAATCGGCTCAGAAAGTGATTCTTAGTCGATCGGTATAATAAAAGATGGGTCCAGTTCAAATATTTTTAGTAGTTACAAACAGCAGCACAAAGTCATTATAGCCACACCACATAGGGGTTTAGGGTATCTACATATAATATTAATAGGCTAGGCGATTTCTTGTGACTGATGTTTTGTTCTACCGTTTTATCCAGATTTGGACCCAACGTATATTATTTTAATGGTCTTTCTTTTTATCCGTTTTGCAGATATACAGATTTTAAAATTTTTTCCTATATTTTGAGTAAATTCCATTTAAAGTTGCTACTACCACATACATAAAATTATATAAGGCTATGTGTGTGTTTATTAAATTTATTAATGTATTTGTAATAAAAATGAGTATGCTTTTTGTATTGATTTGTGAATTGGCTATAATTGATTAGCATACTTTTAGGGTCTTTATATAATGAAAAAATAAAGTTTCCTAGAATTTGCGCTTGAATTTCGAGGGCTGGAATCTGCTAGTAATTTCATAAAACCTTAATATAAAATAATTTTATATATATAAAAACTATAACAAAAACGGAAATTAATTTTTAGTTAAATTCAAAAAATAAATTAAAAAATTGTAGGAACACCCAAGTTTTTTTATTCTAATATTTATAATGTAATTCCTTATAAAGGGTCCGCCTAATAATTTTTTTTTTTTTGAAAATGCTATAAAAAAAACTACTGAATATGATCTCAAATTTCTTTTTTTATTTGAAAGTACAATCCTTCCGGTTAATAAACGGAAAATAATTTCATTCAAGTGGCTGCCTCGGCTGGCCATGCAGTAGCCTACACGATCGGTCCAATTTTTAAGCACATTATCGATTGTATGCAGCTGTATTTCACCAATGGCTTCACGAATATTATCCTTTACAGCGTCAATTGTCTCTGGTTTGTTGGCGTAATACTTATCTTTGAGGGCACCCCACAAATGGTAGTCCAACGGTGTCAAATCGCAGCTCCGAGGTGGCCAAACGACATCAGCTCTGCGGCTGATAATGCGATCTTCAAAAACAGGGCGCAAAACATCGAGTGTAGCTTCGGCTGTGTGGCACGTAGCGCCGTCCTATTGAAACCAAATGTTGCCAATATCCTCCTCTTCAATTTTTGTGAACAAAAATTCGTTCAACATGACCCGATAACGATCGCCATTGACTGTAACGGTCACTCCCTGCTCATTTTCGAAGAAAAATGGCCCAATTATGACTCTGGACCAAAATCCGCACCAAACAGTGACTCGTTTTGGGTGTATCGACTTTTCAGTGTATGCGTGCGGGTTTTCTGTGCCCCAAATGCTACAATTTTGCTTGTTTACATACCCGCCAAGATCAAAATGAGCTTCATCTGAAAAGATGATTTTTTTTGGAAAAATCGGCATCTTCTGTAAGTCGATCGCAGGCCCACTTAGCGAAGCGAAAACGCATTGGATGGTCAGTTGGCTTCAACTCCTGAACCAATTGGACTTTGTATGGCGTCATACCAAGGTCTTTATGCAAAATTCGTCTCAATGATGCCTCCGAAATGTTCAATTCTTGAGAACGACGGTGAATTGATGTTGATGGCACTTCACGCACACTTTCCGCCACAGCAGCAATATTCTCGGGTGTACGCACTGTTTTTGGCTTTTCACGCTTTATTTTATCGATGAGGATGCCAGTTTCTTTCACTTTTTTCACAATATAACGAACATAAGGAGCTGACGGTGCTTCTCTTCTTCCAAAATCCGTACGCAATTTTCGCACACATTCTGCAACATTACCATGATTTTCAAAGTAATGTCGCAATATTTCCCAGCGTTGTTCAAGCGTACACACAACCATATTCGTTCAGCGGAAGGATAAAACTAATTATCCGTCAAATCAGACATGAGCTAAGTGTTACCATTCACGAAATAAGCACTAGTTGGAAAAAAAAACGTTAGATGGCGGACCCTTTACTTCTGCTTGGTTTTCACTATGTCATAAAAACTGACGACAAACAATTGCATCAGCTGATATCTCGTTTGCATTTCATCTTATAAACTAACAAAAAATTTGGCTGTCAAACAAAAACAAATTACTAACATGTTGGCAATTTCATTTTAGATGTCAATATTGCCATGGGTTGCAAATGACAAAATATTCCACACCATTTTCATACAACTGACAATAAACGACAAACAATCATTTTGTGGCATTGTAAAGAAGCCATAACTTAGTATTTGTTTCCGGGATTCTGACCGTTGTCCTTGGTGACGATTTAGTTTTAAAATTTTATACTTATACTTTTAAAATATTTTCTGGTTTCGCAAATAATTATTTCAATGCCTCACATGTACACCCTGCACAGTGGTGTGGAGGGTAAAATTAAAATAAATGAGCACTAACTTTTTAAAGTTTATAATATTTAGTTTTTTGTTGTTCTTTTGTAAAATAGTAATCTAGTAAACTTTTATTTTTTTGTTAACGCACACAAATAAAGTAATTGTAAAAGCTATAAAGCAAATAAATGAGAATTCTTTTAATATATTTTTTATAAAAGAATCTATTTAAATTTTAAAACTAACGGTGAGCACACAATTTTTAAGTCAGCTAGATAAAGTATATAGTTACAGGACACACGATATAATTTATGCATTTAATTTTGCTAAAAATAAAAATTCATAATTTTTTTTCATTCATGTACCAAAGTACAATCCTTGCTATTAGTTATAGAATATACTACAACATTCAAATGACTTGCTCGACTGGCCTTTCAGCAGGCCATAAGATCAACCCAATTTTCAGTTAATTTTCCACAGTAACGACGATAACCGCAATAGTTTCTATTTTTAAAGTCTCAATGGACACTGGCTGATTAGCGTAGCACTAATCATTTACAGCTGCTCAAAAATAATAGTTTTCCAATGGAGTCAAGTCGCAATTTCAGTTTTTATTACACGGTAGCGCATTTGTCTTCGAAGAAAAATGTCCAAAATAGCCAAATGATACCGCCGGCCCAACCGCACACCAAACAGTCCATCGTTCAGGGTGTGTTGGGTTTTCAGCAGTCATATGTGGATTTTTTTCTGCCCCAGATGTAATAATTTTGCTTATTAAAGTTATAAGCTTCGTCAGAAAGGATGATTGACCTGTAACAATGCTAACTTTTTGTCATAACACAGCTGACATTGCCGTTGTGAACGTACAAAACGCTAGCTCTAGAGGGACCTACCTGTATGTATATGATTTTGTTTTTTTTTTTTTGGATGATAAGTTATTTGGTATATAAGGTGACGATATATAAACATATATCAACTAAATCTTGTTTGTAATTGTCTATTGGACGTCAAAAATCAAATTATCTACTAGAATCATCAGTCCAGTACAAATAACATAGATTTTATTCAAAATTAATTTGTACGTATTCTTAAAGAATGTGTACATATGTGTGATTCCGAATTAATTATTTTGATATCTACAGACAGTAAGTTTTTAAAATGTTACTCTCATTTGGTGTATATTCATTTTCTATATTTATTTTTAACTTTAAAGTATCGAATAATTGCTCCATTTCTTTACTTATTGTTCAATATCCTACTTATTTTGTCTGAAATGGCTTTAAGAATAATAAAAAAATTAATTAGTTGTTGCACAACCTGGAATTATCTGTTCGTCAAATTAGTTATTTCTCTCCATAGTACATTTAAAATAATTTTCCTCTCATATAAAAACGACATACAGATTTTATTTGTATTTGTAAACACGGTCATTAGTTTTATTACTATTAGCACATTCGTCTATTAACATTTGTGTGTAGTGGTTATTTGTTTCGTGGAAATATTTACACAAACCAACACAAATATTCAGGCTTATTAGACAGAAAACCACACAAACTATGCACGTATGTGTGTATTAATGTGTGATTCCTGAAAAGTTTCAAAAGCTACAGTTCTATATTCATGTCAAATTGTTAGTGTGTGTGTGTTCATTTCTGATTTTCTTTTAGTTTACAAAGCCAAGATTTTGTCCTTTTGTTTCTTTAGCTTCTAGAAGTCATATTTAGTTTTATTTTCATTATTTTATTTGCGGTTGTATTAATTGGCCAAAGTAAAATTTTCTTGTTCATATTTATATGAAACTTTCAGATACAAATGTGTGCAATAATAGTTTATAAATAAATAGGGTCATTTTACGAAGCACAGAAGTATTGAAATAATTAAAAGATCTTAAGACAATTTCATCTTTGTTTTTGGATATTTGTTAAATTGAGTTTGTTGAAGAGTAAAATAAAAAAACAAAGATTAACTTATTAAATTGACCAATGAAACTTAATATTAGAATTTATCAAATTTTATTCCCAATACAAAGACAATTAAACGAAACCCTGAATATATTTGATAGATTTTTTTACAATATAGAGATTCACATAATTGAAAGAAAAATATTTACATACATTTATTTAAATGACTATTAGCCCTAAAAAATATTACAAAAAATATTTATGTGCATAAAAAATTTTTCGTTTTTTTCTTTCAAGATAAGCTAAAACGGTATTTCGAAAGTGTGTAATAATGTCTAACATACTTTCAGATTGTTCAGATTTTAAAAATTTATTGCCTTATTTAAGGCATTCAGTTAATATTCACACATAAAAATAATATGAGATGAAAATTATGATTGTAACAAGGAGTGATAAAGATGATCACTTCATATATTTATCGTTCTTTTTTTTTCTTTTTGTTAGCCATTAATTTTATTTTTACGAAAGTATATTTTTTATGTGATTTGATTTTGATATCTTTATGACATCTCTAAATGTTTTATTGTCATACTTGAATATTATTTTTATGACTTTTGTGTTGGTAAAGAAAAGAATGCCTTAAACCGCCTTAGATTAAGCAAAAAAGTTAACAGAAAAAAAATATTTTGGTTTTCCTCCCACTTTTGCCTGCAAAGGTACATGGTTACCTCACAACACATTGTATGTATTTTTCTGTATGAAAGTGTTGTATATAAAATCTATAATACGTACTTATGTATGCCCATATTCACATTCTTTTTAAGTTATTTTGTTCGGCCGCCTCGTAGCTAGGATGAACCCACGTTCGACGAGTTCCGCTACTATAGTAAGAGAATTCAAATTTCAAATAAGGATTTTCTAGAAACATTAGCATTCACTAGTGGATGTTCCTCTTAATAAAAATTTGCTTAAATGTGATATATAGAATTCTAAAGCATTAGTAAGATAATTCCCTAAAGTAGCATTTGACACCTTTACATTAATTTTTCATATAATTTCAGATGAATGACAGGTGAATGTTGCTACTAAAAAGATGTAATAACCTTTGCGCAACTAGAAAACATACAGGAAGTTAAAGTTCCCTCATAAGAAATTGCAGCTTGGCTGACTCATCGAAGAGGTTTGAGAAAAGTTATTGAAGGTATGATCGCTAAGTCGTATATGGATAAGTCTCGGAAATAACTAGCCAATTGCTTCCGAAGCTCAAGCGATATCGATTAAGGAGTTTAATAAAAAATACATTTAAAGCCAAGAACAACCTTGGCATTCCCAATAGAAAGTAAATATTTAATACAATTTTACTGGATTACTGTAATGGTGCCTTGGTACTTTGTGTGAGTTAATAAGTTATCAATGTCAGTAATCGGAAAAGAAAAGGGCGGGATCGGATCAGGGGCTGTGGCACCCCAGATAAAGTAAATATTTAATGCTATATATCTGGAGCACTGTAGTATCAAAAAGCTTGGGAGTTTGTGTGAGTTAATGAGATATTAATGTGAGTAGTCACCCAGATATGGGCATAATCAGAGCTGCGGCCGTGGCAACGCCCAGACAAAGTATATGTATAATATCATATAACTGGAGTACTATGAAAGGGAAAGCCTTGATATTTTGAACGAAAAAAATAAAATTCAATAAGAAAATGATTAGCCAGACCGAATTGTTAATTTCATTCGTCATTTGTTAAATAAAGTAAATTCTTTCTTAATTAAGTCTACTGCATTGCTTCAGTCTTATTCAACAATTGTAAATTCAAAATTTTTCTGCAATATTTTTTGCAATATTTGAGCTCCATTGGATCACGGGAAAAGAGTAAAAAATCGATCCAAAATTTTTCGGCAGACAACCAACCAATACGAGTTAAAAGAAAGGAAGTAAAAATAATAGAAATATTGTGATAGTTTAATTTTATAGCTTAAAATTATAACATGTAAAAAAGTGGATGATCGCAGAATGGCCTGGACCGACTATACGATATCCTATACGATGCTTTTAAGGACCCTCTCTTTGGTCCAACTATTTAGATATTGAAAATAAACATAAACCAAGTTTGAGCGGCAAGTTTTTTTTTGCCTTCGGACATGAAAAAGTTCATATCGGATGCTATATTTTTATGGGGCCTAGGTCGAAGAATGAACCGATCCCGGTTACTTTTTTTTTACAAAAACATATACAAACCAAATTTAAGAAAAATCTGTGCAATATTTTTGTTTTTTTTTTTAATAGATTTAAGTGAAGACCGGGAATTAGTTTCATATGAGGGCAGTAATGGCAAGTGTAGGGATTTTTTCCTCTTTGTAGCAATTTTTTGCTGATTTTTTTTTTAACAACTTACTATTATATATTTTTCAATTTTAAACGTTAAAATTATAAATATATACCTTTTTGAAGTCTGGAAATAAATCTATAATATGAAGGAAGTAAACATATGGCTTTTTTAATAACAGTGACAAGTAAAAAACACTTGTTGGTGCAGTTTACTTGTTACATACGTACGACTTTAATAAGTAAGTTTGTAAATAAAAAGAATATTAAAATATTATAAATTTAAACATAATTAATTTTAGAAATATGTCGGATTCGTTTTTCGATGATGCTGAAAACACATCAAAGAAATAGAGAAAACAAAGATTTGTTCAAGTTGGTTGAGAGACGAGAAGCTAATGGGATGGCTGGAACAGGTCAAAGATGACGACTTTAAATGCCGTTGTAAGGGTTGTGAAAAAATATCAAATTGCGATAAATTAGATCTAATACATGCTAATAACCACAATCTTTTAAAGCCAAGAACCAAAATTCTGTTTTCGTTATAATATCTTATTTGCAAGCCATTTTAATTAGTTGTGAAATTTTAAATACACATATCAAAATATGAATTATACAGAATTGTAAAAATATATTTTTTTTAATATCTTTTATTTTTTTATATTGTTTCTATGTTATTCTTATGTAATTCTTATGATATTCTTATCTCACTTTTTATGTTATTTTTCTTCATTTTTATGGCATGATTGAAATTGAAAATGTGCGAATTAAAAATAAAATGTAATTTTTTGAAAAATATAAAAAAGTAGTGTAGGGAAAAACGTAGGGAGAAAAAAATTGGCTGTAGGGAAAAACAGGGATTTTTTTTCATAATGGAGGCTATGACTAAGAATTGCCCAATAAAATTTATTTTTTAACTACTGATAAATGGATGTAATAAACATACACAAACCCAATTTGAGCAAGATCTTTGTTATAATTTTGAAATTATGGCAATTTAAGACCCCTATGAGGGTCATTTGTATGGGGACTCGGTATGAACATGAACCGATTTTCACTAATTTCAATAGCGTTTGTGCCATGACCAACAGAAGCTTACATAACAAATTTCATCACAATATGTTCACATTTTCGACCTGTAGTTTGATAACAAGTTTGACATGGACACACAGACGGACGGACGGACATCGCTAAATCGACTCAGAAAGTGATTATGAGTCGGTCGGTATAATAAGAGCTGAATCTAGGTCAAATACTTTTTGTAGTTACAAATATCTGCACAAAGTCATTATACCACATAGTAGTGTAGGGTGGCATACGGTATAGTGGTATCTATAATATTAATAGGCTAGACGACTTCTTGTGACCGATGTTTTGTTCTACCGTTTTATACCGATTTAGACCAAACGTATATTATTTGAAAGGTATTTCTTTTTAGCCGTTTTGCAGATTTACAGAATTTTAAATTTGTCCCTTTGTTTTGAGAAAATTGCATTTAAAGCTGCTACTAACACATACATAAAATTATGCATATGCTATGTGTGTGTTTTATTATATTTGTTAATGTGTTTGTTAATGAGTTTGATATCTTCATTCACAATAACAATAAATCATAAGTGTTGGTTTTTGTGAATTGGCTAAGTTGAAAAAAAAGGCTGCCTAGAAATTGCACTCGAATTTCCAGCGCTGGAATCTGCTAGTAGTGTATAATTACCATAACCACAAAGTGATATAGGGTACAATAAGTACAATATGAAATGTAAAAGTGCAAGGATGCATTTTTGTAAGTTTTATTTATTGTTACTCGTAAGTGTATTATTGTTCTTTGTTATTATATTATTAACGTTCTGTGTTATGTGTTTTTAGAAATTGTATTCCTGAAGATGCTATCCAGCGTATAGCAAAATATTGAATAAATAAAAAACATAAAAAAAATTTTAAAAAAATTAAAATTAGAAATTAATAACAAAAAAAGGTCGAAGAAAACACTAATATTTATTAAAAAGAAAAACTTTTATGTTGACATAAGATAGTGAAACCGAGTGTTGGCAACACACACCGGAGTTAACAACACAAAAACAAATTTTAAGAGAATTTATTTATAAAATGGTAGCATTGTCGGAGATGTGGGACTCGCCGGCTAAATCTTATTCCGACAATATAAAAAGAGCACATGCATCCTAAAATTAAGAAAATCAAGTCCTCTGCTATTGTCGGCAATGTTTTCAGGGATACTGAAGGCTGCGGTAGCAACCTGGTTCGACACCACTGCAGGAATCTTCAGGAATTCGCAGAACTCTGAAGGATATAAAGAACAGCACAGCGTCCTATTTCTAAAGCAAATAATTTCGGAAGTCTTGGTACAGCTCCCTACCAGTATAGAAAATTATATTTCCTTAACTTCCAAATGGTTAAATTTTTAAACTACCAACTTGAAGTGGTGGTTATTAGAAGAGCTTCATTTAGAATTTTTTTTTCTTGATTTTAACGTTAACAAATTTAATTTAATTTTTATCTCTACAACATGTTAGAATTTTGTTCTGATTATATAAATAAAGTATTTGAAATACCATAAAAAGCAATAAATTTCGATTTTGTTGTTTGTTCCACAATTAGTAAAATGCTTCATGAATTATAATCTTTTTTTTTTCTCTTGCTACAAATTTGAAGGGTGCTTAACAAACACCCCTTTTTCCATTGAAGACAGTTTTCTTTTGTAACTACTTAAATACCAGACTTAAATATTTTTGACATGCCTCTTAATACAACAAAATCTCATACCACTTAATTTATGCCATCGTACTCGTATCTCTGTCTTCTGATTACCTACCATTACTTGTACTTATTCCACTTGTTGTCAAAATTTATTTGAAAATCATAGTAAGTTTTTAACAATTTAGCAATTGCTAACAAATATTAATGTAACTTCACACTAACAATGTGGCAAACCCACCTTCTTCTGTCTTTTTCGTTTACCCCTTCCAAAGAATTTACATCAGAAGATTTAAAAATAAAGAACGCAATGGAAAATTATGAATTTATAAAAATATATTTTAAGTTATTTAGCTGGCGTTTGCCATCAAGGCATTGTTAAGATACCACTGCTGGCTGATTCCAAAATTGTTTGAAACATATATATATATATATCTATTCGTTATTCTTGTGTTACGCTACATACCATTAAAGTCATAAGCGAAAAGCTTACAAAAAAAGGGTAATAAATCAATTCGTATTAGTTTTATAAAATTTATTCCTGCGGCGACTAAGCATAAGACTCTAAATATAAAAACGTGTTAGATACGTGTTTGTTTGTATGGTTCCTTGGATGGTTGGTTGGTTCCTGACTGCCTGCCAAAGGTATTACTTAAGATTGCTAAACATTGGTGTCTTCTTTCGGGCTGTGCCTACTTTTTTCTTCCTTCACTTTTACCTCCATAACATTTTAATAAGTCTAATGAGAAAATCTTATTTTTAACTTCCACTCTACGTACTCTTCGTTCAATGTTTTAAGATGTTTTATCAGAGATAGCAAGCAAAGACATTTTTATATAAGAAAACACATCTTAAGAAAACTTTTTAATATTTTGCACAGCTTTTTTGCTTTAGATGAAAATATCAAGTGTTTGGCAAGCCTTAAGTTATGCTTTGGTTTTATCACATCAGGCCGGCCTGTCATGAATGCAACAGTATTTGAGTGAAAGTACTTAACAGGGCCCTGAAAATAAGAAAAACCCTCCTCCACCCAAAAAATAAAGTTTACTTCACAATATTGAGGTAAGGTAAGATAAGGTAAGGTAATGTAAGGTAAGGTAAGGTAAGGTAATGTAAGGTAATGTAAGGTGAGGCAAGGTAAGGTAAGGTAAGGTAAGGTAAGCTTACTTAAGGTAAGGCCACGTAAGGTAAGGTAATGTTAGGTAAGGTAAGGTGAAATGAGGTAAGGTAAGTTAAGGCGAAATAAGATAAGGTAAGTAAGGTAAACAAAGGTACTATAGTGTATAATGTAATGTAATGTAATGTAATGTAATGTTATGTAATGTAAAGTAATGTAATGTAATGTAATGTAATGTAATGTAATGTAATGTAATGTAATGTAATGTAATGTGATGTAATGTAAGGTAAGGTAATGTAATGTATTGTAATGTAATGTAATGTAATGTAATGTTATGTAAGATAAGGAAAGTTAAGGTTAGGTAAAGTGACGTAAGGTAAGGTAATGTAAGGTAAGGTGAGGTAAGGTAATGTAATGTAAAGTACTGTAAAGTAAGGTAACGTAGTGTAATGTAAAGTAATGTAATGTAATGCAATGTAATGTAATGTAAAGTAAGGTAAGATATGGTTAGGTAAGGTGAAGTAAGGTAAGGTAATATAAAGTAAGGTAAGGTCACATAAGGTAAGGTAAGGTAAGGTGAAGTAATATAATGTAAGGTAGGGTAAGGTGAAGTAATTTAGTGTAATGTAATGTAATGTAATGGAATTTAATGTAATGTAATGTAATATAATGTAATGTAATGTAAGGTAAGGTAAGGTAAGGTAAGGTAAGGTAATGTAGTGTAATGTAATGTAATGTAATGTAATGTAATGTAACGTAATCTAATGTAATGTAATGTAATGTAATGTAATGTTACGTAATCTAATGTAATGTAATGTTATGCAATGTAATGTAATGTAATATAATGTAATGTGTTGTAATGTAATGTAATGTAAGGTAATGTAAGGTAATGTAAGGTAATGCAAGGTAATGTAAGGTAATGCAAGGTAATGTAAGGTAATGTTAGGTAATGTAAGGTAATGCAAGGTAATGTAAGGTAATGCAAGGTAATGTAAGGTAATGTTAGGTAATGTAAGGTAATGTATGGTAATGTAAGGTAAGGTAAGGTAAGGTAAGATAAGCCAAGGTAAGGTAAGGTAAGGTTAGGTAAGGTGAGGTAAGGTGAGGTAAGGTAAGGGAATGTAATGTTATGTAAGGTAAGGTTAGGTAAAGTTAGGTAAGGTTAGGTAAGGTTAGGTAAGGTGAAGTAAGGTAAGGTAATGTAATGTAAGGTAATGTAATGTAAGAGTAAGCTAAGACAAGTTAATGTAAGGTTATGTGAGACAAGTTAATGTAAGGTTAGGTAAGGTAAGACAAGGTAAGGTAAGGAAAGCTAAGGTAAGGAAAGCTTAAATTTCACATTAAGGTACGAAGGCATGTCATTTTGCATTTGCCAATTGGAAAGCGAAAGTGCGCGAATTTGTTGTATATTATTTCCCTCTGTGATTTCGATTTTTAAAGGTCATCTTGATTTTAGAAAGCTGTTCGATAAAAATATAGATATCCCGTTTATTCATAATTGACCTTAAATAAAATTTTGTGGTGGATCAATTGTTACTCTTTTCATAACGGAAGATGAAGATGTACCAACTACAATACAGGGGAGCTTCAGCCGCAGACTAAGCTATCAATTTCTCCGTGTGAGCGAGCGTCGAAGAAGTCCATGGCGGCCTTTCGACCTACTTCTTGGCGACAGTTTAATTTGGTCAGAACGAGAGGGATTTTTGACATATCCTCATCATGTTAAAATTTCATAAATTGGGCTACAAAATACTTTTCCTTCCATTGTGTTCCTCGTACTTAGCGTCGATCGAAACCAATTACATGGATCGGCAGAAGTTTTCCTCTTGCTACGGGATCTTTATTAAAACCGAAAATATATTGAACTACTACTACAGAAATTGTCATTAATTTTCTGGTTATAATCCAATATTTTTATGTATTTTTTTTACTTTCCTTAAAAAAGGCCCCAAAATAAATACACATCTCATTTAACAGCCCACAATATGACTTCGTACTTGTCTTTTGTTTTACTTGGTACAGCATACTTTTTTTAAGCTGTAAACATAATTTATTGGTACTCTTAAATACTGTAATACTCATTCATATTCATAAATTCTTGATTTTCTTTACCATTTTCGGAGCGAAAACCCCCCAAAAAAAGTGTGTTGCTCTTCCTAGTTCATTTAAATCTTCATAAATCCTTAAAGAAAATGCATCATAATTTCATAACAGCATTAAATGCTCATTTATTTAACTAACTTCCAGCACATATTTCGCCCCTTTTAAGCAACTTGTTGTTAACATTCTGCAAAGTAGGAAGGAAATAAAATAAAATTTTTGGCCAAACAATTTATTACCTTTATGGCTATTTCACTTCATTTATGTACAAGTGAATGAATGAATTATCGCTCTGACAATAGGATTATCATTTTTACATTAGTTGATTCATAGAACGATTTCATTTAAATGATTTAGGCGAAATTTTCCTTAAGAAAATATCATGGAGAATATTATTGCCTTCTCTAACTGGGCTGTGGACTTTTTCTGTGGTTCTTTGTATATAAAAACTCTCTAGGGGGTAATTTTGTGTTACATAATTATCATCGTAAATTACTTTTTTTTACCATTAAATCTTTGTTGTTTTTATTTTCAAACTTCATTGTTTGGAATTCTTAAGTATAAATTGTTAAACCTGATTTTATGAAAATGAATTGAATTAAATGTTTATTTTCACACTTTGTGTACGTGATTTTTTGTTTTCCTTTAGTTTTTAGTAGGCCAAGTGCTTTTGTAAAAACTTTTTAATTATGTGATAGTAATTTAAAATAGTTTAAAGTTTTCAAAATTGATCAGTACATTCAATTGTAAGAAGAGATTTAGTGCAGAAAAATCCAAAAAAAGTTTATTGTTGCAGTTCTCCAACTATTAACTTCAAATATTCTAAACAATGCAACGAATGTTGATGACTGATACTTCAGAATTATTCAACTGCAATACAATCAGATGCTGTTGTTGGTTATCAAAGTTATGGGATCTACAAGATATTTCTAGAGAGAATATAATGCTGTTTCATCCTCTTCTGCATCATGGCAGCTTGCCCTAAATACCTTATATAGGATTCCCGTTTGGGAGCATGTGACACCTCTTCTTTCGAGATCTGAGAACTGGGGCCTAATAACCGCATACGCGAACAAGTAAAATTGTTCATTAATTTTAACTTTGAGATGATTAGCATACGTTAACGAGTATTTGAACGAGTGCTTTTATACGTCAATCCTCTCGTTGCTTTTTTGTGAACGGAAAAAATATAATATAAAAATATAAATATTAAAATGTAAGTATTTACAAAAATGTTGTATGCAAATATTTAAATATATATTTCCAGGACAAATACAAATAAAATAAATGGGAAGCAAAATCAAATTATGACCGACTTTATGACGAAGCATTCCAATTTGGCTACAAATAAAATTCCAAATTGTGCACAGGGAAAAGTTACATCAACACGATTGTGGGGTCAGCTTACAGCTAAACTTAATTTATCGGACCACCAGTTAAGGCACAAAATTATGGAAAAAGATAGCAAATGATTTATATAAACATATGCATTTTTTTTGGCTAATGATTTGTTTTTAAGGTATTTTCTAACCAAAAGTTCCAAACTAAATAGAATCTTTTTTTTAAATAAAGTTTAAAAAAAAAAAAATGGCGGAGGACCCTAGGAAGAAATGTTAATAACTTCTGGAGAATAACATATTATTCAGGCCACATTAATATATGACACAGTGGAAGGCCTTTCTTCAGTAGAATCCTTTGGTTCCAAAACGACAACTAATAAATTTTCTTAACTAGTTGAAGCAACTTCAGATGAGGTTGCTATTGAAAGTGTAGTAAAAGAGAAATTGCCTCATAATACAAAGCCAGATACAACCAGTAAGAAAATTATAGTCGGTCTAGACCGACTATATGATACCCTATACCATGGTTTAGAGACCCTATCTTTCGGTCCAACTATTTCGATATAGAAAACAAGTAAGAAAATAATAGTCGGTCTAGATCGACTATATGATACCCTATACCATGCGTTTAGAGACCCTATCTCTTAGGCCCAACTAACTGGACATAGAAAATAAGCAAAAACCAAATTTGAGTGGGATTTTTATTAATTTTTTTGGCTGCAGATATAAAAAAGTTCATATCGGATGCTATATATATAAAGGGGCGAGATCCAAAAATGGACCGATCCTGATCATGTTTGGTAAAGTCTCTTGTATTTTGCAAAAATATGTACAAACAAAATTTGAGAAGAATCAGTGCAATATTTTTGTTTTTTAATAGATTTAACTGAAGATCGGGAAGCAGCTCTATATGGGGTCAAAGGGATCATTTTTGCACTACTCATTAGTGGATGTAATGAACGCATACAAACCCAATTTGAGTAAGATCTATATGACAATTTGGATCTTATGGCAATTTATGTCGATTTCATATGGGTAATTTGTATGGGGGCTAGGTCTGAACATGGACCGATTCTCACCAATTTCAATAGCGTTCATCCCATGGCGGATAAAAGCTTATATACCAAATTTCATCAAAATATATTCATATTTGCGACCTGCAGTTTGATTACAAGCTTTACATGGACACACAGACGGACGGACGGACGGACGGACGGACGGACGGACGGACATTGTTAAATCAACTCAGAAAGTGATTCTGATTCGATCGGTATAATTAAAGATGGGTCTAGGTCAAATATTTTTGGTTGTTACAAACAGCAGCACAAAGTCATTATACCCAAACCACATAGTGGTATAGGGTATAAAAAGTGAAGCAAAATTTACACTTCTTAAGTCTCATATCGAAAGTTTCGAGAGCACAATTATGTCTTAGTTCTAAGCTGGACCAATTAGATCTGCTTCAATACACATGCATCTAACTGAACAGGAAGACAGCACCTGACACACAGAAATTAAAAAAGTAAAATTTTAGTCATATCATTTAATTGTTTTTTTTTTTTTATTATTTTTATAATTTTTTAAATACTTAAAAAAAACGATAATAAATAAAATATGTTTATTTTTGTTTTAAATTGTTTTTTTTTTCACAAAAACAAATGATTTGTTAACTTTTTATCTTCTTCTTTTTCTAAATTTGTATTCGGTGATGATAGCCTGTTAAAAAATTACGTTTACGAAAGGAACGTATGCGGTAATTCAACTACTTTACTCGTCACGGAATCTTATACGAAACGGAAGCTCATACGTTCACGTATGAAGTAATGAGGCCCCTGATTTTGTTTCTGAAAAGTGATAATAATTATTCTGTTCTGGATCGAATCAGTTTTTAATTTTATAAATATTCTCCTACGAGAAAAAACTCCTGACTCAATAAAAAGGTAGTGAATTTTTCAACTGCCATCGTTTATAATTAAAATTCAATTCTTTCTGAAATGATAAGTAATAAACAGCAATTTTCATAATGACTGCTTGAAAAAAGTGATTTTCATCGGGACAATGCAAGGGGATATATTAGTAGGCGGCAGGGAAAAAATTCATATATCACCCTTGTTCTTGAAACCACTATCACAAAAAAAACTCGTAAATTAAAAAGTTCTTAAATCTACGAGTTTTTTGCTGTTCTCTAATTTCAATAAGAATATTTTTTCTCGTTTTAATTCACATAGAAAAGGCTTTGTGAAATCAAAACAAAAGCCCTTTTTTTCTACTAAGCGGTTCTTAAGAGATAAAAAAAATTAATTGATATTTAAACTCTGACATGTTTTTTATTGAACCTTGTCATTATTTTAAAAAATTAGTCATTAATTTTATGAAAAAAAAAAAACGATTTTAAAAACGTCTACATTTTGCGCTGATTAAAAAAAAAAACTCGTAATAAGTGGTCGGTGTTAATAAAACACACTTTTTGCGATGATGCTGTTCTATAACTATAATAAAAACTTTGTATTTACACAATCTATTTTCCATTATAATTTTTTCAATTATAACATAGATTCTTTATGCAGTAATTATTGCAAATAAAGGAATTAAAAAAAAATTTTTTCATCAAATCACATATTTTTTATTTTTTTGCATATGTTCGAAAAAGTAGTGATGCCAGTCAAATCCAATTTATTTAAATATCGAAATTTTTTTTTGTGATGCCTAACTTTTTAAAAATTGAAAAGTCATTTTTAATTGAATGAAAGAAGAACAAAAACAATTAAATGAACAAATAAGTTGTTATTTTAAAAGAAAATATTTTTCTTTATATTTTTATATTTTTCTATAAACATAAGAAAAAACATGCACAAAATACTTAAAAGTTTTTGTGAAACTGAATAAAGAACCATATGGCACCTCGGTTTCTAGATAACATATGTTCTTAACTCAAACATATGGTTCTTAACTCAAACATATGTTTCCATTAAATAAATAAAAGAAGTGGTTTCAAGAAACCCAAAATTTCAATTTCATGTGATTTTAAATTCACTCTTATAACAACGTTTCAAGAACAGGGCTGTATATATATATTTTTTTTTTTTTTTTTTGCAAAAACAAATTTCCGCCAACAAGAAAAAAAAACTCACAAAACCAATCGCACAAGTAAGAAATCGCCCAAAGAGGGACCGCACAAAAACAGGTTTGACTGAACTGGTTTGACTGAACACTCAAACCTGTTTTTGTACGGCCTTTTTATGTGCGTTTTCTTTTTTGCGCGAATTGTTTTTTATTTTTTTTTGTGCGGTATATGCAAATTTGACAAATTTAATTATTATTTATTAATGGGAAAGTTTATGATTTCAGAAAACATCAATTGAATATCAGAAAACATCAATTGGATTTCAGAAACATCAATTTATTTCAGAAAACATCAACTGAATTTCAGAAAACATCAATAGAATTTGAGGAAACATCAACTGAATTTCAGAAACCATCAACTGAATTTCAGAATCCTTCAACTGAGTTTCAGAAAACATTAATTTATTTCAGAAAATATCAATTGAATTTCAGAAAATATCAACATCATATTTTACAGTGCATAAAAAGTAAGTCGAAATATTGATGTTTTCAGAAATACAATTGATGTTTTCTGAAATGCAATTGAAGTTTTCTGAAATTCAATTGAAGTGTTTAGATATTCAATTGATTGTTTCTGAAATTCGATTGATGTTTTCTGAAATTCAGTTTTTGATTTCTGAAATTCAATTGCTATTTTCTGAAATTCAATTGATGTTTCCTGAAATTCTATTGATGTTTTCTGAAATACAATTGATGTTTTCTGAAATACAATTGGAAAATGTTTAGTTATTTCGTAAGGTTTTGACAGATTTTCTTAGTGAGACTTTTTACGCGGTCCCCATTAACCGCATAAAAAAATTATTTTTTAGTTGCATTGTGAAAACTATTTTTTTAGCTACTCGTGAAGTTTTGTGCGATTTTTATACCCTATACCACTATGTGGTTTGGGTATAATGACTTTGTGCTGCTGTTTGTAACAACCAAAAATATTTGACCTAGACCCATCTTTAATTATACCGATCGAATCAGAATCACTTTTTGAGTTGATTTAGCAATGTCCCTCCGTCCGTCCGTCCGTCTGTGTGTCCATGTAAACCTTGTAATCAAACTGCAGGTCGCAAATATGAATATATTTTGATGAAATTGGGTACATGAGCTTCTATCGGCCATGGCATGAAGGCTATTGAAATTGGTGAGAATCGGTCTATGTTCAGACCTAGCCCCCATACAAATTACCCCTATGAAATCGACATAAATTGCCATAAGATCTAAATTGTCATATAGATCTTACTCAAATTGGGTTTGTATGCGTTCATTACATCCATTAATGAGTAGTTCAAAAATGATTCCTTTGGCCCCACATAGACTGCTTCCCGATCTTCACTTAAAGCTATTAAAAACAAAAATATTGCACTGATTCTTCTCAAATTTTGTTTTTATATATTTTTGCAAAATACAGGAGACGACTACAACTTCCTTACTTGT
Organism: Cordilura impudica; assembly: GCA_963682025.1. Taxonomy (NCBI): domain Eukaryota; kingdom Metazoa; phylum Arthropoda; class Insecta; order Diptera; family Scathophagidae; genus Cordilura; species Cordilura impudica. The sequence goes on from OY821521.1 coordinate 70,259,306, forward strand.
TTTGTATGCGTTTTTTTTTTTTTATTACGGTCCCTATCCATCGCACAAAAACAGGTTTGAGTGTATATTGGCATTTGTAAAAATTAAAGTCAAATGGTAAAAGTAATGGTAATGGTAAAGTTCATGATTTTGACTACAAATTGCTACCTTATTTATCACATTCCAGAGATATAGTCCCCAGTAAATATTTTCTATTTCTCAACCTAAAGAATTGCCTATTCTGAAGACCTTGAGATATCCTTTTATTTACAAAGAATAAAAATATTGAGCGAGAAGAAGGCCAAGAGTTTGCTGAGAAACTGTGCTTCATTTGTAAAGGCGGCGGGCTTATGAAAATAGGTGAAACCAATACTGTTTCAAACTGTAATTGGTGATTATGAATACCCAGCTGTTTTTCGCAAATAATATCCTAAAATTTATGATTGATTCCATTAAATTGCAATAATATTGTGAACTAAGGTTCTAACAGAGATCAAAAAACGTTTGGCATGTTTGTGGAATTTTCCGCGGCCTTTGTTATTATTCACAGTAATTCATTATTTTTATACCCTACACTACATGTTCTTAGGATATAATGAAAATGTGCTGATGAAATAAAAAAAAAAACTGAGCAAGATGCAGACTCGAAACAACTATGCAACGTATTAAATATATGGTTCATTATGAGTATGAAAAAATTTCAATGAGTCCGAAAACCACGAATAGAATTCTATTTTTTAAAACACATCTTAAGAAATACTATTTTGAAAACATAGAAACTCTTCTTTTGCTAGTTAAAGTTATTATACCCTATACCACAATGTGGTTTGGGTATAATGACTTTGTGCTGCTGTTTGTAACAACCAAAAATATTTGACCTAGACCCATCTTTAATTATACCGATCGAATCAGAATCACTTTTAGAGTTGATTTAACAATGTCCGTCCATCCGTCCGTCCGTCCGTCTGTGTGTCCATGTAAACCTTGTAACCAAACTGCAGGTCGCAAATATGAATATATTTTGATGAAATTTGGTACATAAGCTTTTATCGGCCATGGGATGAACGCTATTGAAATCGGTGAGAATCGGTCCATGTTCAGACCTAGCCCCCATACAAATTACCCCTATGAAATCGACATAAATTGCGATAAGATCCAAATTGTCATATAGATCTTACTCAAATTGGGTTTGTATGCGTTCATTACATCCATTAATGAGTAGTCCAAAAATGATCCCTTTGGCCCCATATAGACTGCTTCCCGATCTCCACTTAAATCTATCAAAACAAAAATATTGCGCTGATTCTTCTTAAATTTTTATATATTTTTGCAAAATACAAGAGACTTTACCAAACATGATCAGGATTGGTCCATTTTTGGACCTAGTCCCCATATAGATATAGCATCCTATATGAACTCTTTCATATCTGCAGCAAAAAAAATTAATAAAAATCCCACTCAAATTTGGTTTTTGCTTATTTTCTATGTCCAGTTAGTTGTTTTTTTTTTTTTTTTGTATTTATGGCCTGTTTCCATATCACAAGCAAGTACGTAAGCGACTGAGTTTTTACATTACAATTGTCTGACTTACGTTTTGTTACGTTGCTTTTTTGTAGTATCAAATCACATTATTGCCATAGTTTATAATTTGGTGTTATGTTTACTTTTTTCATGATAAAATACCATTTTTTCATTATTAAATGGTAACCGTAGTACGAATAAAGGAGAATAAAAAGCAGTTGTTTTTATTTACAAAACAAAATTGATTTCAAAAATTTTTTGTGACTAAAATTTTTAATAACTTAAATTTATAAAAGAAAAATATGTTTCCAACTACCGAACTACATTTTGATAGTGACTCAAGTGGGAGCGATAGTGTGGACATTCGTTTAAGACGGAGAAATATCCGAGATGCCTTAAATGTATTGGAACTGATTTGATTTGCTTTCTTGAAGCTATAATATAAAATTGTTATTAATTTATTTTATTTCATTATTAATTTCATTATATATGTATATACTTACAATTTTGTATCGTTTACATCCATAATTATATATATTTATTTATAAAACAATTACTTTTTTTCGTTTGTCTGCTTTTGACAGTATTGACAGTCCAAATTGTAATGTAAAAACCACAAAAAATAGAACTGTTACGTTTTCGCTCAACAAAACTTGACACTTGTTATATAACAACCCAATACAAATTTCCATACTCAATTGAACAAGCAATTTAAGTCACTTGTGATGTAGAAACAGGCCATTAGTATGTAAATATATTAATAATATGAATTATAAATTGTACATTTGACTATCTTGCCAACTCCTCTCAATAATGCCTTTAAAGCGCTGAGACCAACATAGTTTTGAAATGTACTGTACTTGAAATAATGAATGAATTAAGAAGGAAAATAAATTGGAAACAAATAAAGAATAATCACTACTGCTACTACAGATAAATCCTACGAAATCGACATAAATATTTTTAATCACTTCAATTTAGCAAAAAAAAAAAAATATAAATATTTTATATACATATATATTTTTTTTTTAAATTTCATTTAAGTGATTTTACAAAATAAGGTCAAGATCGGTCCATTCGTTGACCTATACCCCATATAAAAATAGCATCTGAAAATAACTTTTTCAATTTCTGTGGCTTATCAATTCTTCACAATGCCACTCTATATTCAATTAGTTGGATCTCCGACCACTTCTCTAAACTCATGGTATAGGGTAATGTATAGCCGGTCTAGACCGAATTGTTTTTTAACCGTAGATTGCTCCTTAAAAAAAAATGAGAATTCCATTCTTTGGAACATTTTTGTTCCATAAGTTAATTTTAAGCCAAATTATTTATTTTATTTTATTTTATCTATAATTGCAAAGAAAAAGCGTGTCGCTTGTATTTATTTTTTTATTTAATAGGCTGCTACTAAATATTTCATTAATTCAGAGGAAGAAAACAGCGCATATATATACATACATATTCAATCAAAATTAGTTACTTTTAATTATAATTTTATAATTTTTTGGTTGGAACGCACGTTGTACAAATGTTGTCAGCATGCGTATCTTTACATATAGCCTTATCACAGATGCAGCAAAACAGAGTAGTCCTCTTATCCTTATTTTCACCAGAATGATAGCATTCATAGCAACGTCCGCGTTTTACAGCTCCCTTTTGCGATTTGTTGTTTTTCTTTGACGATGGCCCCGGAATATCATCTTCAACGATATCATCTTTGTATCCTGTAATTGATTGTAGAAGCGATAAAGACGAACTATTTCTCGGTGCATGTGTTCGCTTGTTCATATAAGCATGGGCTAATGAAATACCTAGCTCATGCAAAAAACATTTGCGTTTAGTGTGCTTTTGTTTCGGCTTCCAGTCTGGAAATACTTCATTGAATATGATAAAAGCATTCAAAGCCGAGATATCTATAATGTTTGAGAAAACCGCCATAGGCCAACGATTCGTTTTACGTTTACAGCTGTAACAGCTGAGCATTTTATCAACCGTGTCTACACCACCTTTTGTGGAGTTGTAGAATGAAATTATCTCCGGTAGCTTTTTTTGATCTATGCCGACAATAGGTTGGTTGTGCATTGTGCTCATTACGACAGTGCATTTATTTTTATGGCTTATATATGAAACAAGTGTTGTATCTTTCGTGAAAGCAAAAGTAGATTGATAAAGGGGACTATTTTTGCATATCAATAGTTTTGGAGGAATACTACGCTTATTTCTTCGTAGAGTTCCAACCATTGTTACGTTTTTTTCTAAGAGCTTTTGCCCTAAGCTCTGGGATGAAAAAAAGTTATCCATTGTAACATTATGGCCTTTTAAACCTTCTATCAGATCGAGAACAACCCTCTCTCCTTGATTTTTTTCCGGGATTCCATTTACTCCTTTTCCCAAATACGGTTGAATTCGCCATACATAGCATGTTTCCGCAGATACAATCAGCCAAAATTTGATGCCATATTTCTCGGGCTTCGAAGGCATGTATTGTCGAAATTTGCATCGTCCATGGTAACCAAGCAACTGCTCGTCTACCGTGACACAAGTATGAGGATTATAGTACATTGGAAGCAATTCCGCCCAACGTTCCCAAAGATCTCTTATTGGTGCAAATTTGTCGTCATTGCGTTGTTGGCGTCGACTTATTACGTCATCAAAACGAATAGTTTTGTGCACATTCAAAAAGACCTTCTTCGACATAATAGCGCGAAATATTGGACGTCCATAAGCAGCATCAAATAAGTCTTCCAAATTTTCATTCTTTGACCTAGTCGTGAAAGTGGAATAATGTTAGGAACAGAGTTAACAATAAAATAAAAAGAAATCATACTTATAAACTCCAGCTAATATCAACACCCCAAAGTAAGCGTGCAACAAATCTGTATCAAGTTGAACATAGTTATTCTCATCCAAGTGCTTCCCATATTTATTCGAATTTTCGATTATAATTTTTTCGACTTGAGGCGGAAAATATAGCAAAAACGCATCTTTTATCTCGTTCACCCGATTCAATGCATATCTAGTAACACCTAAGTATATATGCAATGTACATAACAAAGTCAACAAAAGTACAAAAACAAGTCTTTTATCTTACCGGGACGCATTTCAATCACATTGCATGCCCGTAAACGACCACTTGAGAAAGGCACTGAACTCCAAACAGTGTTGTCTTTGGAAACGTAGAGTGCGTCCGCAGTTACTTCATTTGAAGAACTTTCGGTTTCACTCTCACTTGGAAAAAATACATCTGAGCTTTCATTCGGATCAAAATCACTGCCTGAAAGTTCTTCATTTTCACTTTCTTCTAGCATACTCTCTATTTCTTCACCAGTCAAATATTTAGGAATTGTGCACATTTTTGTATTTTCAAATGAAATGCAGTAAAAGCCAAAACTACTTGATCGCTTATCAAACACGTGTTGCTACAACAGAACTTTGCACAGACTAAATGTTCAAGCTAAGTGAAAAAGAAATAAAAGAAATACCGTTATAACGGCAGCAGCGACGCGAAATCAAGTCTTAGCGCTGTCTCTGTAGGGGGGGGAAGAAATACAAAATATTTCTCTGGAATTCGTATTGTGTTTATTGTTGTAAACTACGGCAAACAGGTTACAGAGTTTGACTTTTTGAAGTAATTTTATAAATTACTTTAGAATTTTGCATAATGTAAGAGTTCTGAACCGAAATATGCAATGGAACATATTTGTACCAGAGGATGGAATTATGAAGTTTTGCAATAACAACAAAACTTTTCAGTGAATTAAGTTAAAAAATGCAAAAAATTACTAAGCAATGAAGGAGTCACGAATTAGTGGAACATAAGATTTCTATCTTCACTAACAAAAAAACAACAAGTAAAACAAAATCCATATGGAACATTTTTGTTCCAAGGATCGATTAACGGTTAATTATGTCACTTTTGACACACATTTAATTTAATCTTTGGAAAAATTCTTGCTAACGTCTTCTATTTCTCAAATTAATCGGAGTTCGAACATCTCAGATGTCATATGTAGTAATGTGTAACATAGCATGTTGTTTTTTCAACTTTTACGCTCTTATTTTCAATAAGTCACCTATTCTATCTCTCATATTCCCTACAGAGCTAATAAAAATACATTTACTCCTTTAAACAAAAAATTATCTTTAAAATTTCCATTACAAAAGTTCAAGGATCTTATTAAAAAATCTCGATTTGTTACCAAAAAGTCTAAACATTAGAACCATTAACTTAAATGTCTGACAACATTAACATCATTTGCTTAAACGGTCTTAAAAAACACACGCCACATATGCTTTCCCAGAAAAAAGAAAAAATGCAACAAATGCATAAGACTAAATAAATCCTTAAAAAGGACGAAGAAGCAGCTGAAAAAAAACGAATTGAACTGATAAGGTATTAAAAATTACCAAAACCTCAACAGAAGAAAAAAAGTCATCAGAAAAAATGTGCTAAGGACTTCCGTAGAAAATAAAATGCAGCAGCACAGGAAATCAAATGACGAATAAAAGAAGAAAAACAAGCGAGGTGTTGACATTTAAAAGAAAGATACAAACTTTCAAAATGTATTATTTTAATGAAGCGTATGCGAATCTCAAATGACAAGACAACACTAACTACAAACTGTTGAGATGACAAAGAATGAGTGTGTGTTTTGTACCATGTTGCCACAAACAGACAATAATGGATACGATACACAGATAAATACGCGAAAATATAACAAATCATAGACAGCGTAATAGACTACGCGAAAGGTTAATGCTGAACACAACATTCAAGTTGACATTAGTTATCAATATACGACTGTTGCCACAAAAAAGGGTGGGGTTAGGTAATGTAAGCAGTGGTGACATTTAAGCTAATTTAGCGTTTTTGAACACTAATGTCAATTGAAATATCCAGAATATCCAGAAAAATAATAAAAGCATTACTGGCGGAATTTGTTGGTGGCCCTATTCTTTATTTTTTGTGTTTGTTAAAGAAAAGTTTCAGTGTTTAAAATTACTTTCTCGACTTTTTTTTGGCAAAAATAAAAAATTGTATCATCTTCATTTATAAATATAAGAATTAAAGAAAATATAGTCGATCTAGGCCGACTATACAATACTCTATACCATGCGTTTCGAAAGAGAGTCTTGGATATAACTTTGCTGAGGCAATAACCGGAAATAGATATAAAGATATAAGTATAAACCAAATTTTAGTAATATTACTTATGTCAAAATATGGACCGATAATGTCCATATTCTGTAGAGTATCTTATTTTACTCAAAAACACATGTAAACCAAATTTAAAAAAAATCTATGGAACATTTTCATTTATTGAATGATGTAAGAAATGATCGGGGAAAAGCTCTACATGGGGCCTGAGACTAAAAGTGGTCCTACATGGTACGTTTTTGGACAACTGAGCAGTGGGTATAATAGAAACACAAACATCAAATTCTAACGCTAAATCGACTCAGAAAGTGATTCTGAGCCCATCCGTATAATATCCGTAGGTCAAATGTATTTGGTAGTTACAAACATCAGCAGAAACTCATTATACCCTATACCTCTATGTGTTTAGGGCACAATGAGTCTCTTACCGCGAGCAGGTGAACACGTCTTGTTATATTTCTCTCCATAACAGCCATTATTTAAATTTTGGTTTAGGGATAAAAATATAATTTCTGAAGAAATAGGAACTATAAAGAACTAAAAGCTGTTCGTTTGTAATTACAAAGCAATCTACTTTGGCCTTAAATCTCATAGCAGCATAGAAGGAACGAATGGCGTTGTTGGTTTTGCCAGAGTTAAAATTTGGTGCTCTTTAGGACGGCCAAATTTTCGAACACTTACAACAGATTACTTATTCTCAAAATATCTGACATTTATCGAGAAGAAAACATATCGTGTCTATTTCCTATATTTATGCCCTCCAAATAATAGTACAGAGGGTGTATATGAGTGTGTAATTGCATTTGTAGCGCATCGAAAAATACATAACTCGAGTCCATATAGCGATGTCCGTCCGTCTGGTAGGTGAAGTTAAGACAATACTGTCTGTCACTATTTCGAGCAGGGTGCAATTAAAAATCGAGCAAAGTGATCATCATTATGCCAAGATATGTCCAAATATATGAAAACACTACTAAAACTAGTAAAAATGCAGTGCGTCTGTAATAATAATTTAGTACTAGCAGATTCCAGCGCTCGAAATTCGAGTGCAATTTCTAAGCAACTTTATTTTTCAACTTAGCTGTTAAAGTAAAAGTACTTCATCATTTTCAACTCCTCTTCAAAATACGAAAATGAAACAAGTTGGCTACGAAATATTTTATTTGTCAGAAAAACTTTTCAATAAATTTTGTAATAATTTTAATTTAATTACTTTTTTGAAATAAAGACGACAACATCAGTTTTCATTTTCTATAAATACGGGTTGAAAATTTTGGAATTTTGCCAATTCATGTATTGTTTTAACGCGTTTTATTTGTAAAATTCAATTCTACATATAAAAAAATGTCAAAATACAATTTAAGAAGTAGTGCAGCCGCACAAGTTCCCCCACCATGTCAAGCCGATGATATTCCGGATCCTGTTAATAATAACGGACAAGATTTAGATACAACAATGCTAGATCCAATAGGTGCAATGCCATCATCTTCTGATGATAATCAGCTATCTGCTATTATGGCTGGTATTAATGATCTCGCGAGATCTGTTGCCGAAAGTCGCCGTGACATTGATTTCCTCAGAGGGCACACACAACAACAACCACTTGGAAGTTATACACAACAACATCATCAGCGAAATCTTCCAGAAAACTGTCCTCAACAACCGTTAATACCTGTAGAACATTTTCAACTAAACAATCCAATGAGAATTCCTTCTGAGGATTCTCCATCTTCTAATTATTATAAACTATATGATCTACCAGTATTTTCGGGAAAGCCAGAAGAATGGCCATTATTTTATGCCAACTTTAAAGATAGCACTGAAACATTCAATTACAGTCATCGTCATAATTTAATGCGTTTACAAAAATGCCTTGTTGGTGACGCAAAGGAAGCTGTTACTTCAATGCTTATTTATCCTAATGATGTACCAAAGATAATAGATGAACTTGAATTCCGTTTTGGACGTGCCGATCTTTTGGTCCGCTCCCAATTACAAATTATTCAACAATTTCCTCCTATTACTGCCAAGAGGATGGATCAAATAATTTCCTTTTCAACGAAGGTGAGAAATGTTGTAGCATTTCTTAATTCTGCAAATTGTTCACATCATTTGTTAAATTCAACTCTGCTTGAGGAATTGGTTGCCAAATTACCATTTGATAAGCAATATGAATGGGCGAGGGAATCTATGGTAATAAAACCGTATCCAACAGTAGGTGATTTCTCTATTTGGCTTGGAAAATTAGCTAAAGTTGTAAGTGTTATGTCAATAAATGTTCCTCATAATAGCCAAATACGTCCTGTGATGTTGATTGAAGAGCAATATCAAAAACAAACCGCTAACTGTTATGTATGTCAAGGACAACATACTATTTATAAATGTAAAATTTTCACTCAAGAGCTGCCTGTTAATTTACGATGGGAGAAGGTAAAAAAATTGAAGCTGTGTTTTTGTTGTTTAAAAAAGGGCCATGGTTCATCTAATTGTCGCTCTAAGAAGATATGTGGTATCAACAGCTGCCAACGCCCTCATCACCAAACACTTCATGAGAATAAAATAATTCAAGCCTCTTCGACGGACACAAAGCAACCATTGCTTAATTGTAGAAGTCAACAACATACTGAAGGAAGTAAACTTTTTAAAATATTACCAGTAAAGATATTTGGTCCTGTCGGTTATTTTAAAGTTTATGCTATATTTGATGAAGGATCTTCAATTTCCTTGCTGGATGAAAACATTGCCAAACAACTGGGTCTCAAAGGAGAACAATCTACACTCACTCTTCAATGGTATGGCGATAATGTAGTATCTGAGAAATCCTTCAAAGTAAATTGTGAGATTGAAGGTGTTAGTGAACCAAATATTCGTTTTGGCCTGAAGAATCTGCATACCGTTAAGTATTTGAATTTACCTGTGCAGTCCTTCAGAAAGGAAATCTATCCACATTTGAGCGATCTTCCAATCGAGAATTATAATAATGCCTGTCCTATTCTATTACTTGGTTTAGATAATATTCACTTAGCCATTCCTACTGCCATCAAAGAGGCTGGTGAATTGTCTCCGGTTGCAGTAAAAACAAAGCTCGGATGGGTAGCATATGGTCCCACAAATACATCATCCCCTTCAATTTCAACAGTTTTACATTTTCAAAATAAGCAGCCAACACAAGAGATCCATGATATGATAACAGACTTTTTTGCCACTGAGAATTTCGGTACCAATCCTGTAACAAAACCCCTTCTTTCTGACGAAGATCAAATCGGCCGTAATGTTATGGAGAAAACTATTAAACGTATAGGTGAACGATTCGAAATTGGACTTCTCTGGAAAAAGTATCCTCCAGAGTTACCTTCAAGTTACATCATGGCCGAGAAAAGGTTATTTACTATTGAAAAAAAAATACACCAAGATGAAAAATTCGCTGAGCGATACCGCGCAGAGATAGTTAAGTACGTAGAAAAAGGTTATGCCCGTAAGTTAACAACAGATGAGGTAAATGATAAAAGGTATCCTATATGGTACCTGCCACACTTTGGTGTTGTTAACCCTCATAAGCCAGAAAAGCTTCGGGTAGTATTTGACGCTGCAGCGAAAACTTCAAATATATCGTTAAACACTTCATTAGTAAAAGGACCAGAGCAAGCAAAACCACTACTCAATATTCTTCTTAAGTTTCGTCAAGGAATTATTGCAGTTGCTGCTGATATTAGAGAGATGTTTACACAGGTAAAAATTCGAGATGATGATCAACATGCTCAGAGATTTCTCTGGCGCGACGCCGATGTTAACAAACCTATTCAACATTATGTCATGTCTTCAATGACATTTGGAGCTGTGTGTTCCCCTTGTTGTGCAGAGTATGTTAAAAATCAAAATGCTAATGAATTTGCACATATATATCCTGATGCTGCTGAAGCCATAATTTACAAACATTATGTGGATGACTTTGTATGTAGTTTTAATAACGAAGAAGCTGCTATACGTGTATGCAAAGAAGTTGTTCAAATTCATTCAAAAGCTGGTTTCGAATTACGTGGGTTCCTATCCAATTACCAAAGTGTAGAAGCTTCACTTAATCCAACTGCCATTGGTCCATCAAATCCAGTTAATATGGAAAAACAAGCTACAATTGACAAAATTCTCGGTATGTTTTGGAATAAACATGACGATACGTTCGAGTTTAAAACGAAGTTTAATTGCCTTAATCCTAATGTATTTAATGAAGTTCGTGTTCCTACCAAAAGAGAAATGCTAAAGATTGCAATGACGGTTTTCGATCCATTTGGTTTGATTGCAGATTTCCTACTATACTCTAAAATAATAGTGCAAAATTGTTGGAAGCAAGATATTGGATGGGATGACCCAATCCCAGATTCTTTACATAAGAAATTTAAAGCTTGGTGGAGAGAATTTAAAGAAGTTAAAAATTTTAAAGTCCCAAGATGCTTATCTCCAAATTTTTCTAAAGCTTTACATGTTCAACTTCATGTTTTCGTCGATGCTAGCCAAGATGCTTTCGCAGCAGTTTGTTACTTAAGAATTATTCATGATGGTGGAATTGATGTTTCTTTCGTCATTGGAAAAATTCGGTGTGCCCCAAAGAACTTAATAAGTATTCCTCGTTTAGAATTGCAAGCAGCTATCTTGGGAGTTCGTATAAGCAAAGTAGTAACCACAATACAAGAATTCCAAATATCTTCAGTGCATTATTGGTCAGATTCGCAAACCGTTATTCGTTGGATTTATTCTACAGAACGCCGCTTTAAAGCTTTTGTAAGCCATAGAGTGGCTGAAATTCTAGAAAATTCTACACCAAGTCAATGGAAGTGGGTTCCAACTAACCATAATTCTGCTGATGCTGGTACACGTCCCACTTATCCTCCAAAACTTATCCACCATAGTTTATGGATAACGGGCCCAACATTTTTAAAGGAAGATGAATCCCGATCGCCTCATCTTAATGTCGAAAAAATTGATATATTACCAGAAGAAGTAAAGCCATGCCTAGTTGTTATTAACATTCCTGATAATATTATTCAGTATTCTCGATTTTCCTCTTACATAAAGTTGAAGAGAACAATTGCTTGGATTCTTCGTTTTCTTAAAAGATGCCGTATACCAGATTGTTTGAACATAATAGAACTAACAGCTGCAGATATTGTTTTATGTCGTTTGGTACAAAGCGAATATTTTGCAAATGAAATACATTCTATCAAGCATTCCCGAAAAGTTCCTAAATCTAGCGCAATATATTCCTTGGTGCCTTACTTAGATGAAAATGGTCTTCTAAGAGTTAATGGTCGTTTAGATGAAGCTTTGTATTTGCCTATTGATGCCAGAAGACCGGTAATATTACCGCAAAAGCATTATGTTTCAGAGCTTATAATGAGATACTATCATAACAAAAACTATCATCAGAACATGTCAATAACTATCAATGAGTTACGCCAAAAATATTGGATTGCTCACATAAAATCAGTATATAAGAAAGTAGTGAAGACATGCCCTGTTTGTAAATATGACAGTGCCAAGCCAAACATGTCTTTAATGGGTCAATTACCCCTGGATCGAGTTACGCCATTTGTACGTCCGTTTACCTATACAGGAGTTGATCTGTTTGGTCCATTTAATGTTTCTATTGGACGGCGTAAGGAAAATAGATGGGCAGTTATATTTACCTGTTTGACTGTCAGAGCAGCCCACATAGAATTAGCGGCTGACCTTTCTGCAGATGCTTTCATTTTGTGTTTACGAAATTTTATAAATCGTCGTGGAACACCTGTGAGGATTCGAAGCGACAATGGAACCAATTTCATTGCTACCCAGAAGCTTTTGAAGAAGGAACACAGGATTTTAAATATTGATGAAATAACTCAAGAGACTACAAAACATAATATTGATTGGATTTTCAATTGTCCAGCTAATCCAAGCTCTGGAGGTGCCTGGGAAAGGTTAATTAGAATTGTAAAACGTCTACTACTAAAAACTCTAAGAGAAGAAACCCCTCGTCTTGAAACATTACGAAGGGTTCTTATTGAAGCCGAGAATATAATCAATTGTCGCCCTTTGAGAGAAATTCCAATTTCTTCCGAAGATGATGAACCCATTACGCCTAACCATTTCTTATTGGGTTGCCTTAATTCAACGCAAACTCCGGATACTACAGACGAAAACATATGCTTAAGAAAACAGTGGAAACTTGCACAAAATTTGAAAGATAGATTATGGAAAAGATGGGTAGTTGAATTTCTTCCTCAGCTAATGCATAGACCAAAATGGAGAGACAAAAATTCACCCATTCAGACCGATGATATTGTTATAGTTTTGGATTCAAGTCTGCCAAGAAACCAGTGGCGCAAGGGTCGAGTTATAAAAACATATCCATCGAAAGATGGCCAAGTACGATTTGCAGACATTAAAACACAAAATGGGGTCACTCGTCGCCCGGTCTCAAAGTTAGCAGTTTTAAATTTATCGAATGGTGAACCAATATCTGGTTCACGAGGGTGGGAATGTTAAAGTAAAAGTACTTCATCATTTTCAACTCCTCTTCAAAATACGAAAATGAAACAAGTTGGCTACGAAATATTTTATTTGTCAGAAAAACTTTTCAATAAATTTTGTAATAATTTTAATTTAATTACTTTTTTGAAATAAAGACGACAACATTAGCCAATTCACAAACCAACACTTTTTTGATTTATTATTATTAACAAACACATTAACAAACTTAATAAACACACACATAGCATATTTATAATTTTATGTAGTGTAAGTAGCAATATTAAATGCAGTTTACTCAAAATAGAAAAAAAAAATAAAAATTTTTAAATCTGTTGAACAGCTAAAAAGAGAGACCTTTCAAATAATATATGTTTGGTCAAAATCGGAATAAAATGGTAGAACAAAAAATCGCCTAGCCTATTTACATTTGTTTTAAATAGTGCAATAAGTCCAGATCTTAATGTAAACGCAAAACCCATGTCGAGGGTATCAAAGATTCGGTACAGCCGAATTTAACACTCTTTCTTGTTTAAATTGAAAAAAATTTTAAACAGAAAATGTTCTTAATGGTAGCTAAAGTTTTTCATCAAAAACTGTTTCTACCTTGAATTTGTGTGGAAAGGAAAATTGTTTTATTTTCAAAGACCACGAAAAGGCCTAAAAATATTTTGTTTAGTTCAACTAACTAACGGTAACAAGTTGCCGCATTTTACCCATTTCCAACATTTCATATCAAACTCAGTACTGAAGTCGGTTTATTTTTATAACCACGACAACTTTGATAGGGCTTGACCAACGACTCAAAAGCTCAAATCCTTATAGAATATGCAATTCACTATACCACGGGGATATACAATGAAAACTCATCATAGTGCACAGCTACGGTTGCCCGAAATTTATCCATTATTGTGAGGTGTCCTTCTAAGGGAAGGTCTATTAAAAAGCGATTTATTTTTTTTAGTTTATTTAAAAACAAGAAGCACAAAGAGATCATTTCAGTTTCAAAAATATATAAACTATAATAATTATAGGCTAGGCGATTTCTTGTTACCGATGTTTTGTTCTACCGTTTTATCCCGATTTTGACCAAGCATAAATTATTTGAAAGGTAATTATTTTTAGCTGTTCACCAGATTTATGTTTTTCCTTCTTTTTGAGTAAATTGCATTTAATGTTGCTACTATCACATAAAATTATACATATGATATGTGTGTGTTTATTAAATTGGATAATGTGTTTGTTAATGAGTTTGTTTTCTTCACTAACAATAATAATAAACCAAAAAAGTGTTTTGTGAATTGGCTAAGTTGAAAAATAAAGTTGCAAAGATATAGCACTCGAATTTCGAACGCCGGAATCTGCTAGTACAAAATAAAATAATATATTTTCCATTCATTAGCATATACATTAGGTCCGGTCAATTTAAAAATCGCCCAAATGATAAGGAAAATCGTATTGTAGGGACCAAAATAAGAAACTTTGCCCGAGGAACCATACCTCTAAAACGAATTCTGATGTCCTGACTTTGACCTGTCTGTCTGTCTGTCTCACATTGACCCATTTAGAGTGCCTCAATCGAGTCCAAATGTATGATCGACCCTCACTAACTTTTGACAGCCGACCCACGCATGCCAGTGGCACACCCCCTGGAATCCCCTGGGGGGTTCCCCTTACAAAAATTTCAAAAATCACCATTTTTTGTTTAGAATTGGGCTAACTATGTTTGATTTAATATTAAAATTAACACTCCGTGACTACGCGTGACTCTGCGTGACTACCCCAAAATGAATCTGTAGTCACAACAAGACTATTGGCCAAGTTTCAGATCAATTGCATACGGGGGAAAGGGGTTGCCCCATGACAGACAGACAGACAGATAGACAGGTCAAATATCGGGACAGCAGAATTCGTTTTAGAGGTATTGTTCCTTGGGCAAAGATTCTTATTTTGATCCCTAGAATATGATTTTCCTTGTCACTTGAGCGATTTTTTGCCTCCCTACAAATCGACCCGCCGTAATTTACATTGTATCGTATGATAAATTATGTTCTATATTTTTTAATTTATAATTAATATTAATTTATTTATTTTGATTTCCTACACAACAAGACTTATAATCTTATGATTAGAGTAAAGGAGGAGTAATAGTAATAGCAATGATATTAAAACATTTACAAGTAAAAATATAAAAATATATAAAAATATTAATTTTTATACAATATATAAATACTTATAAAATAAATTTAAATCAAATATAAATATAATCGCAATTATACAACAATTTAAAAAGAAGAGAAATTAATTTATTTAAAACTTTAATTTTAACTTAACATGTTTTTGCAAGACTATAAAAATCCAAAAGGGACCTTTTAAAATGCATGGCAATGCTAACGTATGTTCGGAGGCAGTTCGAAGTATAATTGAAGTCATTTCATGGTTCCTATGTGATTGAAAATTTTTTTCTGTTCTGTTTCTATTATGAGCATAGATGTTATCTCAAGCGGAGAACCAACATACTAGCCGACAGATAGACAAAAGATTCCCGATTTCATCGATTTTGGAGTGACGAAGAACATTGCGAGAGAACTTATAAATTCTGAATCCTCATTGGAACTCTCTAACCCCCGAGAAATTATGGCCTCGAATTGTAATTTAGCGCCAACAAGTATTATAGATTGGTTAAAGTAAAGAAAGTTTCTCAGTACCCGTTGTACGGATAGGTTACCTCTAAGAACACCAGATGATATTGACCTGGCAATGGTTAACTTTGAACAAAACCTAAAAATATCTTCTCAACTTGCTGCGAAATCCCCCTAACATAGAGGGCGATATAGAACTTGTTTGGTAGATGTCGATTGGCTATTAAATGAAAAAAGAAGAATTCGAAGACAGTGGCAACTGTACAGATCACCTCAACTTCAGTAACAATTGAAAGCATGTGCATTAGACCTGGCGTAGCTAATATGGGGTTTTTTATTTTTTGGAATTTTGAGTGTGGGTAGCGACGAAAATATGCGATTTGATGCCAAAATTGATGTGGGAAATTTTCAGGCTGATCGGATGGTGCCAACCCGTGCCACAATGAGGTCAAAGGTCAAAATTTTGAAAAAGCACCAAAATACTCTTTTTTTTTTTTGTTTTATCAATCTTTTTAATGAGAAATACTAAAAATAAAACTACTTTAAATTTATATATATAACTTGTAATTAATTTATAACTTGTAAATTAGTTAATAGTTGTATTAACGATTAAGTACATAATGGCACCAGAAGCAAATAAATATATATTATAATTTTTAATTGAGCTCTAAGTTGCAAAAATGTATGATGTTTCTGCTATTGTAGTAAGACAAAAAAAAATGCTAACAATCACGTGAGTACATTAAGTTTCAATCACACTCACACGTGATCACGCGTGATTCACGCAATAATCTGCTCACATGCGCATCTCTAATTTATACCAACAACTATTATTGAAAAAAACGGTAAAATTTTTTGTTCTTCGCTGTTTTTTAAACTGCCTCAAAATTCCTACGCTTTGAGTTGTCGACAACTGCATATTTGTCTAAAAGTATCGTTTTTCCGCTCTGCTACTGAGCACATAGCAAGGCTGTTGATATGAATATGTAAAATTTTGTCATTGCGAATTTGAATATTGTTGAGAAAGGTGTAGTTTATTGTAAAATAAAATATTCTGTTAATTTTCGTAATTCCATGGCTCAGAAGATAAATTTATCGTTGAAACAGCTTCGATCTGCTGACACAAATGTATACTTGATTGGTAAATGTGAACCAAAAATAGTTGGTGTGAAATTACCATCAAAACAGCAAGTGCTTCAGTGTTTTTTTTTATAATGTGCGTTGTGAAAACAAAACGGTTAAAGAAAGTGGAAGATTGGTGCTGGATGAAATATTGCCTTTTTGGGAAAAAGCTAGAATCCCAACGCCTGATCAAAGAACATGTTCTGCAAAAGTCATTAAACTTTATGAAGAGTGGAGAAAAGTCCAAAAAGTATGTAAATCTCCGTTCCCGACTCATCGCAAAAAAGAAAATGACTTTAAGGAAAATTTAAACAATTTATTTGACATTGCCCACGTTGACGCTCTGAAGCTTATAAGTATACAGGAAGATAGAGACTTCTTAATAAAGCAGCGAGAAAATGGGCGTGTTGGTAGCATGACTTGTGTCGATCAAAATGTCACAAATAAAGAAAAAAGAAAGGCACAAAGATTGGAAGACGAAAAACGTCGAAAAGAAAATTATGAAAAGAAAAAAGGCACTTCAGGTAATTATTATTTGGTATTTGGACGCAAAGTGGCTATTTTTTTTGTTGTGCACTTAATTTCATGTGCAGACTTGACTATGGAACATGTTGAATTTGATAGTGATGAATCGGGAGATGATGTGCAGGCGATGGATGTAGAACATACTGACAACATTCCAAGTTGCTCCAATAAGCCGATTCGAAAACGTGGAAAAAAGAATTTTATTGACGACAGAATGCTTGCTTGTATGGATGCTGGCAATATGTCATCTCCATTAGCTATACACTTCATCAGTGCAACTGCCAAAGCGTTGGGTCACAATATTGAGGATCTTGTTCTGAATTGCACAAGTTTGCGTGAACAACGTAAAAAATATCGTCGGCGTCATGGCAAAGAAATTACTGAAAATTTCAAGGTAATTTTTTTTCATTTTGGTCAAGTTATAAGTTTTTCTTTAAGCTTTAAGTTTTTTAGATCCCTGAAACATTTATTTTGCATTGGGACGGAAAGCTACTTCCCGCAATTGCTGGAAAAGCAAAAGTTGATCGCTTGGCTATTGTGCTCACGTCGGAGAACGTTGAAAAATTGATAGCTATCCCCATCATTGAAGATGGAACTGGTGCTGTAGTCGCTCAATCAGTCTACGACTATTTGGTAAAAATTAATATGCTGAATTCATTAGAAATGATATGTTTTGATACAACTGCTGCAAATACTGGCCGTCATAGTGGTGCTGCAACTTTATTGGAACGTAAACTGGGACGCAGCTTATTGTGGTTACCATGTCGCCACCATATTGCAGAAATTCTCTTAAGAGCTGTATTTGAAATTAATTTCGGAAAATCAAGTGGCCCAGAGGTGGCGATTTTTGAACGTTTTGCACGGGAATGGAGCACACTTAATTCAAAGGGATATAGCACTTGTATGCAGGATGAACGAGTTTTGAGTGTCATATCTGTTGAGGAACGCGAAACAAGCAAACAATTTTGTCTTGAATATTTAACGAAAGTTCACATTCGGCATGACTATAGAGAACTCCTACAACTTGCATTTATTTTTCTCGGTGGTAGCATTCCCAATTTCACATTTCGTGCACCTGGAGCGACATCTCATGAAAGATTCATGTCCAAGGCCATCTATTGTCTAAAAATGTATATGTTTCACGCGCACTTTAAAATTTCTGCGAGTCAGTTGAATGGAATTCGTAATATTTGCATTTTCTTAGTAAGTCTCTATATCCCATACTGGTTCAGAACCGCAAATGCAGTTGAAGCGCCAAATAGAGATATGCAACTGATAAAGGGAATTATTGGCTACTTTGATAAAAAAATGTCTACAGTGCTATTGGAAAAAATTGGGAACCATCTGTGGTATTTATCAGAGGAAGCAGTTGCACTTGCCTTTTTTGATCCACATGTAGACTCAGAAATAAAGGAAAAGATGATTTTGGCGTTGCAAATAGAGTCCGATGAAGACAATTATATCGGTGATGATGTTGATATTTTCCCTTCTAAAAAAGTGTGTGCATGCGTCGATGAATTACAATTATTCACATCCAAGGATTTAAGCTCTTTTGTGACTACTAAAACAAAATTTTTTTTTTCTCGTTTGGAAATTTCTATGGATTTCTTACGCTTTCATCCGTCAAATTGGCCTAAGAGCGAAGCATTTTGTAAAGGGGAACAAATCGTCAAATGCATTACTGTTGTGAATGATGCCGCCGAAAGAAAAGTCAAACTAATAACTGACTTTAACAGATGCTTAACACACAACGAAGACGATAAACAGTACTTGTTACACATTGTAGAGAGCTACCGTAATGACTTCCCAGCCTATACAAAATCTTCAATGATGTAAAATAAAAATAATAAGCATAATAAATAAAAATGAAAGAAAAAAACATTATATTTACAGTATTTCTCATTAAAAAGATTGATAAAACAAAAAAAAAGAGTATTTTGGTGCTTTTTCAAAATTTTGACCTTTGACCTCATTGTGGCACGGGTTGGCACCATCCGATCAGCCTGAAAATTTGCTACATCAATTTTGGCATCAAATCGCATATTTTTATCGCTACCCACATTCAAGTTTCAAAAAAAAGTTTTTAACGCCAGGTCTAATGTGCATACATCAATATAATATTCAGAGACACGATAAATTAAACAGATATCGAAGAATTTGATCCGACTTCAAGATTTGATTAGTCGTTATGGCGAGCTACAAAAAAACTTAAAAGACTCGTTGTACGTAAATCACCATTAAGAATGCAAAATGGAGGTTGGGCTATAAATGATATAGAAAAAGGCGATCTATTTGTAAAACATTTGAAAAAGTTTTTACTCGGAATATAACTACTAGTTCAGTAATAAACGAACACAGTGCAATGGCACTTCGGTTTGAGATCAGAGAGATTGAAAAGGCCATTTCTGATCTTAACCCCTAAAAGAGCATAGGGGATCAACGGGATCAGTAATAAAATTCTTTTGGAGTTACCCCGATTAGCATTGAGAATAATTCTTTTATATTTAACGCTATATTACGCCTTGAATATTATCCTCAGAATGAAAAGTTTCGCTCGTTACCATGGTACCCAAGCCAGGTAAAGATCACACAAAAGTCGATTCGTACAGGCCAATCAGTTTATTGTCAAATCTGTCAAGAAAATAGTACTAATAAGCTAACTGCAGTTGTAGATCAAAATAACGTCATCCCAACACATTAATTCGGATTAAGGCGAAGACACAGCACCATTGAGCATTGAGGTTAATAAGCGCTATAAGAAAATCCTTTGCTATTTTTATTAACTTTTCGCAAGCTTTCGATAAGGTTTGGCACGAGGGTCTACTCTATAAAATTAAAACGTTGCTGCCCCCAAACGTTCATAAACTAATGGAAAGATATATAATTAAGAGGAAGTTCTCAAGAAAGGCGAGCAACTTTACAAGCCCCCCTCAGGATATAAAAGCTGGTGTTCCACAGGGCAGTATTCTGGGTCCGCTCCTATATATTCTTTATACAGCGCACATGCCAACTAATGAAAACACGATTACTTCAACCTTTGCATATGACACGGCAATTTTGAGTATTCATGAGGGCCCCACAACAGCATCTGCACTTTTACAACAACATGTTTTACAATTGGAGTACTGGTTGCGCAGGTGGAAAATAGGAATAAATGAACAAAACTGTATCCACGTTACTTTTACGCTTAGAAGAGAAACATGCCCTCTAATCCAAATAAACAATGAGCAAATACCGCAACTTTCTGATGTAAAATATTTGGGACTTCACCTTGACCGCCGCCTTACTTGGAACAAATACATAGAACCAAAATTAACACAAATAAAATTAAAATTAGTTCAGCTTACGTGGCTAATTGGCAGAAATTCAAATCTAAGTCTTGATTGCAAGTTATTGATATATAATTCAATCATGAAACGCATTTGGTGCTACGGAATACATCTATAGGGAACCGCTTCAGCTTCTAATATAGAGAAAATACAAAGATACCAACATAATATCCTAAAGTTGATTACCCGAGCCTCATGGTATATGAGAGACTCACAATTGCATAGAGAATTAAACGTAGAAAAAACTAGAAACTCACACGAATCTCTTAGCACGTGACCTCAACAATCGCATCCACCAACGTCTAAGAAGGAGAGAGACTGCAGATCTCGTAATAACTGCTTGAGGTTCTAAGCCAATGTATTTTTATTTATTTTCAATTTATGTATAAACATTAAATTTTTTCTGGCACTGGCCGGATTTAAGAAGTTAAGCATTAGTTCTGATTTGAATAATTATTATTAGTTCACTATGTGAAGATCCAATCAATAAATGCATGAGAAAAAAATCTGTTATAGAGTATATGCAACTTTGTGGAGTATAACTAAATTTCGAATATGTAACAAAATTATACATAATATTATAATATTGATTTAGCTATATCCGTCCGTCCGTCTGTCTGAGTGTCCATACAAACTTTGTAATCAAGCTACACTTGGTAAAAGTGGGAAAATGCATGCTAAATTATGGGAAAATGCCGGTTAAGTCTATAGGAAATGCATGCCAAATGGTAAAAATGCATGACAAAAATTGCACAATGTTTGCTAAATTTGGGCAAATTTATGGGAAAATGCATGCTAAAAATGGTAATTTTTGTGTTAAAAATTAGAAAAATTTGCATGCTAAATGTAGAGAAATTGCATGCCAAATGTAAGGAAATTGTATGCTGAATTAAGAAGAATGATTTTCAAAGCTGCAAATAAAAAAATCTTGCGAAAAAACAAAAACATTCACATGACATGCATTTTTACCATTTACCATGCATTTCATATAGACTTAACAGGCATTTTCCCATAATTTAGCATGCATTTTCCCATTTCTGTAAAGCAAAACGAATTTTCCCTTTATATATTTCGATAAAATTAAGCACATAAGCATCTACCGGCCATAGGATGAACCCTACGGAAATTGGTGAAAATTGGTTAATTTTCAGGCATAGTCCCCTATGAGATCGACATATCTGATCAAAATATCCACATTATCGTACAGATCTCAGTCAAATTGGGCCTGTGTATGTATATTGCATCCAGTAATAAGGGTTCCAAAAATAAACCATATAAGACAGTTCTTAGTCATAACCTTCATATAACGCTGCTTCATGATCTTCGATCTTCACTTAGATCTATCAAAAAACAAAAGTATTGCACAGATTCTTCTCAAATTAGGTTTGTATATTTGCTTGCAAAATATAAGTGACCTTACCAAATATGGTCATGATCGATCTAGTCTCCATATAAATATAACGTCCGAACTTTTCACAACCAAAACCAAAAAAATGAGTAACAAAGCCACTCAAGATTGGTTTATGCTTGTTTTCTATATGGGTTAAACCATCTGAACTCAACTTAAAATATGGCTGTTTTTTACATCACTGTTTCCAAATTGGCTGAATTTTGGCAGGATTAAAGTGTATCCGAGAAATAAGACAAATCCTAAATTTAAGTTCACTGACGCATCTGGATCCGGAAATATGAGGTCTTGAATATCGGGAAAAACTATAAAAATGTACAAAGTTGTACTTACTTAATTATCATTTTCTTGATTAATATTATAGTGACGCAACTTATCACGGTCGCATTTGAAAGGTTAATTAATTACCTTTAATTTGATATACAACATGATTTTTTTTTTTTTTTTTTGAAAGGTCAAAGGTCACATCTCTTGACCTATAATTCGGGAGGCTATAGCTGTAAAAACGACAATTTTAAAAATCTGAAAAAAATATATGTTTAAGATTGGTTCCTTCCCTAATGTTCCAAAAAATTTCAGACTGGGGGTATGCTTGGATCCAGAAATATTTATCATAGAGTAAAGGTAGATATTTAACAAGTGAATTATTATTATTATGAATGCTGTTGTTGTTGGCGTTGTTGGCGTTGTTGGCGTTGTTGACATTATTATGATGAATGCTGTTGTTGTTGTTGTTGGCGTTGTTGACATTATTATGATGAATGCTGTTGTTGTTGTTTAGTTTTATTATAAATGTTTTCAATTAAAAATTTGCTATCAGCGGAATAAATTTTAGCTTGTAATTGTGTTTTTGAAATTGGTATGAAGCTGTGCTGCTTTTGAGTTCCCGGAATTGTACGTAATCCTATAAATCTATCAGTTAGCAATTTCTCTTCTTCTTCATAATCTTTTTCCGTTAAATATGCAAAGTTGCAGTTCTGAAGAGTTTGCTGACACCAATTATACAAGTGGAGAGGGGTAGTTATCTGATCTTCGAATGGACGTTGCAAGCTGGCTCTTCGTGCTTCACGCTTTACCGTTCCCCCAAGACCATCACTAGGTCCTTTGCCGTGACTGGTAGCAAAGAAATGCCACTCAGCGGAACAATTAAAA
Source organism: Cordilura impudica (assembly GCA_963682025.1). NCBI lineage: Eukaryota > Metazoa > Arthropoda > Insecta > Diptera > Scathophagidae > Cordilura > Cordilura impudica. Next base: position 70,282,652 of record OY821521.1, read on the forward strand.
TCTTCGCTATGATGGCATAAATTGGAAAAGTTTTTTTTATTTTTAAATTGAGCGGAAGAACCGTCCGAAAAATAAAAAATTTTCTTTGGTATTTTCAAAAACTTGTTTTTTAAAAACTCATTTAGGTGGCGATGAAATAAATGAACTGCTATGGTATTATGTATTAGACAGTCTGATATTATTATAAAAATTTTAGTTTCTAATTTTCCATTTGATTTGTAATAAATTACTATTGGGTATAGTGTGGCCTGGCTATTATTCTATAAAAAGCCTTGCACAGAATCCTGAACCACAAAAGTTGCATTTTCGGAGAAGTCGCAAATTACTAAATACTCATTTTCTTCCAACGCAGACTTTTTGTGAGCCATAAATGCACCCTGCTCTTTAGATACGAATGAATGGGGTAGAAGAGTTTGCAGTTTTTCGCATAAAGAATCCAGAAAAGAATCAGTTTCTTTAATAATAGTTTCCAAAGAGTCTCTATCTACACTTATCCACTGTTTATATATGATTTCATCAATTTAATTTTCTAATAATAATTCACCAAGTTTCTCTTTAAAATTTTGTATATCTGGACACATGCTACATCTGCCAAGGTAGCAATTTGGTGATGGGGGATTGCATATAAGTCTTTTTAAACAATCTTTATAAGTTTCCAGCACAAAATCCTGCACATTTTCTGTCAATTTTTTCAGGTTTATTGCGTGGAGCATTAGTTTTGTATTTTGATGTATTTTACAAACACATACATTATGGCTTCCTGACGCATCTGCTAGAACCACATTTTTTGGCCGAAGTTCACAAAATTTAGAAATTCCAATAGTTATCCCTTCATGTTTTTCTTTAAATAAAGCATAAACTTCTCGAAGATTTCCGAGTAAAAGTCTTTTATTTTTTTTTACTTTTACACCATTTTCTGTTATTGACACGTAGTCTTTACATCCTGGTAGACATCTGCTGACATCATCAGTTTCATAAAAGATTTTCACCACATCAACAATTTCTAATGGCAATCGTTTTCCAAGTTTTGGATTCGGTGTACTCAATACGCCTTCTGTCTCAACCAAGTTTTTTACCTTTCGTGCCATGAAATTTGTTATTTGAAATTCCTCCTCCATTCTTTTCAATGTCCAGCTTTTAGGTAAAATAGTTAAAAGCTGAATTTTATCACTGTTTTTAGTTATTGATTTAAACTTTTCTTTTAGTTGTTCGATTATTTCCGATTCTGGGCATACGTGAGAGGTTGAAGGTGTTGAATTTGGGAAAATGTTGGTTTTAATTGATGTTGTTATTTTTTCTAACTTTCTAGTTGTATACCCTTTTAATGGAATTTTTCTCGAACATATTGGAGATTCTTAAACTTTCGTTTAACTTAGAAATTCGAACATCTCCCGAAACTGATGCTTCACTTTCCGAGTCTGAAGTCTCGTTTTCTGGCTCGTTCATAGATTGAATATTATTGTTTACACTTCCTTTTAATTTATAAAGTTCTCTTCTGCATATATCACATATTTTATTTGATATTGAAATGTTATTACTAATTCCAGTCATCCATTGCTGAACTTTTCGAAGTCCTCTTGCATTCCGGACATGAGCAACTTTTTTAAATGGATTACAACAATATATTGTATTAAATGACATATTGTTTACAGAGGCAAAAAACAATCACTTTGAACACTTTTGGTTTTATTTAAAAATATTGATTTTATAGCAACACATGTGGTTTTTTAAAGCAACGTGCTCAGAATGGTTTTTTTTCGTGGTGCTTCCTTTGACTTCTCGTTTTTCAATAATTTCTCTATATCCAAGTTATTAGACACTACGAACCACGCCCGACAACATTTATACTGTTGTCTCGCTCTAACATAATTACCTGTCAAACCAACCCTAACACAGGTCTGTACTGAGTACAGTACAGAGCTAAAGAACCAGAAACAAATAGCGGCGTGCGTGCATAGCCCGCCGACGCTCACGAGCACAACCAACCACATTCATAAACAGTAACAGTAACAGCACCGACTTTTTAAATATCTACCTTTACTCTATGATAAATATTTCTGGATCCAAGCATACCCCCAGTCTGAAATTTTTTGGAACTTTAGGGAAGGAACCAATCTTAAACATATATTTTTTTCAGATTTTTAAAGTTGTCGTTTTACAGCTATAGCCTCCCGAATTATAGGTCAAGAGATGTGACCTTGGACATTTCCAAAAAAAAAATCATGTTGTATATCAAATTAAAGGTAATTAATTAACCTTTCAAATGCAACCTTGATGAGTTGCGTAACTATAATACTTTTCAAGAAAATTATAATTAAGTAAGTACAACTTTGTAAATTTTGACCTTTTTTTACGATTTTCAAGACCACATATTTCCGGATACAGAAGTGCCAGTGCCCTCAAACTTTGCACTTATTTTAGTTCAGTAACAGTCTGTCTTCCTACGAAAAATCATACAATTTGGAGAAGGTAGTGTACACCCATTGGTTGATTTGACATGGAATTACCCATATCCAATTGGTTGGACCCAACAAATAGTATGTCTAAACTCATGGTATAGAGTATCGTATAATCGGTCTATAGTCGACTTAGATTTTCTTACCTGTTTTGTTCAGAATTAGTTCCACTTCAAAAGTAAATTTTCCTTGGGTTTCAATATGTTGATTACTTGAGATTTTCCGACATCAAAACTTTGAAAGAAAATCAATATAATGTTCCAATCCATTTTTATCGTTTTTTAATGATTCCATAATTTCCACTTTTTCTTTTCATGTTAAACTCATTCGTTTCAACAACAAAAATAAATTCCGTGATTCACCTAGACACAGCAGAAAGCACGTATTCTTATATAATATCTGCAGACTTGCCATATGAATAATATTTGAAAACAAGCCAAATATATGCAAAAGCGATGCCAGTTTTACGAAATTAAACAAAAAAATTTGAAAAATTATTTGTAATTCTACGAAAATGTCCACATACGTCCACTTTGTATCTCACGTCACCATGACAGTTAATAGAGCTAGAGGTACACTCGCCTTTATTAAAAGATGGGCAAAAGAATTTATTGATCCTTACATAACCAAACAACTTTTTACATCTCTTGTAAGACCTATTTTAGAATATGGGTCAATAATATGGGATCCCTTCTATAACATTCATATTCAACGAATCGAGTCTGTACAGAAACAATTTCTACTCTTTTGCTTACGTGGCTTACCTTGAAATTCTGCAATTAATCTACCTTCATACCTTGATCGACTTAAATTAATAAAATTACCTACTTTGGAAAGCCGTAGGACTATGCTAAAAGTAACATTTATGACCAACCTAATTAATGGTGAAATCTGTTCTGATTTTCTTTTAATGTTCCTCAACGAGTATCAAGCCAATTCCAACCACTCTTTGTTAAATCTTTTCAAACCAACTATGATCTAGCTGATCCTTTTAGAAGAATTTGTTGTGGTTATAATAATCTTTATCCATTAATTGATTTTTCGTTGAACACTGATGTAATTAAGCATAATATCATTATTTTCTTAAATTCCTAACTATTTGTTTTTATTTTTAAATCATTAAATTGTTTCAATATATGTACATATGTAATTATATAATTTATACAGGTCTGTAAGGATTTATTCCATTGACCTAATAAATAAATAAATAATGAGGTACTTGCAACCAAAGTATATATAAAATATTTAATCAGCTTTGACATGGAAATTGTTATTTAGTTTCTGAGTATTTGTCCATTATAGGGAGGTTTCCGCTTTATAGAAAGTATCCACTATAGGGAATTTTCATTGTAAATGCATGATGATCTCACTAAAATTTTATTAATATTTATTTTCAATAAGCGTGAAAGAATAGCAATTATGTTTGTAATATAACCCCTGCGATACACAAGCACCTCTCCCGAATGACTGAAACATAAATAATTTTTATGAAAATGTGATAAAAGTTATTTGGCTATATGACTACAATTTCGTGAACAAAATGACAACTTTGTAACCGCTAGCAGTGTCATCACTGACAGCAAATCATACCGAAACATTATGATAAGATATAAAACAAGGATATGGTTGTCAACAGCTGTAATAGTTAGCAGACAGATTCACTTCAAACGCAAAGACCGGATGTGCTTTATGAGCATTGATAAAAGTTCTAACAAGTAATCAACAACAACAACAACAAAAAAACGAAATGGGATCAAAATATATGAAGACAGCTTAAAATTTTAAATCAACCACCCTCTAACAACAGTTACACTACAAAGCAACTTCTTCTTATTAGAAGAGATTTTATTGAAAATTGTTTGCTAAAACTATTCAGTTTTGATAAAAATGTTTGCTCTAAAAGCCGCCACCGCCACCACCACTTTTTTGATCTAGTCAAATGTTTAATGTTTACCTTCACTTAGGTTACGACGCATTAATGTCTTTGTCTATTTTAATGCTTTTTATGAATAATGAGGAAAATAATATGGTTTTTCATAGGATTTTTCTTACCAAAAAAAAAAAAAAAAAATCGAAATAAAAGCAAATCCTAAGACTATATTTTAATGAACCATCTTCATATACATTCCATTACAAAGCCATGAAATAACAACAACTTCGTAAGCTTGTCGGCATTCAATACAATATCATAAGGATAATTAGTGGTATTACCAATGCTAAGCAGTGTTTTGGAATGCACAGGACAATGGTAGAAACGGCTGCCTGGGCTTGTGTTATTATTGTATGACGATGTGAACCGTCACAGTTGAAATCACAAGTTAATTCTTTTTCAACATCATCTTATTCGCGTTTCATCTTCGTTTTCGTTTGGTGACAGCTTATTGTACTTTGACATTGTCATTGTTATCATCAATTGATTTATTTTGTATAAGTCTTCTTCTTTTTCAATCTAACCATCATCAGAACTAAAAACATTTCTAACTTCACCTTCTCCCAATTTTGCAACACACTTTTGGTGGCTTTTGTTAATGGATTGACGTTTGATTTTTCTATTTTTTTCCATGCTCTTGTATATTTTTAATCCTTAAAACGCACTTTTAAGGTTTATTTTGTAGGTTTTTAAAGGAAAAAAAGCATTCGTGGTTTATTATTTTTGGTAGAGATTTTTTATTATCTACTTTTAATTTAGAGAAGTAAATTATTTTTCTTTAAAGCTTTTGTTTTTTTATGTTAAATTGTCTTAAATTTTTTTTTTTTTTTAAATTGTAATGACTAGGGATTTTCAAAGGGAACGGAATTAGTTATTAAACATGTTGTAGAAAATTGTATATAATGGATATTATTCTATACAATAATTTATTAAATTTAGCATTGTAAGTAGTAGACTTAGCACCTTTAATAAAAATTATAAGAAACTGATTAGTCTATAGCCCATTACCCGCCATTTTATTTGCATGCACCCATTCACCGGACAACAAATTAGAGTATATTCATCTTCCAAGAGTTCTTTTTCATTTTGAATGTATCAACTGTTTCATCTGGGTTAGCATCGACCTTTTCAATGGCAACCTTCTACTTCTAAGGCAGTTAGAACAAAATATTCTTCTTCGGCTCCTAAAGAATTGGATGGAAGTTTTCGATTCTGGCGCTGGCTTTGGTAGTGACTAAAACGAACTTTTCTATATTCATAGAATTAGAAATATTTGCATATTGGTGTTTATCAAACGATTGCTGCATTCAGCTCCAACAAATACAAAGGGTGTTCCTTTTGCTTAGAAAGGATTTACGAAAGGGTTAATTGTCATACGAACTGTTATACTGCGATCCAATCCTATCAATCATCGATTCGCGCAACTTATAATCATCCATCGAACTCTTGTTATATGTTATATTAAATGAAAATTTTATTTTTGATTAAAAAAATTCAATTTTGTTTCACATAACACAATGTTCTTCTGATCTTAGTGAATAATAATTTATGGTACAGCCAACGTGTGGACAATATTTTATGCTTCTCAGTTATCGTAATTCTTCGCAATAGATCATGATCACCTTTAGATTTGCCATTGATAATTGTCGATTTTATAATGTTACCCAATATTTGCTTGATAACGAAACGCCTTCCCATACATAATTTATGTGCATTTAAGTTTCGAAAGAGTATAATTGGTGATCCAACTTTAAATAGTAAAATATGTGGTGGATGACTTGGCAAATCAAGTGAATTTAAAAATCCACTTGGAAAATTCATTCCTTAATGTTCTTCTACCACAGTAAAAATTGATTTGAATGACGGAGACTCCACTATTTTGCCCTTTCGCTCAGACATCGCTGAGATAACTAACGCCACCTGTTGGAATTTTTGCGAATATACTAAAATAGATTATTAGGTTTTTGATGTGTGAACATTTATAAGCTCAGGGCGGCAAAAATCTATTTCACAATACAATTACAAAAACAGAGCAAGACAAAAACGGTGCGAGGTATGAGTGTATTGGTGCAAAGATTATGATATCTGCACTTAAAATATGTAAAAACTTCTTAATTTCATATATTCTTTATAATCTATAATATTAATAGGCTAGGCAATTTCTTGTGACCGATGTTTTTTCTGCCGTTTTAACCCGATTTTGACCAAACTTATATTATTTGAAAGGCATTTATTTTTTCGTTTATTTTGAGTAAATTGCATTTAAATTTGCTACTAACAAATACATAAAATTATACAATGCTGTGAGTGCGTTTATTAAATTTGTTAATGTGTTTGTAATAAAAATGAGTTTGTTTTTTGTGTTGATTTGCGAATTGGCTATAATTGATTAGCATACCTTTAGGGTCTTTATTTAATGAAAAAATAATATTTTCCAGAATTTGCACTCGAATTCAAAGGGCTGGAATCTGCTAGTTATAACAAAGATGTCGATAATGAAGATGGTGATAAAGAAGGTGATGATAATAGCAATGAAGATAGCGATGGCGATGACTAAGATTACGATAATTATGATGAAGATAATGATGATAATGAAGAGTATGATAATTGGGATAGTTGTAATGAATTTGATAATGCAGAGTAACACAATTGTTTTAATACTGTTTTATTTTTTTTTTTTTTTAAATAAACCATTCTTTCTCGACTTTTTTGAGATATTTGTGGGACTTGTGAAAAACAAAATTTAAATTTTAAGTTAATTTTATACTAATATTCATATTATATATGTATTATATAAGTTTTTTAATAGCACATAAAGTACGCTCTACCTTACAATTACAGTTAAAATTGTAAACTAAGAACTTTTTTTGCCGAAAAACAAAAAAGTTCTTAACTGGTGAAAAAAAAATTTTTTTTTTATTTTTTCTAAAATGGTGTGTTTTTATGTATTTATGATTAATCATCAATAAAAACTTAAAATATTTATAAGCTACGGCTGCCCTGAATTAATCGCAACTATAAGTACCATCGAACCCACTGTGAAGCGACTCGCAGTATCGCCATTTGAGTTTTTTCGTTGCAAAAATCATATCTTTTGAACCGAATAACATAATTGGACAGTTTAAACAGCATATGATAGCTAACAGTTCAGCCTATGAAACGAGCGTTTGGAAAGGGAACTACGCTTTGCAGGGGCCTACTTATGGGTTATCAAATTTAAAATTTGTAGAAAAATAAATTTTATGGTAACTAAAAAAAATTATTTTTACATTTTTAGATTGTTTTTATTTTTGTTGTTTAAGGTTTTATGTTTTAAATTATTACCCAACAAATTAAAAAAAAATTACGTCTTTTTTAAATTTATTTTTTCAATTTTCTGTAAAATATTCATCACAATTCGTAAGAGAAGGTATATCTAAATTAAAATTATTTTCTAACTCTATTCGTGACTTCACATGCCGCAGGGAAGAATAAGTGGATCATTTTGCCTTACCATTGATGCTTTAAATGTGTTCTGCAATCTATATTTTTTATAAAAAGAGACTCTGTGCTTCTTCAGAAAGCTCTCCAATTGGCAAAGACTGGTACTCAATTATATCTTTGCCATGCGCCAATATTTTATGGACGATCGGGGTCAACTTCTTCTGTGGATACATTTCTGCTAAAAGAGATGCAGTTTTCGATGCATATTCTCCATATTTTGTAGAATTGACATTTTCTTTGCAGTTTAAAACATTCAAGATCGTTCCCAATCTTTTCACGATTTGATTGTCAATTCCAGTGATTCTAGATACTGCCTCATCATTTTCAAAAAATCTCCTAGAAGTGTTTCCATCGTTTGAGTTACCATATCCGTGCTTGGGACAGTCTACTTTTAGTCCTTTATCCTTTACTGATGTATTTTCATCGAAGTTTTCCTCCTCTTGTAGTAGGGTATACGCCAGTTTTAGCAAGAACTCCATACATCCATATCCTTGCGTGCAATGGTGACATTCCATATTCGTAATTCTCCTCGTTTGTAGAATCGTTTAAATTACCAAAGTTCTTCTGACTCTTTTTGCAAATCGGGCATAACAATGTTGAGGTTGTTCCTGTCAGTTCGTTTACGACTTTTCCGTCAACCATGGTCAGGTGGAACTCGTAATTGCACTCAATATATTTTCCTTCTCCAATTTGCAGCTTTGTAGGCTTATTTGTTCTTCAATGTACTTCACCGTGGTCCTTATGAGTTCTGCCGATTCCCTCGCAAACTGAAACATTATTGGTCGGCAATAATGCACTGATGACGGACGTGGATTTTTCCAGTGTAGGGAAATATCAGATTTTAGCCGCAAAGGAACAACAGATGCCATAAACATATTTCCGTCCGATATTGTAGGGTCATCGGAACATATCCTTTGCTTATAAACGCTTTGTCCGGATGATCCATCGCAGCCCCATTTGCTGATCAATGTCAGTTTCTCAGGAAGAATTTTCACCTCATTTTCAGGAAGACTCTCCAACAACCGTTTTGCTGTATGGCCCATGAGATCCTGCAAATTGGCTTTCACAGAGACTTCCGTAAACTCCGTATGCAGTGGTCGTGAATTTATTTTGCCTTGCGTAATATGCTTGTATCCTGGTAAAACGTCAGCCCCGTGTCGCATCAAGGATGCCCGTAGTATCTCATATTTTTCTTTGGAAAGTTGTAAGTCCATAAACAAGGCCAAGGCTTCTTCGGAAACATACTTTTTAATGTGAGCGTTTGTGGGCGTGGGAATGCTTTCCCTAATCCTTTTTAGTCGCAGTGGGCTTGCATCAGCAACAGATTTTGTAATCTGCGTCCTAACTCTTTCACTATCCTTTGTATATTTAATAGACAGCGCGTCCGATAAATGCTTCGTGGTCAAGTCATTGGTGGCATCGGCAAGTTTCCTCTTTCTTGTGAAAATTGAACACTCCTCAATACTTTTTTTTGGCCTTCCTTTTGCTCCTCTGGTTGATGTGGTGGGTTTATCTACTGGCAATATATCCAGGATGGTGTCTTCATTAAGCTAGTCCTCGTATTTGGAGTTGAGGTTCTGAATGGTTCGATTAGATTTCACCCATTTTGCCTTAATATTTGCATATGTATATCAGATAAAAATTATTTTTTATAATTTCGCTTCTCTCAATATTTCCGTATAAGCTATCAAGTTCTTCTAAAGCAGCTTCCTTGAAAAACTTTGGTGTGGTTGACCTTCTAAACAGTGCAAATAATTTTAAATTGTTCAACGCCATGTTTTCAGTACTTAAATTGTTTAACGCCATGGTTTCAGTACTTGTTGCGCCAACTTTCAGTCGTAGACTAATACAGGCATTATGCTTATTTTGCAATATACAGGCTTATGCTACCATGCCTAAAAATTTACCTGTTCCCTGCATACATATGGATTTAGGCTGAATTATGCAATTTTTATATTATGCTCGTGTCTAAATAAGATTTGCACCTACCTGGAGGAACCATAAGTCAATATTGTTCTTGACCATTTGTACTCCAAAGTAATTTTTAAGTGAGGTGCGTACCTGCGAATTTCAATGAGTAGTTTTTTGTGCATCCAGTGTCTGTAACAGAATATTGGGAGTAGACTTTGGCAGAGGCTCACAGGTAGACAACCGACTTAAAATGCAATTTTCAAACTATTAGATCAAACTACTGTCAGTCAAAACATGTAAGGAATGCACGCCATACAATTTCTGCAACCATGTCTTTTTAAATTTTTTTAACTCTAGAAGCCAAACGGGCACGTACGGGCAGATAAAACCTTTTGAATTATGTAAAGAAATAATCAAAGAACATGTTTTGCAAATATGGCAAATATAGAAAATTATAGATTTTTTTATTTTCCGTCAAAGTTGAAAAATAGTGAAAAAACGGATAGTTTTTAAATAGTGATTTACCAGGAGAAACACAAAGCAAACAGTTAATTTTTTTCTTATCATTATACATTTAATAAATACATCAATCAATACAAACAAAAAATATGGAGATTCGTTACCTATTTTTCGTGATATTACACCTGAAATCGCAACAAATTGACTAAAAATTGTGTGTTTTTTTGAAAACCGAAAGTCGGTCAACTTTGAACGGTTATATCTTCTAAACTAAAAATGTGATATTATTAGGAGTAGCATATTTGAAAGCGTTGAAAAGTTTCCTATAACATGGGTTTATTCAAAACTTCGTCGGCGCACACGAAAATTTTGATTTTTGCAATCTCGTTTGCTCTACGGGCGCCACTGTGCATCGTCTCATCAGAAATCTCGTCAAGATAATCAAGTTTCAGAAGCTGTGATGAAGATTTTTAATTAAATAGAAAATAATAACGATTCCCAATTCACACTCAAAGAGCTCAATGATGTGTTGACTGAGTATGTTCCAGATGATAAAACTATCATTACAAGACGGCAACAATTATTAAACCAAAATAATAATTACAAAGAAAGTAGGAGGTTTTACAATCATACATTTCCTGGATATACATGCTAATATTCTATCAAAAGCTAGGTACGAGAATAAAAAAGTAGATCCGGAAGCAGAAAGGCTAAGAATTGTAGAAGCTGTAGCAGCAATTATTAGAGAAGATATTCGATCACCCATTGTTGAAACCAAGTGCTATCCCTCTCGTAGTCAAATTGTTATCTTGTTGTTATCAAATTGTTATCTTGTTTTTTATTGGCCATTATGTATTTAATGTTTTTATATGTTTGTTCATATGTATCTACTCATTAATTTGTAACTTTAATTATGACTTGTTATATGACATAGAAATTGAATTATAAAAGAATTATATTCTTATTGTTCTAACACTGAAATTAATTAATTAATAAATAATAATACATAAAGGTTGGATGATGTTAATCAGGATATTCCAAAAACTTTAATGCATTTCTTAGAAGAAGTCATCGTAAAAAATAGGAAAGGAAAGGTAGATCATTTAAAGACAAAATATACTTCAATAAGCCATGCAATTATGTCTGCTTTACGGGAACGTTCTTTTTCATTACAACTACTATTAAGCATTTCGGTTCACCGAAGATATGGATCTAAAAGACTTTTGGATATTTAATCCAGCTTGGGATTTGCAGCTTCCTATAGCAATACTTTACAGTATGAGATTTCAGCAGTGTATCACCCCCAACCTCGTATTTTATCATCAGAGTCAGGTGCACTTGTGCAATATGTTGGAAACAACGCCGATATTAATGTCCGCACTGTTAATGGTAACAATACTATTCATGTTATGGGGATGATTAAAATAGTAACTCCGAAAAATGCAGTTCTCTATAATGAACGAATAGCAAAATGCACAATGAAACCAAGTGCGAAAGAGTTAGCAGGCACATCACATGTTTATGAAAAAACAGTTGTAGCTGGAAGCAGTAAAGTTTAAGTTGGAAATCTTCACGATAATGAAGCATTAACAGAAAAAAAAAATCAACGCAATTGATTTTTGTGGTTATGTGGAAAGCGAAGGGACATCGCATCGTTGCCAGCGTGGAACGGCTATCCTATTTTACTTACATGAACAGGTAAGTGTTACTAAATTAATAGAAAAGTTATTACACATAATGAAAAAGTTAATAAAAAATTTCAATTATTTATAATTATATATTTATCAACAATTTTTTAACATAAATAGACTTACGTTTGATCGAGACTACGGATTGAGCTTAAATCATACTCGAGATTGAGCTTAAATCATACTCATATCTCAAAAACAGTTCAGCGTACTTTTAAAACAAAGGTTGTAGAGAATTTATCCCTCTACAATATTTATAATAGATAAAAATAGTGAAAAGCCGATAGGAACCGAGGTATTGGCGAAAAACGAACAAAAACTTTCATTTAGTTTAAATATTATATAGTTCGGGGTTGAGCAAAATCTATCCATAAATGAGAATTTTTGAGAAAAGTGAGCCCAGCGCCACCTAGGAGTGGGGGCCTAATACAAACTAAAACAATTCGCAGGACATCACGAACATATGGTGTGAATATAAGGTGGGTAGCTTTGGTATTTCAACCAACCCTTTTACTTATTTATAACTTTTAACGGGAGCTACCATGCCCATTTATCTGACCCCGCCCATTTTCCACACAGGTACTTATCTACATTAATAACAGGTGTCGTCATCCAATCTCCTTGTTATAGTACATGAAATATATGATATTCAGTAATTTTTTTGTATGGACTCACACAATGTATCGTAACTGTCCCTTTTATATTATATAAGATATGGAAAATACACTTTGTACAGCCGATGACACGACCACTTATCCGATCGCGCTCAATTTAGGTATGGTTTCTCATAGTAGTATCAGAGTTCGAAAGCTTTCCCTGTCGACATATGTTATATTGAATATATATTGTGTATGGGAGGTATCATGCCTACTGATGTGATACCACTCATTTTCAGTACGGCGAAGATGTCACACCCACTGATCCGATCATGTCAAATTATGAATCTAAGCCTTTATCGGATGATCACAGAAAATTTCATAAAAATGAGTCCAGCCGTTTATGAGGAGTTTAATGACATACATACGGACAGAAGCAATATAGGCCTGACTTAAGATGAGAGTGTAAAAGCGCAAGACCAAAAAACACTTTAAATCAATTATAACATAACAATTATAACAATGTTTAATACCATTACTGGTGAACGCTGAAATGCCAGAAGCCGGTCTGATTAAGAATACAGAGTAGTTATGAGTTTTAGATATACATATATGCTTTCTTCTTCTCTACCATGCACTATTAGAAACAGATTATAGTTTTTAATTTTTACCCGATATTACCAAAATTTTATGATCAGTTAAATTATAAAACTAATTTTCGGAGCAATGTTTTCACTAACTTTTTCAACCCAGCATCCTTCCCCATACTGTAAACAAATATTTTTCAAATAACATTCCAATATGAAGAAAATAAATTGTTATATTGGAAGCGTTCTATATAGTATACATATAAATAAAAACACTTTGCTCTACTTAGTAATCCACAACATTTTTGTTTATCATTTTTTTGTAGTCTTATCTTATCAATGCGAATGGAAGTGCGATTGCTATGTAGACTCTCAAGCCTCTAGCGCACCAACAGGTGAGTAATAATTTCACAGTATTAAACGAGATTTAGACGAATAAACGAGGAATGAAAAAAAGTTCAAAACGAACACAAAATACTGTGCAATACGGGAAATTTAAAGAAATAAAATAAAGCAATTAATAACAAAATTTTAACAAACAAAATTTTAATTATTGCCGATATATTGTTTTAGTATTCGATATAAGTAAAAGAAAGTATTACAAAATACCTAAGTGTTTGCAGTGAATGAATAATATTTTTACAAATGGTTAAAGGGAGATTATAAAAAAATCCCGATGTATACAGTAAATATTAATAAAAGTGCCTAAAAATCTTTCAGTTTTCATGTGTTTCCTTAAAATATCAATATCAACGGGATTATAACAAATTTTTGAAATAAAAGGTAATATTTGAGAAAAAAAATTGTCGTTATGTTATAAATAGAAATATTTTGGGAACGATAACCAACCTAACTATATAAAATTAAACCGGATTAACTATATAAAATTAAACCGGTTATTTATAGGATGACTAATACTTGTAGTTAGCACCATAAATCGCTTATAAATGAATTCGACTACCATTCTATGAAACAAATTAAAAATTTAAAAAAATGTTTGGTAAACTTTATTTTTGATGTATTAATTTATTATATTCATAAAATACCAATCTTAAAATAAGCAAGAGTGTTAAATTCGGCTGTACAAAATCTTGGATACCCTGCACCCGTGTTCTATATACGATATAATAACCACGGTTGTCAACACTAGGAGGTAAAAACGGCTGGATTTCAAATTATAATGGCTAGATTTTTTGCAATGATTTTTAAAATTAATAAGATAATTAAAAAAAAGGTTTTAGATATTATCGTTCTATGTTTAATTGAAAGCAATAAAATTTATAAATGTAAACATATGAAATAACATTTTTTTTTATTTTTTATTAGCAAGGCATACACATTTTGTTGTTTGTTGTCGTTCACATTACAAAATAAAACAACAAAATCAACAAGACAACAAAAATGTGTATGCATCGCTGAGACACATATTTATGCACACGTTCTCTTACTCATAAACATTTTCACTATTTTTAGTTTTTTATATGAAATTTTTTCGTGCGTCATTCCTCACCTATTGCAGATTATACATACAATTTAAGCCTAAGTATTGCGACCCACTCGATATACTGCGCACAAGAGAATGTTTTCAACAGACAGACGGACATCTCCATATCGACTTCTTCATTTCACTCAATAAAGTTTTTTGAACAACAGTGTATCCGATCTCACGAAATGTGGTCATTATAGAGCACAAAAAAAGTGAGATTCTGTAAGAATTAGTTATTCATTATTTCGAAAGCAATAACTATTTTTGATGTGGTTTTGCAAAAAAAACCCCCAAAGATTTTAATATTTAATTTTTCTAAATACCTACACTTTCAATTCTTCGTAATTTTCAAATAGGAATTGAGATTATCCAAATTAATAATGGAAATTAATAATTTACTAGCAGATCCCAGCACTCGAAATTCGAGTGCAATTTCTAGGCAATTTTGTTTCTCAACTTAGCCAATTCACAAACCAAAACTTTTTTGGTTTATTATTATTGCGAATGAGGATAACAAACTCACTAACAAACACATTAACAAATTTAAAAACACACACATAGCATACGTGTAATTTTATGTATGGGTTAGTAGCAACTTTAAATGCAATTTACTCAAAATAAGGAAACATTAAAAAATCTCTAAATCTGGTGAACAGCTAAAAAGAAATACCTTTCAAATAATATACGTTTGGTCAAAATCGGGTTAAAATGGTAGAACAAAACATCGGTAACAAGAAATTACCTAGCCTATTAATATTATAGATATGGAGAAACTATATTATTAATTGAAAAATAAAATTACTAGGAACTTGATTGAGTTTAAAATTTATCAGACTCAAGATCAAATGTTTTTACTTTAAATCAAAGCAAAAAACATTGGCACATTTGTTTTAAAAATTGATTTTTATTCTGCATGACTGGTTATATCAGTAACCGAAAACAGTAAATAGTTTGTGTGGTAAAAAGTATAATTCATATACCTTTGCTGTGAAACCAATGCAATGAGTATCCACTAGCACAGGATGAAGTAATTAATCAATATATATAAGCCAAATTTGCAGTTCATATCGGATTATTATGAGTATTATATGAGAACTCGGTTCAAAACTGGTCCCAACAACATAAAATATCGTGAGGTCGCTTATGTGTTCAAAAAATATATATACCAAAATAAAGTAAAACTGCTATACCGACGCGTTTTTAGATAGATTTCAGTAAATATCGGGAGGCCTATTTATAAGACGACTATAACTTCAATAGGTTCCTTAAAAAAGGACGGCATCGCACCAGACATACAAAATAAATGTCGTGGTATATCTGGATTAGTATGGCAGCAGAAGTCATTAAGCTTTGTGTGAGTTGATTGAATTTAAATGCCAAAGATGTGATGTATAGGATCAGCGGGCGTGGCTCCTGCTAAACAGTGGCAATAAAGTACTACAAAAGCTACAATCATTAAACTTTGTTTCGGTCAAAAAATTATTGATGAAAGTAATCAAGTAAAAAATGATCCTAGTCATATAAGTGACTGTGGCACTTTCTATACAAAGGAGTACTATGGTAATGAAAGCTTTTAAACTTTTGGATCATACATAATTGATGCCGCGCAAAGTACAGTATCTAGAGTAATATGATATAGAAAGTCTATAAGTTTTAAATGTGAATAATCGAAATAAACATGAAGTGATCGAAACAATGTCGTGTTATCTCAAACACAAAGTAAAATATTTAGAATTCTATAACACAGAGAGCTTTGAAGGCACACAATGTTCTGTTCTAAAGCAACCAACACATATTTTTATTTTCAAATCAATTATGTGTGTTTCTAAATTTTGTACGGTGCCGAACACAGTCATGACTTTGTTTCGTTTTAATATTTCGTTATGTAAACGAACATGTTTCTATCACGTATTTTTTGTTCTGAAAACACATAAACCCTACAGATTCGAGTGAAGCTTTATTTTAAAGTCATGTTCCAGCACGTGTACTGCTAAAAAAAACAGAACATGTTCTTTAACGCGTACATCTAAAAATTAAAACATTATCCACTCGCGATCGGAAAAATCTGAAACACCCCTATAATAACGACAACTATTGTTTCAACCAAATTTATTAAAAAAAAATCTAAAATAATTCCTTAGCAGTTATAAAAAAAAAATATAAAAAAAAAAATATAAATAAAAAGATAGTAATAAAATAGAAAGCAGAGAAATTTTATATGTTGATTATGACTTAATTTCGTTTTCTCCGATCGCGAGCGGATAATGCTTTAATTTTTTTATGTACGCGTTCAAGAGCATGTTCACGTTCAAGAACGCGAACGTACATAACGAAATATTAAAACGAAACACAGTCATGATTGTGTTCGGCACCGTACAAAATTTAGAAACACACATAATTGATATCCAAATAAAAATATTTGTTTGGTGGTGTGATCTATGTTTGTTTACATATATGTACGAATTTTTAACCGTGTGTGTTTTTTCTGAACTCAGTTTGAAGGTTTGTAAGTTCATACATATATTAATAAAGTGATTGGCATGGTAAAAATAAGTTGCAAAAATAAATATATCAGACTAGAGGTCACCTTTCATATAAAGCAGATATTAATAAATTGACTAAAATGATAACAATAGTCTTGAAACACGTAGAAAAAAGAGGATGACTTCATAGAAAATAAATATCATCATATCATACTTCACATAATCGTGCCGTCGTGGACATACAGTTTTTTTATCCGCTCTATAAATAAAAATAATTTAGTGGCTTTGTCTTGTTTAAATTTTTGTCAACTTTGTAGTCGGAGTGCTTTCTTAAAATTTTCTGCATTTTGTTTTTAAATTATACACGGTCGCGGGCCTGTATTAGTTTTTTTAAAATTATAATTATTTTCCATAAATAAGATATACAATATTTAATTAATTAACTTTATTACCATAAACACAATAAGCCATCTGTTTTTATATCTGTCAATAAAAACTGGGTTGCCACATTTTGATATTCTGCAAAAAAAAAACAGTGCCGGGTTTACATACTAAACTTACGCTATTATCGAGGTACACTTGAAAAAATGAGCGTGATTGAAAAAGTTTGCTTGAATAAAAAATTCACATTTTTCAACCATAATGAAGCAATGGTATCGTGTTGGCTTTGTCATGGTCTGTGCCATTTTAAGTGCAGTGGCCTATCGAGGCTTTTAGCTGATACTCTTTCTAATAACAAAGGCTTACATTGGTGCTGTCTTGATTGTCGTAAATTTGGCGTTGAGTTTTATTAATTTTTTCAGAGTACTAAAGGCACGTTTACAAACACATCCAGAATAAAATGGCTTTTATTTCAAAGGAATTTGCTTCATATGGAAATCTTTTCGCAGAATTTAAAAATTTAAATAATCTTAATTCACCTACTCAATCTTCTCCATAGCGTCGTATATCTTCAAGAATATAAAACAAAGATAGTACTACTCAAAGCCCGGATTCTGTTTCATTCTGTTGTGAATGTTCCAGTTGTTACATTTAATCATACGTTATATTCGTCCGTTGTTGCATTTAACTCACCAAACGTTGCTAGTAACCCTCAAAATTCAACTTTAACATTACCTTCATCTAATATGTCAACATTAATTTTTTTGCCTAATACTTCATCTGTTAATCGAAATAGTGAAATGGTTTTATATAAACAACTAAACCCTATTCCAAAAAAAAATATTTTTTTTTTTTTATACCGATTTGCTGTTGATAATACTGTTGATGATGTTCATTTCTATATTAAATCCAGTCTTAATATTGATACCGATATTTTAATACATAAATTTTAATACTCTCAATCGAGAAGTATTACTTCGTTTAAAGTTACAAAACTTGTTAAACCTGAATTTTGGCTTAAAAATACTTTAGTGCGAGAATATGTGTACAAACCAAATCCATGATTAAGTAGCAACATTGCTCGACTGCCGCAGCAAGATACAATTTCCAAAAACTAAAAAAACCATCGTTTCGATCGTCTAAATATTATGTATCAGAATATCCACGGATTAAATTATCTTAAATATATTTACCCTGATCCCTGACTCACTGACTGACTGACTGATTCTGTAACGCTGTAATAATGCACATAGCACTCCCTACAAATAGCACTCCCTACAAATCTATGCGAAATACACAAACAAAATTTAATCTTTCTCATTTTATACAAACCCACACACAATTTTCTCCCTTCTATGTTACCGACCAGTGCTGCTAATAAAATCTTCTGAAAATCGACAATTTTGGAAACTAAGTCGCCAAAATCGTCATTTTTAAAACAAGAAATTGTCGAGGAAGTAAAAATAAAACTGTACAAAATATTACAAAAGGAAACAATCAAATTTATTTATATCATTCATATTACAAATATTATTACAGCATTGGTTATTTCTAATGTATTAGTGGTAAAATTTCAACGTAAAATTAAAAAATTTAATTTTATTGACATGTATCTATAGCTGAAATATATAATACAGGTTTAAAGTATCGCCGTAATAAAAACTTAAATCTTAAATTGGGATGCTATTCAAGGTATTTCCGTTTTGAAACGACTTGACCCAGAATTAAATCTATACATACTTTATAATTTCCATTTACACTGAACAAAAACTATCAATTTTCGATAAACAAACCATTAATTGTTAACCCTTGAAATCGTTATTTTTATACTACTGAAAATTTTAAATCTTCAATCATCATTTTTACGAATTTAACAAATCATTCTAACAAATTGAAAAATTGTCGAAATTACAATAAGTTATCAAAATTGGCAACACTGCTAACGATAATAGCACTACATATGAAGATTTCGTGTTACATATGGAATAAGTTGAACGCAAAAAATGCATCAAAAACAACCAATATCTATTCAAATTCTTCTTTAAATTCCCATTGTTGGTCAATGAAAAAATTCTGCAAAAAAAAGTAATGAATGAAATTTTACACATTTTTATTTTTCCGTTTGTCTTTTTGTTTTTCATCTCAAAATTGGTTTGTATTGTTAAGAGTGCTTTTGCTCAGTTCTCTGATGGCCAGCACTTATCAAAGAGCATGCTTTTTTTTGATAAATATTTGAGAAAAAAGAGATCTTCAATGTGGATTTTGTTGTTGTCCAACGTATGATTTCGTTATAGCTCTGTATTGAAAAGCCCTTGAAAAAATAGTGCAATATTAAGTTTAAAATTTAAATTATTGTAACTTTGCATAATTAAATTACATTGTAATTTTAGAAGAGAGGTGGAAAAATAATTTTTTTTCCCTCATAATATTAATTTATGCATAATTTGCTTTTAAAAAAATTTAGACAAACATAAATTACGTAAAAAGGTATATTTAAGATTTTAATTTGAATAATTTATTGAAATTATCACGAAGAGTTAAAAGCGATTTTTTTTTTAAGTAAAACTAATACGCGCTTACTTTTTCTTTTTTGGATTTATAGATAACTTTACAAAAACTGTAGTTCTCTGTTTTCAGTTTACATGTATGATGAAATATGAAATATTTTCTTCTTTTTTGTGTACATAGGTGTATTGGTGTTTGCATATCCTTAAGGGGTGGTAGGTTTTAAAACCTTTTTTGCATTTCTCTTCCTGAATGTACAACATGACGAGAGTGTTGTGTCAAAATTTTAAGTAAATCAGAGCAAAACTTAAGAAGATACAGCGTTTACAGCGACCGGCCTCATACGGTATATATTATACAAATCAGTTTTTAAAAAACTTTAAACCGATTTTCTCGCAAATAAATGTTCGAAGTCCGTGAACATCATCTTGACCGATTCTTTTGAAATTTTAGACACTAGATCTACACAAAAATCATCAGGTAACCACGAAGTTTTTTTTTAATTCCATTTTCTTCCCCATCTTTTAACAATAAATCCCCGAAATTGTATAGCAAAAATCGTTTTTCACTTCAAAATGCTGCAAAAAAAAAGAAATTGAAAAACTCTTCGTCACTACTTCAGGAAACATGTCACCTTTTAAACGCATTTCGATTTTTTATTTCACATGGTCCGGTAACGAGTTATGATGTTCACCGCAAAACAACAACGCCTCCGAATATTGGCTGTCACGGACTTATTTATTAAAATTTTTAGTTGAAAATTTTTTCAAAGGTTCTTTAAATGTTATGCTATAACGTGTATTCATGTCTTCAAAAGAGAATTATGCAAAATACGACTTTTATTAACTTTTAAAACCTTACCCCCCCCTAATAAACTTTTAGGAACCTTGCTCTAAAACGTTTTTTTTCTATGCTATTCTATTTTTTTTTTACAATAAAATGGAGTTCGGTTATAACGAACTCGGTGGGACCGGCCAAATTAGTTCATTAACGACTAAGTTCGTTATAACCGTAGTATTTTTTTTTTTGTTTTGTACGAAAGGCTTAAAAACTTTTTTTAGTTGAATAAGTTTATTTATTTTGATGCATTTTAAAAAGTTATAAAACGTAAATTAAATTATTTTATTATTAAGACTAAAATTACCGAGTTTCTATCAAAATAAAATATTTTTTTAAAATCATATATTATTAGAAACTCCTTATGCATAGAAGCAGAAAATATAAAGCAAATGTTGGCTACTGGCAAACTTATGCGAAAATATACATAAAAGGACTTTTTACATAACTTCATTTGAAAATAGAAGTTTTTGGTTTGTATTTTTTACAACTGTTTTCCGATTTTTTTTTTTTAAGTTTTAAAAACATTAAAATTAATTTTTTTTAGATACATAAAATATAGGAAAATTTTGAAATGGGAACAAAAATTTGTTTGTTTAAGTCAAAATAAAAGGGCGCCTAGGCGCCACTCAATCCACTAGTTTATCAATAGTTATGATATTGAACATCATGTTATTGTTTTTACCGTAACTTGGTTAAAAGATGATGATTCTTAGCTGCTTTGTAATATATACAAAATTTTTCGATGCAATAGAAATGATCGTAATGGTGGCGGTGTTCTCATGCCTTTTTCCATCTGAAGTTATTTTGCGTGATAATACTTTATCAATTGAATTTATAAGTGTTGTAATAAAGCTCAAACACAAAAGATTATTTTTAACATGCTCCTACATCCCACCTTTTTCTGATGTATTTCTTTACTTAAAACATGCGGAGGCCATAAAAAATGTAACACTTCTTGCAGAACCCAATGACTTAGTATTTGCTGTAGATGACTTTAATTTACCGTCAATTATATGAAATTACACATCCGACGCGCTTGATTTAATTCCGATTATTTCTAAAAATCCTGATGATGAATTTTTAAATGTCTTTTTATTTCCCTTTACCAAATTCGAATGGCACATTGCTAGATCTTGTGCTAGTTAATGACCGTGATGATTACTTTGTAACTCGTTCAGATCCCATAACTCTTCCTAAGGATCTTCATCACCCCACTATTGAAATAAGTTGTCATTTGATTTTGGATAGTGAGCCTGAACAATGCTCTAATGAACATATGGTTTGCTTCAAAAAAAAAATAAAATAATAATAATGATGCACTTACTAATCTTATTTCAACTACCAATTGGAAGAATCTGATATTTCCTTACGATGGCAGCTCAAGCTCAATCGATAGCACGCTCGAGAATTTTTATAAAACTATTCACACTTATCTATAATATTAATAGACTAGGCGATTTCTTGTGACCGATGTTTTGTTCTACCGTTTTATTCCGATTTAGACCAAACGTATATTATTTGAAAGGTATTTCCTTTTAGACGGTTTGCAGATTTACAGATTTTTAAATTTTTTCCTTTATTTTGATTGAATTATATTTAAAGTTGCTACTACGCATACATAAAATTGTACACATGCTATGTGTCTGTTTATTAAATTTGTTAACGTGTTTGTTAAGGAGTTTGTTATCTTCATTCACAATAATATTAAACCATAAAAGTGTTGGTTTGTGAATTGGCTAAGTTGAAAAATAAAGCTGCCTAGAAATTGCACTTGAATTTCGGGTGCTGGAATCTGTTAATATAAATATAAGTGTACCAAAGAAAACTGTTTATAAACATACTGGCACTCCATGTAGTAACAAATAATTATATAATCTTAAAAATGTAAAGAACAAGCGATATAAAAGTTTAAAAAATTTGGGTTGCTTGATAATTATAGCAAATACTCTTTCAGTCGTGCGGAATACAATATTCTCTTTGTGCCACAATTATTTAGAAAAATTTTAAAATAATTTTAAAAGGGATCTGAAATCATTTTATAGCTTTGTAAACTCGAAAAGAAAATGCAGTGGTTATCCATCTGTTATGAAACTTCATAATCTTGCATATGGTGATGATGATGTTGTTGGCAATATGTTTGCAAATTTTTTTGCAAGTAGTTATTCAAAAGATCAATACGACGACTGCAAAGAATATCCGTATCAAATCTTCACAAATCAAGCTATCTGTTTTCCTTCCATAGATAATTTCAACATTCTCAAAAATCTTCAAAAATTAATGGTTTCATACAATTGCGGGGCTGACGCCATGCTTAGCTGTATTCTGAGAAATTGTGCTTCATCTTTAGCTAATCCTTTAGCCCTTTTGTATAATGCATCAATAAAATATGGAAAATTTTCCAAAGCTCTGGAGAGATTCTTTTGTAATCCCGCTATACAAATCTGGAGATACGTAAGTCAGAAATTTCAAATTAAAGATATATTGCCAAACTTAGTGCGAATCTTAATCTTTTTGAAAAATTTATTACTGATGTCCGATGTCACTGTGCTTCTTCAATATTGTCACCAGCTCAAGATGGCTTTCGGCAAAGCTGTTCTACTTCATCAAATGTGCTTCATCTACCAACTTTAATTAGTAATCGCTTTGTGCTTGGAAAACAAACTAATGCTGTTTACAAAGATTTTAGGAAGGCATTTGACAAACCATCGACTGTTTCTTTCAAACTTAGAATTACTGGATGTTTCTCGGATAGAAAGCAAAGTGTACGATTTAAAAATAATTGCTTTAAATATTTTATTTTTACTTCTGGCGTTCCTCAAGGAAGCCATTTGGGACCAATTCTTTATTCTTTTTTTTATAAATGATCTCCCCAAAGTTATAAACTTCAATAATATTCTAATGTAGGCAGATGATGTGAAAATTTCTTCCTGCTACAATCAATATGCTGAAAATGCCTACCTCCAATCAGAACTTAATGGATATTAACTTAAAAAGTTCAAATGCATGCGCTTTTCCAGAAACAACTTCATCACTGTTACTTATTCATGGGGTGGATTCCAACTAGAGTTGGTCGACACATTTTTTGATTTTGGCATACTACTTTTTCCAAAATTTATTTTTATGCCACACGTAACCTTGACTGTCAACCAGGCCAGAGGAGTTCTTGCCTTCATCAAACGTTGGGCTAAGGAATTTGTGGATCACTATACCACGAAACAGCAATTTACGACTTTAGTAAGATCGATTCTGGAATATGACTCCCTAATTTGGAATTCCTATTATAAAATTCATCAACAATATGTGGAATCTGTTCAGAAGCAATTTATACACGAAAAGGCTTGCGTTTATAAAATTGCCAACACTAAAAGTCGTAGAATTATGCTTAAAGTTTCATTTGTGATCAATGTAATTCAAGGGAAAGTCAGCTCTGAATTTCTATTAAATGAAATTCGTTCTAATGTTCCCCAACGTTTTCTAAGGCATTTCGAACCACTAAATGTTAACTTTTTTCGATCAAACTATGCTCTTACGGATCCATTCAGGAGAATGTGTTCCGATTTTAACAACCTATATAGAGACATAGATTTTTCACTACCACGAAATATAATAAAACTAAATAATAATATATTTAAACTCATAATTATTGCTTTTAGTTTAGTTTATTACACTAATCTATATATTAATACGTGAAGGTACATTTTTAGTTCCCTTTTTGAGCAATATGCGGGCACGTAAAAGTGTGAGAATAGGCATACTTATAGTTCATATGGAAGAGAAGCTGAGAATGATAAAATTTAAAAATATACTAAATTAAATAAAATAAAATATTTATAATAATTCGTTACACCCTGTTAATACGAATGATTTAAATTATACATCAGACGCTCTGTATTGAATTGTGAATTTCTAAAATTGACTACCATAACTTTAGGCTCTTTTAAATATTCATAAATTTTTGTATATATAGATTACAAAAACATTGGAAGAAAAAAATTGAATGAAAAAATAATATTTTCTAGAATTTGCACTCGAACTTCGAGTGCTGGGCTATACTAGTTTAAATAAATAAATAAATAAATATTATGAGAAATTGATTTATATATTGTTGTTATACGCAAGAAACACACCTTTTGGCAAGCCTGAACATGCTACATTTATGCCAAAAGCAAAAATATCTAACGAGAGAAATTTAATATGTTAGGAAAAAACATACAAACAAAAGAATTTATTATTCATACCTATATTGATTTAAAAAATTAGCTTATTTCAAGCACATATTTTTAAGTAACATTTTTGGAAATTTCTTAACTTCTCTAGCTATTAGGCCTGCTGCCTAAATGTTAACTTGTCCCCGTACCTTTTCCACAATATTTCTTTATCATTTCTGAAATTACGGATTTATTCGTGGAATATTTCTCATGGGTTTCCTTTGCTTAACGCCAGCAGTGAAATCATCTTCAACGCTTCACAAAACTTTATTCTTGCCATTATTTTATAATAATTAATTAAATCATTTTTTGAGGATCTGGACTATTACCTGATTGACTATAATTACTATATAATTTGCGGTGTTTCTAATATAAAAACGATTTGGGTGAAAATTTAGCTGACTTCATAAATTCAGTCGCCAACCCGATTTTCCCCTAATTGTAGAAGTAACTTTCTCGAATTGATTTTGCTTTCTGGCCCTGAATTGTTACTTCTGTTTGACCCGATATCTTTTCTATCGGCTCATAAACTTCTCTTTTGCACTATTAATGTAAAACTTGTTTCTTTGAGAGATTATAACTCTGTTTATTTCCCTTTATTATATTCCGAACTGTCCATTAGAAACTTGAATGACTGCTGATTTCAATACACAGTGAATGGAAAATTAGATTTTTTTTATAACTTCTTTACAAGACTTAATTAATAGACATGTTCCACAATGAATTTTTTATGTGAAAAATTGCTCATATGCTTGGTACAATGATATTGTTAGGCGATCTATACTTGAACGATCCTGTTGTTATAATACTTGGAAATGATATCCATCGTCTTCTAATAGAGTGGCGTATAATAGGGCTAGAAATCAGGTCAGTTTTATTTCTCGTCGAGCAAAGAGGAATTATTTTTTTCGAAGGCTTGACACATCCTTACATTCTGGGAAGAATATATAGAAATTAGGCATCCATTCTCTGTGTTCTTCAGATTGTTGTCTGGACGCGAATGAGTTAAATGATTTCTTTTGTAGAACTACTGTGACAAATAGCCCCAATCTATCGATGTAACCTTCAGTCTCTTGCTAATGGCTTTATACTTTTGAATTCACTGATGTTACTGAAGTGGATGTATGTTATGCCATTAGTAATGTTAGATCTACTGCAATTGGCGAAGATGGTGTATCTATCAAATTCTCGAAGATGACATTACCTTTTATTATAGGACCCCTTACCCATTTATTCAATCATTATTTAACTACATCGATTTTCCCAAAGTTGAGGAAAGTTGGTTGGGTAATTCTTGTGGAATAGGTTACTCCTGCCACCGTTTCTAGTGACTATCGTCGAATTTGCATTCTTTTTGCTCTGTCGAAAATATTTGAGTCTCTTATGTCAAAGCAAATTACATCAATTTGGATTTCGTTCTTTCCATGGCTGTATACAGCAGCTTTGAAAGTTATCGGTGAGATTAGACCAAAATATAATTATGGGAATTTGTCATTTAGCGTAAGTCATGCGACACTTTGTCGTAAATTAACACATATCATTGGTTTTACCTATTCTGCCAAACCTTTTGAAAAATTACTCGTCCGGACGAGCTCAGGAGGTTATAGTGGTAGATAGGGAATCTTGTATGAAAATTATTACATTTGGAGTTCTACACGGATCTGTTCTTGGCCCTCATCTATTCATTATTATTGTAAATGCTGTTTTTAATGTTTGCAAATATGTCCGAGTTCATGCATATGCTGACGATTTACAACTTTAAATTTCGAATCGAACTGATTCTATCGACCTAACATGCTACAATTGGGAAGCGGGCAGATGTGAATAGTCTATTGCTTAATCCAAATAAATCATCTGTTTTACCAATTAGTAGATACAAACTAAATTTTGATTTACTTTCTGGAATTTTTCTAGGAAATTCTGCTTCTATGTATGTGGAAAAGGTATATATTAACTCCACCCTGTCATGTGGTGATCATATAAATAATTTACTACGTAATGGGTATCTTACTATTCGTAACCTTAGATTTTCTTCCAACTTTACACCGATTGAAATTAAGCGAAAACTCATAACTCAGTTAATAGTCCCCTAATTTCATACTCCGCTGAAGTTTATAGCAAACTTGACTCCAGCTCCTTACATAAGCTGTAGGTCTCTTGTAATAATGCTACACGATATGTCTATGGTCTACGGCGGCTTAGTAGCATATTAGGGTAGGGAAAAATGATAGTTGGTTGTGAGTTAGTGAACCTTCTTCGAATGAGAAACTTATTATTTCTACATAAATTACTGCACCACAAAACACCAGGTAGATCTATAAAATGTTTGGCATTCATTATTTCACGATACAGCCACCTAAACATCAGCAGAGCCTTTCTCGTTAACGCCATTAAACTCTGGAATGCCCTAATTAAGCAATCACTTTTCGAACACATTACTAGAAACAATTAAATACTTCCCTTTTTAAACTCTTTATTTTAACTCAATCTCTCTGTCTGTCTGCCGTGGGGCAACCACATTCCCCCTTATTCAATTGATCTCAAACTTGGCATAGTCATAGTCACTTGGCCCATAGTCTTAGTGTGACCACAGACTAATTTTGGGGTAGTCACGCACAATCACGCGTGGTCACGCACAGTCACGGGGTGATCTAAATGTTATTTCCCCTCATCCGATCCATTTGAAACTTGGTTTATACACTTGCTGTGAAAAAAATTAACTCTGACGTAGTCACGCATAGTCACGCATGGTCACACACAGTCACGGAGTGATCTAAATGTCATTTACCCTCATCCGATCCATCTGAAACTTGGTCGATATACTTTCTGTAAAGAAAGATCAACTTCGACATAGTCACGCACAGTCACGCATAGTCACTCACAATCACGGAGTAATTTAAAACCCATTTCCCCTTATCCGATCGATCTAAAACTTGGTCGATAGACTTGCTGTAAAAAAAGATTAACTTTGGTTCAGTCGCGCGTGGTCACGCACAGTCACGGAGTAATCTAAATGTTATTTCCCCTCATCCGATCCATTTGAAACTTGGTTCATACACTTGCTGTGAAAAAATATGAACTTTGACTTAGTCACGCACAGTCACGCATGGTTGCGCACAGTCACGGAGTGACCTAAATTTCATTTCCCTCTTCCGATCGATCTGAAACGTGGTCTATAAACTTGCTGTGAAAAAAAATTAACTTTGACTTAGTCACGCATAGTCACGCATGGTCACGCACAGTCACGGAGTGATCTAAATGTCATTTACCCTCACCCGATCGATCTGAAACTTGGTCGATATACTTTCTGTAAAGAACGATCAACTTCGACATAGTCGCGCATAGTCACGCATAGTCACGGACAGATTAAAACCTCTCTTCCCCTCATCCGATGGATCTGAAACTTTGTCCATAGATTTGTTGTGGATTAATTTTAAGATAGTCACACACAATCACCCACAGTCACGGAGATATTCAAAACTCATATGCATAAGGAAGCAAATAGTTTTAATGGGTTAGATTATTTACTACCAGAGAATCAACTCCCCATTTGTATTATCAAAGTTATATTATTAAATTTGTATAAAATTTTTATTAATGTTTTCATTTTTTTTATATCTTTTTAAAATGTACTCATTATGAATTTATAACTTTTGAACTATAAAAGAATTTTATTCTTATTGTTCTAATAATGCACTAAATAAATAAATAAATAAAATAAATAAAATTAAAACAGTGAAAAATACAATTGTGTTTAAGAAACAGTTGAAGGAAAATATCAGAAACATTTAAATCACGGTTGAGATTTTATACATTTGCTTTCAGACTACATATTTTCTCTTTTCATTGTTTTAATCAACTCTGTTACAGAAGTTCTAAAAGTTTCCATAATTTTGTCATCACTAAAAAAAACTTTTTTTCATTAACCTTTTTGTATTATATTTTTGTAAAAAATATGCTATCTTTGGTTAGAGAACACGCCAAAGAGTAATTTCGCAAAAAATAGCTAATTTTAGGACTTACAGCAAAATAATTTAAAAACCATTTGGCAAATTTAGAATTTGTAAAAGCTTCCAATGTAATGCCAACAACTGTATATATGAATTTGATTGTTTTCCAAACTTTCAAGATGAGCAACAGCGACACAAACCGATGTTGTGATATTAATTTAAGTAAAACAAATTTGATCTCTAACTAAATGAAAACCTACTGGAATACAGTTCCAATACAGAAAACAAAAAGCTATAATTTTCCTACAATTACTATCAATATTTTCTTTTTATAAATTTTACTGATAAGCTTAGATAGTTAAGTTTGTTAATAATATAAATATAAAATAAAAACAAATACAATTCTAATTTTGTTGTTCGGTATATAATACATAAGTATTCAAAAAAGAACAACAACTTGCGAATTGTGCACTACGAAAAAAAACACATCAAAAATATTTTTTATTAGCAATTATAATATACACTTAAATTGTATTTTCTTTGTTAGCTTCTTAGTTACATATATTTCTTTTTTTTTAATATATTACATTCAAGATTTTTTATAAAAAACTACGTCATTTCAATTCCCATTTATGTGGGAACCCACATTTATAATGAAATATTATTTCGAGAAAATTTTAAATTGTTGCCTAATTATTGGAATAATGAAAATTTTGATTTTAATTGTTGGTTAGATGAAGAGGAAGAAATAGCCCTTTATGATATGAATATAATTATATATCGTTAAAATATTATTTCGAGAAAATTTTAAATTGTTGCCTAATTATTGGAATAATGAAAATTTTAATTTTTGTTAGATGAAGAGGAAGAAATAGCCCTTTTTGATATGAATATAATTATATATCGTTAAAAAGAGCTCAAGTAAATTTTTCTCAAAATTTATTAAAGTCGAATTTGAGAAATTAGTTTTGGAATTTAGGTCCAAGTCAGATATGGGTTAAACCATCTGAACTCAACTTAAAATATGGCTGTTTTTTACATCACTGTTTCCAAATTGGCTGAATTTTGGCAGGATTAAAGTGTATCCGAGAAATAAGAAAAATCCTAAATTGAAGTTCACTGACGCATCTGGATCCGGAAATATGAGGTCTTGAATATCGGGAAAAACTATAAAAATGTACAAAGTTGTACTTACTTAATTATCATTTTCTTGATTAATATTATAGTGACGCAACTTATCAAGGTCGCATTTGAAAGATTAATTAATTACCTTTAATTTGATATACAACATGATTTTTTTTTTTTTTTGGAAAGGTCAAAGGTCACATCTCTTGACCTATAATTCGGGAGGCTATAGCTGTAAAAACGACAATTTTAAAAATCTGAAAAAAATATATGTTTAAGACTGGTTCCTTCCCTAAAGTTCCAAAAAATTTCAGACTGGGGGTATGCTTGGATCCAGAAATATTTATCACAGAGTAAAGGTAGATATTTAACAAGTGAATTATTATTATTATGAATGCTGTTGTTGTTGGCGTTGTTGGCGTTGTTGGCGTTGTTGACATTATTATGATGAATGCTGTTGTTGTTGTTGTTGTTGGCGTTGTTGACATTATTATGATGAATGCTGTTGTTGTTGTTGTTGTTGTTGTTGTTGTTGTTGTTGTTGTTGTTGTTGACATTATTACGATGAATGCTGTTGTTGTTGTTGTTGTTGTTGTTGTTGACATTATTATGATGAATGCTGTTGTTGTTGTTGTTGTTGTTGTTGTTGACATTATTATGATGAATGCTGTTGTTGTTGTTTAGTTTTATTATAAATGTTTTCAATTACAAATTTGCTATCAGCGGAATAAATTTTAGCTTGTAATTGTGTTTTTGAAATTGGTATGAAGCTGTGCTGCTTTTGAGTTCCCGGAATTGTACGTAATCCTATAAATCTATCAGTTAGCAATTTCTCTTCTTCTTCATAATCTTTTTCCGTTAAATATGCAAAGTTGCAGTTCTGAAGAGTTTGCTGACACCAATTATACAAGTGGAGAGGAGTAGTTATCTGATCTTCGAATGGACGTTGCAAGCTGGCTCTTCGTGCTTCACGCTTTACCGTTCCCCCAAGACCATCACTAGGTCCTTTGCCGTGACTGGTAGCAAAGAAATGCCACTCAGCGGAACAATTAAAATCTTCGCTATGATGGCATAAATTGGCAAAGTTTTTTTTTATTTTTAAATTGAGCGGAAGAACCGTCCGAAAAATAAAAAATTTTCTTTGGTATTTTCAAAAACTTGTTTTTTAAAAACTCATTTAGGTGGCGATGAAATAAATGAACTGCTATGGTATTATGTATTAGACAGTCTGATATTATTATAAAATTTGTAGTTTCTAATTTTCCATTTGATTTGTAATAAATTGCTATTGGGTATAGTGTGGCCTGGCTATTATTCCATAAAAAGCCTTGCACAGAATCCTGAACCACAAAAGTTTCATTTTCGGAGAAGTCGCAAATTACTAAATACTCATTTTCTTCCAACGCAGACTTTTTGTGAGCCATAAATGCACCCTGCTCTTTAGATACGAATGAATGGGGTAGAAGAGTTTCGCATAAAGAATCCAGAAAAGAATCAGTTTCTTTAATAATAGTTTCCAAAGAGTCTCTATCTACACTTATCCACTGTTTATATATGATTTCATCAATTTCATTTTCTAATAATAATTCACCAAGTTTCTCTTTAAAATTTTGTATATCTGGAGACATGCTACATCTGCCAAGGTAGCAATTTGGTGATGGGGGATTGCATATAAGTCTTTTTAAACAATCTTTATAAGTTTCCAGCACAAAATCCTGCACATTTTCTGTCAATTTTTTCAGGTTTATTGCGTGGAGCATTAGTTTTGTATTTTGATGTATTTTACAAACACATACATTATGGCTTCCTGCCGCATCTGCTAGAACCACATTTTTTGGCCGAAGTTCACAAAATTTAGAAATTCCAATAGTTATCCCTTCATGTTTTTCTTTAAATAAAGCATAAACTTCTCGAAGATTTCCGAGTAAAAGTCTTTTATTTTTTTTTTACTTTTATACCATTTTCTGTTATTGACACGTAGTCTTTACATCCTGGTAGACATCTGCTGACATCATCAGTTTCATAAAAGATTTTCACCACATCAACAATTTCTAATGGCAATCGTTTTCCAAGTTTTGGATTCGGTGTACTCAATACGCCTTCTGTCTCAACCAAGTTTTTTACATTTCGTGCCATGAAATTTGTTATTTTAAATTCCTCCTCCATTCTTTTCAATGTCCATCTTTTAGGTAAAATAGTTAAAAGTTGAATTTTATCACTGTTTTTAGTTATTGATTTAAACTTTTCTTTTAGTTGTTCGATTATTTCCGATTCTGGGCATACGTGAGAGGTTGAAGGTGTTGAATTTGGGAAAATGTTGGTTTTAATTGATGTTGTTATTTTTTCTAACTTTCTAGTTGTATACCCTTTTAATGGAATTTTTCTCGAACATATTGGAGATTCTTGTAAATATGTTAAACTTTCGTTTAACTTAGAAATTCGAACATCTCCCGAAACTGATGCTTCACTTTCCGAGTCTGAAGTCTCGTTTTCTGGCTCGTTCATAGATTGAATATTATTGTTTACACTTCCTTTTAATTTATAAAGTTCTCTTCTGCATATATCACATATTTTGTTTGATATTGAAATGTTATTACTAATTCCAGTCATCCATTGCTGAACTTTTCGAAGTCCTCTTGCATTCCGGACATGAGCAACTTTTTTAAATGGATTACAACAATATATTGTATTAAATGACATATTGTTTACAGAGGCAAAAAACAATCACTTTGAACACTTTTGGTTTTATTTAAAAATATTGATTTTATAGCAACACATGTGGTTTTTTAAAGCAACGTGCTTAGAATGGTTTTTTTTTCGTGGTGCTTCCTTTGACTTCTCGTTTTTCAATAATTTCTCTATATCCAAGTTATTTGACACTACGAACCACACCCGACAACATTTATACTGTTGTCTCGCTCTAACATAATTACCTGTCAAACCAACCCTAACACAGGTCTGTACTGAGTACAGTACAGAGCTAAAGAACCAGAAACAAATAGCGGCGTGCGTGCATAGCCCGCCGACGCTCACGAGCACAACCAACCACATTCATAAACAGTAACAGTAACAGCACCGACTTTTTAAATATCTACCTTTACTCTATGATAAATATTTCTGGATCCAAGCATACCCCCAGTCTGAAATTTTTTGGAACTTTAGGGAAGGAACCAATCTTAAATATATATTTTTTTCAGATTTTTAAAATTGTCGTTTTTACAGCTATAGCCTCCCGAATTATAGGTCAAGAGATGTGACCTTGGACCTTTCCAAAAAAAAATCATGTTGTATATCAAATTAAAGGTAATTAATTAACCTTTCAAATGCAACCTTGATGAGTTGCGTAACTATAATACTTTTCAAGAAAATGATAATTAAGTAAGTACAGCTTTGTAAATTTTGACCTTTTTTTACGATTTTCAAGACCACATATTTCCGGATACAGAAGTGCCAGTGCCCTCAAACTTTGCACTTATTTTAGTTCTGTAATAATCTGTCTTCCTACGAAAAATCATACAATTTGGAGAAGCTAGTGTACACCCATTGGTTGATTTGACATGGAATTACCCATATGCAGTTAAACCAGGGTCAGTCAAACAACATGCCCAGAAATATATTCAAATGATAAATGCATTTCCGACCTAAAGTGTGATAGAATTTTTACAAGACGCATGGATTTTTTTTAAATTGCACTCCCAGGAGCTACCGACGTCAATAACAAATATTTCCCCGATCGTAAAACAGAAAAGCAAATTTAAAAGATAATTTAGTTATGGCTGGATTATTATAATCTTTATTTATTATAAAAAAATAAGAAAATTATTGTCCATCTAGACCGACTGTATGACACCCTATACAAAGATTTTAGAGGTAAGGTCATAGCTCCAATGTCATTTGGAGCAATTAATGGTTTATTTGAAATGTTTTGTTTTCCCGGTGAATACTCAGTTCTTTTTGGCCAGTCTGTTCCAACGTAATGATGACATGTAGCGCGACTATCCCATAGACAAAGGAAACAACAATATTTTGTGAAACCCCTTTGCATACTAGTCAACAAACCAATGACCTGAAACAGATTAACTAAGATTTATTTACGTTGGTTTATACTACATATAGAAAGAAATTTAAATCACTTAAGGTCACCACAGATCTTCCATTTATGTTCGTTATATTTGAGTAGTGTCAAAATTTGAGTCATTGATTCGTACTTTTCCTTTATATTAATGGCATGAGCAATTGGTATAGACGGTTTTCCATTCTCACTATGCAAAAGAGGAGCCTTTACACTATATTTAGAGCCATCAGTAAATAATATCCATTCAGTTTTGTCATACGGCTGGTTCATTTTTCGAAATAAACCATCAACATCAGTACAGTATAAAATAAAGTTTTTATACCGATCGAATCAGAATCACTATCTGATTCGATTTAACCATGTCCGTCCGTCTGTGTGTCCATGTAATCAAACTGCAGGTCGCAAATATAAATATATTTTGATGAAATTTCGTATATAAGCTTTCATCGTCAATAGGATATACGCTGTAGAAATTGATGAAAATCGGTTATTGTTCAGACCTAGCCCCCATACAAATGACCCCTATTAAATCAACATAAATTGCCATAAGATCCAAATTATCATATAAATCTTAGTCAAATTGGGTTTGTATGTGTTCATTATATCCATTAATCAGTAGTCCAAAAATGATCCCTATGGGACAACTCTTAGTCATAGGCCCCATATAGAGCTGCTTCCCGATCTTCGCTAAAATCTATCAAAAAAACAAAAATATTGCACTGATTCTTCTCAAATTTTTTTTGTATATATTTTTGCAAAATACAAGAGACTTTACCAAACATGGTCAGGATCGGTCCATTTTTGGGCCTAGTCCCCATATAGATATAGCATCCGATATGAACTTTTTCATATCTGCAGACAAAAAAATTTATAAAAATCCCACTCAAATTTGCTTTATGTTTATTTTCTGTGTCCAATTAGTTGGGCCTGGGAGATAGGGTATCTAAACGTATGGTATAGGGTATCGTATAGTCGGTCTAGACCGACTATAACTTTCATAGTCCGTCAGTACAATAGTTACAAACAGCAGCACAAAGTCATTATACCCAAACCACATGGTGGTGTAGGGTATAAATAGCTTGAATCAGTAACACACGATCTCCCTGACATGCTTAAATGCTACTATTATGTAGATTTCGAATGAATGTGGTCTTCTGTCAAACTAATAATTGTAAAATTGCAGTGTCAGTATCGACTGTTTTACAGTATTGCCAGCATGCGATAAAAAATTAACAAGACGTGATAGCCCAATTTTTATGCCAGATTTGAATTCAGCGCACCCAGATTTCGTTAAAAAAAAACATGCTTTGTTGCTACAAATTTTTTTTTTTTTTTAATTTGTAGACCAGTGTTATTGATGATTTCTAATTCCATTCGTCAGCAAATAGCTTCATCATATCAAATTGGATTAATTTTATCGATTGCAATCTTCAAAAAATTATCATGTTTCCCCATGTAATCAATTTTTTGAATAACAAACATATTCAGGACTTCAGGACGTATGATTATTATGTATTAGTGCGTATGAAATTTTTATTTTTAAATCAAACAGACACCAGTATTTTTAAACCCTATAGTACTATGTGGTTAGGGCAAGGACCATAAATAATATATATGGTTCTTGGTTAGGGTAGAATGAGTAGAATGAGAATGAGTTGATATCTGTATCTACCAAAAATATTTCACCGATCGACACCGAATCACTTTCTTAGTCGATTTAACGATGACCGTCCATCCGTCCCTCGGTCTGTGTGTCCATGTAAACTTTATAATCAAACTATAGGTCGCATACATGAACATATTTTGATGAAATTTTGTACATACGCTTCTATCTATTCTCTATTGAATTTAGTGAAAATCGGTGCTTATCCAGACCTAGTCCCCATACAAATTACCCCTATGAGATCGACCTAAATTGCCATAAGATCCATATTATCATATAGATCTCGGTCAATTTGAATTTGTGTGTGTTTATTACATCCATTAATCAGTAGTCGAAAAATAAAGTATACACGTCAGTAGGCGCCATATAAAGCTGATCCCTGATCCTCACTTAAACGCATTAGAAAACAAAAATATTGTACAGATTTTTCTCAAGTTTGGTTTGATGAAACATAAATATTTTTGTAAAAAATAAGTGGCTTTACCAAATATGATCAGGATCGGTACATTTCTTATCGTAAACCCCATATAGCATCCGATATGAACTTCTTCAGATCTGCATAGACATTAATAAGAATGCAACTCAGATTTGATTTATTACTTTCTATACCCAATTAGTTAAACCTAAGACCAATTCTCAAAATGCATTATATAGGGTATTGTATAGTCGTTCAAGACCGAATATATTTTTCTTAATTAATTAAAATTATTTGTTTAAGGTATTACCTTTGTTTAAAAAAAATTTTTTTCGAATCTTTCTTTTTCATAAATGTCTTCTACACTCCTTCAGAAATAATGCCCTAAAAGGCTTTTATATATATATGTGTGTATTAGGGTGGCCCTTCATTATGCTTAGGAAAAAAAAGTTTTCGAATTTAAAGTCTCAACCCCTAGAAATATGCGAATAGCAAAAAAACTGAGAAATACAAAGCTTTGGGTCAATAAAAAAAAAAATCTATGCCTCTACGCGACTGAAAATTTCAAAACTCGCCAAGAAATAGCAAATGCACCAGACGACTTTTGCGCCAAAAAAAAACTAGGTCGTGAAACTTGACGGACATTTTTTCCCTATACCTATGAGCACTTAGATATGAAGTATAGTTTTATTACCACGTTCTTAACCTATTGCGGAACGAGACCAAAGGTTTTAAAAAATTTGCTTAAACAAAATTTCAAAAAATTCAAAATAAAGTTTTGCTAAATCCGCAAAAAAAATTTCTTGTAAAAAAGATTGAGGCAGAGGAATTTACTTAAAAGCACACAGTTAATTTCTAACATATATTTAATAAAACTTTAAGGTGCCAGACCCATTTTTTGAAACTTTGTTTAAGGAAATTTTTTAAAACTTAAAAAAGAGGTTGCAGAATTTTTTCAAAAAAATTTCCCATGTTAGATCTTATTGCGCAATAGGTTAAAGACGTGGTAATAAAATAATACTTCATATCTGAGTTCTCATAGGTAGAGGGACCACAAAAAAGATGATGGCATTAATTAATTTTTTAATGTTGAAAAAATATGCGGCAAATTTCACGACCTATTTTTTTTGGCATAAAAGTGGTCTGGGGAATTTGCTATTTCTTGGCGAGTTTTAATTGGATTTTGAAGTTATATAGCTAATTCAGTGCTGAAATCAATTCATACAACAACTTGTCGAAAAAATTAATACATAAAAAGAAATTTTCGTAAATCTGAAAAAAAGTCATATTTTCTACATATAAACACACATGAAATTTTTAGTTGCGTTGAGGCACCTCTACATTTTTTTTGATTGACCCAAAACTTTGCATTTCTCTCAGTTTTTTTTTTTTTTTTTTTTGCTATTCGCATATTTCTGGGGGGTGAGACCGAGAGTGTGAACAGTTTTTTTGTTAAGGGCCACCCTAATGTGTATTTATACATTTGTACTATAATATAGAACATTCTTGTAATAAAACTTTTAATGCGTTTTTCTCGAAATCCTTTCTTTCAACCTGGGGTGTCGTTTTTTTGAGAACCAGATGTCGTATAGAAATTCGGCGGACGGCGTTTTGTAGGTAATCACGTCAGGCTGGTCCTGAACTAGGATAATTGGGCTAATTTTTAAATTTTTGATATTTTGGAAATATCCTAGCTCAGGACCTGCCGGACGTAATTACAAACAAAATTCCAGACAATGACCACGAAAATGTTCTACATTGTTATTTGTCTAAATAAATTAAAATATTAACATGTTTTCAACACATAAAAATCCCTCAACCATTGATGTGGGCGTACACCAATTATAAAATGATGATATCAGTTCTTATAACTGTTAGTAGCTGTGCCAAAAATGGGCGGGATCGGATAAGTGGTCATGGCACCTCCCATAAAAATTGATAATTCAACATTATATATGTCGAGTGCTATGACAGAGACAGCTTTGTAAATTTGTATCGATGTGATTAATCGGACAAAAAGTGGGCAGTGGGCGTGGCATCGCCCATAGTATTGGAGTACTATAAAATAGAATGCATTGACACTTCGTACGAGTCCACCAGATATTATTGTGGGTAGTCAGATAAAAAAGTGGGCGGGATAAGATTAGTGGGCGTGGCACGTCCTATATAAAAAAATATAAGGTACCATGAAAGCGACAATCTTGAAACTTTTAACAAGTACATTAATTAGCAATGTGAAAATAAAAAAATCGAAAATAAAAACAAGTAAAAAATTATAGTCGGTCTAGACCGATTATACGATACCCTATACCATGGTTTAGAGACCCTATCGCTTCGGTCCAACTAATGGGATATACAAAATAAGCAAAAAACCAAATTGTGTTTAATGTTTTTGTCTGCAAATATGAAAAAGTTCATATCGGGTTCTAAATTTATATGGGGACTAGTTCGAAAAATAACCCGATCCTGACTATATTTGGTAAAGTCACTTATATTTAAAAAATTTTATACGAACCAAATTTGAGAAAAATCTGTTCCTTTTTTTTTGTTTTTTTAATAGATTTAAGTGGAGATGGGGAATAGGGGGGATCGAAAAAAGCTAATTTTGTATGATGCTTTTGGGGTAAAGTGGAAAAGTTGCCTCTATACATAAGTAACTTCTGTTCAAAATTTCATCACCCTACGATAATGTTCTCTGTTCTGGCAAGGGACGTGAAATTTCAAAAATTTGATAAAATCGACAATTTTTTTTTTTTTTTTTGGAAAATTTTACCAAGTGTCACAGCAGTTTGCGGTAGTGTGCAAAAGTTGCATCTATGTATGGTTAAGTACAGTGCAAAATTTCGCGCCCCACGGACAATATGGCAAGGAGCCTAAAATTACCCAAAAATCGCCAAATACACCGTTTTTTCATTATTTAACTAACATTTATTAAACATAAACCAGAATTATACACTAGCATACTATTAGATATAAGAATTAAGAAATAAGTATTCAAAATTAAAAGTATGAAAATGTGTGTTTTGTTAGATCTTTAGGTTTTGCACTGTCTCTTGCACCTAAATTCAGGCATGGCTTTTCTCGATTTCAGAGTGGAGCGAATAAATCCATCGCGTTTTTTATGACCACACACTTTCTTTGAGGCCTCCGTAACCAATTTTACTGTTCTTTCCACAGCTTGTGTGTGGCATGGGAACTTTGAAAAAGTCCAGTCAATTGGTATTGATTCTTTCAGCATACTTTTCAAATCTTCTGTAGTCACATCATTCAGTAATGGTGGTGGAGTTATTTCGCAGGACGACCAGTCAATTAGTTCAATGTAGTCGTTTGCTTCGAAGTTTATTTGTGGAATATCGATGTCGTTGCGGTTAACTTGATCCAAGTATCGGGATGACTGAATGAACTGGTAAAGATGCCGAGCTCCATCCTTAATTGAATGATGGATTTTGATGCGGAACCAAGATGGCACATACACCCTGATAACGAACTCTACTATGGTACGTAAGTTGTCTGATGGTTCCGTGGTGGAAACATACAGTCTTAATGTCCTGTTCGCTGTTGTCAACCAGCGAGATATGTTTAGGGGACCTGGATCGCGCTTAGCAAGACCTGGAGGACACACGCCTGAGCTAACAGCGAGAACAATATCCCACAGATACTTCTGGTCCTTACTCAAAGTAGCTTTATCATCTGATGGCAAGGTGCAGTTAACTGGATCAAATGTTAACACTGGAAGCAGCTCACACGCCTTCAAGGATTTTCCAATGCAACCAGCGTAGGAATTGGGTCCGGAGGTGGGACCATCGATGGACCCGAACAAGTGGCGGAGAGGCAATTCGTTGAAATGTAGTTGACAAACAGCCCATTGCACAGCTCTCCCGATCTTCAGTTGAAGACGACGCAGTACCCCATTGTGAACTCCAGTATTTACAACCGTCACACCCTAAAACAAGAATATTGTTTAAACCTCCGGACACTTCTGCTGTGATATAGTCGTAAATACTTTGAGCAATGGCCAGACTTGATCCTGAAGCTGGTGTTACATGACCAATATAGCTAGATCCTGGTTGTTTCACCAAGGAATAGTGTTCCTCTACAATTGTTCTTTATCATCCTCCTTTTCTGTTGACAACGTTTTATCACGTCGGCCGTCGAAGTAAAGATCTGCTAAATGACCATTGTCAATGTCCGAACTCTCACTTTTAAGCTCTTGCATGGTTCGATACCTTTCTCTAGCAATTATGATTTTATCAATCACTAAAGATGTATCTGATTCAGAGACTAGGCCTACGTCGTGCAGAACGCTAGAAGCTATGGCAGCCGTGGCTTGAAGCGATACCCCAAATCTTTGGCTTATTAAGGCGGTATTTGAAAGTTTCCTTCGCATTTGTGAAGAGGATGAAGTCGACGGTCCGGGATTGTAGTCATAGTCATCAGGTGCAGACTCAGGTTCCTTATCCTCATCCTCAGCACGTGCTTGGAGTTTTTTGGTTTCTTGCAAATCGAGCGATCCAATGCACATTAGGCGCTTTGTTCTCTGATCAGCAAGAAATGTCTGTTCCTTAGAGGGGACCTTGGATTCCTTCGGGCAATTGCAGTCTGTAAACGTGGAGCACTTACAAGCTGCTATATCAAAAAGAAAGCATGATTCTTTTTTAAACTTCTCCACCGTTGCTTTAGTTGCCATGCTTTTCTCTATTCTTTTATAAACAGCCTTGATATCGATATATTTCTTGTGATATGCATGAATCATATCAAGGACACTTTTCTTTGAAACTGTCGGAATGGAAGCATTAGAATACAGCATTTGCAGCTTTACACAAACTTGCTCTGCGATGTAAAAAAATGGGGGTTCCTTGTTACCAGTTGTTTCAGATCCAAGACGCCACCTTTCGTAAATGCAGCATTTAATAACATCCTCTATTGTTGGAAGCATCCTAGCAAAATCTGTCGGTGATCCGAAAATTGGTCAGTCTAATGCTCCTCGCTTTGAAAATTTTGATGATTTTGCCATGTTTTGTTGCTCACTGCCAGCTCACTGCTCCGCAGCATTATATTATATTATATTATATTAATTTTTATAATATAATACCAAAATTTGCCAAGTGAAGTTAACGTACAGTAATGCCAAAATATGCCAAGAGAATTTAACGCACAGTAAAAGTAAAGTTGATTCAACAAGATAATAATAATCTATAATTAGCGGTATATAATTAGTGGTAAATAATAATCTCGAAAATATGCTGCTAAAATAATTGTTAATAAATCATATTTATATCTAAAAGTATAATGAAACAGTGTATTTGTCGATTTTGGGATAATTTCAGGCTCCTTGCCAGAACAGAACATATTGTTCGTGGGGCGCAAAATTTTGCACTGTAATTAACCATATATAGATGCAACTTTGGCACCCTACCGCAAAGTGATAGAACAGAAAACATTATCGTAGGGTGATGAAATTTTGAACAGAAGTTACTCATGTATAGAGGCAACTTTTCCACTCTACCCCAAAAGCATCATACAAAATTTGCTTTTTTCGATACCCCCTAATTGGGAAGTAGCTAAATATGGGGCCTATGACTAAGAATTGTCCTATAGGGATTACTTTTGGATTACTGATTAATATATATAATAAACACATACGAACCCAATTTGACTGAGAGCTATATGATAATTTGGATCTTATGGCAATTTATGTCGCTTTCATAGGGGTCATTTGTATGGGGAGTAGGTCTGAACATGGACCGAAAATCACAAATTTCAATAGCGTTC
Source organism: Cordilura impudica (assembly GCA_963682025.1). NCBI lineage: Eukaryota > Metazoa > Arthropoda > Insecta > Diptera > Scathophagidae > Cordilura > Cordilura impudica. The sequence continues at coordinate 70,324,665 of OY821521.1, forward strand.
ATTCTGTGGGTGACAAAAGTTTATATACCAAATTTCATTAAAATACATTCATATTTGCGACCTGTAGTTTGATTACAAAATTTACATGGACACACAGACGGACAGACGGACATCGCTAAATCGACTCAGAAAGTGATTCTGAGTCGATAGGTATAATAAAAGATGGGTCTAGCTCAAATATTTTTGGTTGTTACAAACAGCAGCACAATGTCATTATACCCAAACCACATAGGTATAGGGTATAAAAAAAATCGAAAATCGCGAAAAATAAAATTTAGTTATAGTACATATACTAGATTTTTCGATATATTAACGGGTATTTATTTTGAATCAATCAATTATTTAATAACATGATGGTAAATTTAATTTACAAAGTTTTTTACTTAAATTGCTTCGTTTTTATACAAATAGTTATTTAAATATATATTTTTTTATTTTCAGTGGTGAACAACTGATAAATAGCTTTAAAAGAAAATATAAATTACCAACAATAAAACAACAATAAAGAAACTAAATATAACTTGCTTTAAAGAGATCTCCTTATTATCGTTAACCATATTCGAAAATACTCAAAAATACTAAAATAAGTTAAAGTTAAGCTAATAAATTAATTTTACAACCATTTATTTTGTCTTGCATGATTCACTTAACTAACATTATCAATAAATGACTTATGAACAATTTAATAATCTTCGAAAATATTAAACAAACAAACATTCTTATATACAATATATATATAAATATATATTTTTGTTTTTTTTTTTTTTATTTCAGAATAGTATTTTTGAACTAACCAAACATGGCTAACAAAATAATGAAGTCACACTTAATAAACCCCATATTATGGCTATTGGTATTATATGCTTTACATAGCGAAGCCATAAATTGTCCAGCTAACTGTAAATGTTCCTGGATTTTGGATAGCCTAGAAGTTAATTGTGCCCATAGTGGTCTAATCGAGTATCCAGATTTTGGTGATATGCCCATAGAACATGTGGATTTATCGGAAAATTATTTTGTAGAATTTCCCAGTCAACTATCAAATTATGATTCTTTGATATATTTGGATTTATCGAATAATAATATTGAGTACTTGGATGCGGATGCTTTGTTGGGCTTTAATGCTTTAAGAACCTTAATATTGACAAATAATACCATTACTCAATGGATGAATATAAATCCAAATGTGGCCTTTCTCAATGCTATGAGTTTACAACGTTTGGTATTGAGTGGCAACAAGCTGGGTACGTTCAATGCCGATGATTACAAACAAGTGATAATAAGTGAGTCTTTGACTCATTTGGAATTGGAAAATTGTGGTATTAGCAAGGCAGGAGGCGATATACTAATGCAAAACTTACCTAATTTAGAGAGATTAAATTTAAATAAAAATCCTTTGGGTTCTATAAGCAAGTTGGCGTCAAAAGCTTTAAGAGTTTTAGAATTAAAAGAATGTAATTTACAAAGAATACCTCGTTCCTTAATGCAAAGTTTGCCCATCCTAGAGGCTTTACTGTTATCGCGCAATAATGCTCTACAAGTCGGTTCCTCAGATCCCATTGATTCGATAACACTCAATGAATTAGATCTGTCGTATTGTAGTCTCGATGAGATTGACCTTTCGGCTTTACCACAACTTCAGCAATTGCGTTTACGTGGCAATATGTTGAGATCCTTAACTAGTCAAACATTCATCAATAATACTTTATTGGAAACCATAGATTTATCACAAAACTCTTTGCGTAATCTGGAAACCGAATCATTTTACAGATTAAAAAAATTAATCAGCTTGGATTTAGCTTACAATACCATTGCTCAGTTGGATCGTAATGTTTTTCGTTCAAATGATAATTTAGTCTCGTTGAATTTGAGCCGTAATGTCATGGACAAATTCACAAAATTGATATCGAATTCATTGCGCGACATAAATTTGTCGTGGAATGAAATAATTTTAATTGATGGTACGGCTTTTTCGGGGTTTTCGTCGTTGCAGAGATTGGATTTGTCAAATAATTTGTTGAGAGATTTTCCATCGGGCATGCGATCAGGCACATTGCAAAGATTAGACTTAAGTAATTGTCGGTAAGTTGTAAAAAAGTATAAACAAGAAAAACTGCTAGAACTTTTAATATATGTTTTAAGCAACCACCTGCATTTGCTTTGTTTTAATTTCAACTATTTTTAGCGATTGTTATTGAGCAAATATTAATGAATTCGAATAAAAAAAATAATTACTGGCAAATTGAAACCAACTAGTACAAACTAGCAGATTCCAGCGCTAGAAATGCGAGTGCAATTTCTCGACATCCAATTCACAAACCAACACTTTTATCGTTTATTATTATTGTGAATGAAGATAAGAAACTCATTAACAAACACATAACAAATTTAGTAAAACACACATAGCATATGTATAATGTTATGTATGTGTTAGTAGTTACTTTAAATGCAATTTACTCCAAATAAAGGAAAAAATTAAAAATCTGTAAATCTGCAAAACGGCTAAAAAGAAATATCTTTCAAATAATATACATTTGGTCGAAATCGGGATAAAAAGATAGAACAAAACATCGGTCACAAGAAATCGCCAAGCCTATTAATATTATAGATTACTTGAAAATGGTAATATTATGTTCATGAACGTAATTTAGAAAACAAAATTTTTCTAATAAAAAATGAAAAAATAAGAAAACTCTGTGAGCTTAGATAAAAGTTTTAAGCTCATATAATTATATATAAAAAAACATTAACCCATCTTTTACAAGTACCCGAAATCATGCAGATATCCATGATCACTAAAAAAAGAAAAAAATGGGAGCATATGCCGTGGCGCACAGTAGCTGAAAATTGTATTTCATTAGCCAAATTTCTGTAACTTTTGAACCAATCAAAATATTTTAGTAATTCTTTTTCTAGCGGATAGATATTTTGTTGAACTTGTTTTAATTTCATTAAAATTGATTGAGTAATTTCTAAGAAATTCTAGGCCAAAATTGAACTTTTTTATTTTTTTTAACTTTCAGCGGGAAATATGGGTTTTTTTAATTTTTTATTTTTTATTAAAATATGTCATATTTGGACACTCAAAAAAATTTGTACACACCAAAAAGAAAAGTAAAATCAATTGGAAATTTTGCTATTACTGTAGAAAAATTCAAAATTTTTTGCTGGCAAATTTGTATACAATCAAAGAATATTTACACTTAAAAAACGTTAGTAATATTAGTAATAGTCTTGCTATTACTGCAGAAAAATTTATAATTTTTTGCAGTCAAATTTGTTAATTTTTTGCAAAATAAATCTGCTGAACATTAGCGCAATGATCCTGATTCTGATATGAAAATAAGGGTTTTTATTTTTTGAATCTTTCTTATTTATTAAAACATTTCATACAAATGTGGCTAAAAAATTATTTTAAAAAAACTGTAATAGATTTTAATAGCATTTGTAACAATGGGAAGTTCTGCTTATTATTGTTTTTTACTAATACTATGTTTTTCTTACTTAAAATTATTATTCGTACAATTATAATTATTATTCATTTGACTCAAATATTGATTGCAAATATTCCACTTTTTGTTCTGTATTATTTCTGTTCTTTAGTAGTTTTTTGACTTATTCATCCAAATCCCGATGTTCCACTTTCCATTGATTTCGAATACTGTAGATGAACGGATCCGACGTTGCTAATAATATATTAAATAGATCTTCATTTGTGGAATTTTGTGAAATTTTTCTAGTACTGTGTAAAGAATTTTGTGAAATGTCGCAGACATATTTCTCCATGGGTACTTGGTTGTATATATTGTTGCAATTTCGTTAGCATAATCTTCAAATTTTTTGGAGTCAATTTCTTCATTGCACGCAAGTAGTACTTCTAGGATTATTTTAAGGTTTAAGTCCACTCCTGTTATTTCAGATAATGTTTCTGGATTTGAAAATAATCTTCTTATGGTATTGTCATTATTTGTATTGCGTGACCCTTGTTTTGGTTGATCTTTAGTCAATCCAAATTTGCGATATTCATCTTGAACATGTTTCTTTTTTGAACTTCTTAACTCCTTGTTGGTTTCGTTGTTTCTTATTGATCCTGAAGAACCGAAATCGAAATCATAACTTATTTTTAGTATATGTTCCATAAGTTGTATTCTTGCATGTAGTGGTGATAATCCAAATTCATATGCATCGGTATTATCTAATGATTTTGCCAGGACTTGATTTAATTGTCTTGGTGTTGCTTGGGATATAATGTAGCTGGATGCAGCCTTCGTATTAGTCAAAGCCTGGCCTATTTTTCCATCTATCATTGCCAGCATTAATTGGTAGCTTACTTCAATTTGCTGTTTATCTAACTGTAATTTTAATAGCTTTGGTGTTGCAATTTGGGCCTTGATATCAGTTACTTCTTTTTTAATCGCATCATGAGTTTCTTTTTGTGTTGCGAAAACACCACATTGGCTAATAAGGTGCAAAACATATTTTTTAGTATTATAAGCAGTAACTTTAATTTTGGTTTAGTTTTGGTTTTGGTATATATCAAAGCACTTTCCGTGCAATGTAACATTACATTTTTACATTGGTAAACTGTTTGTGAATGGCATTGACTGCATATTTTCAATTTATTTTCCATATTTTTCAAAATAACGTGCCTACGGACATCAGCAGGTGGCAATTGCCATAGATTTTCCATCTCTTACAATACCAAATCTCCTACAGTGTGTTCTTCATCCAGTTTTTTTTTTATATCAGTAATTTTGTAGCCAGTGGTCGGGTTCCATCAGCTTTAGCAATAAAACCGCGTTTGCTGCAGTACTATTGACTGATTCATCTATAATGGCCATTACCACTTTTTCTGCGAACTGCAACATAGAAATCAGATACAGTGCTATCGTGCAGATCTGCACCACTCATGTGTTTGTTATAGTTATTGATAAGCTGCGGCTGTTGAACAGAAACCTAACAAATACTTTGAACTTCGAGCCTATAAAACTCAACCAAAACTCTCCATATTTTTTTTTTTTCTTTTGAATAACGGTTAGTAAAAACTTCTGGACAAGCTGAAAAAAATTCGAAATAACGGTGACTTCTGAATTGTCCTGCCAGTGAGCAAGGAATAACTTGTTGTCTTTTTCTCAATGCTGTAGTCGTATTCATACTTTTTTAAAGAGCGGCAACCAGTGCCAAGGACATCATTGGCACCTCTTAGCCGATTTGATCTTACTGTTCCAGTTACGCGAAACTTCCGTTCACTCAACAAACAGAATAAGTAGTATGGAGAAAAAAATTTGTCCGGAGGTTAAACTGATTCCAACAACTTTAAAGGAACAGAAGCTCCTAACCCAACTTTTTTACCGTATGATGAAGCTGAGCAAGCGTATGGATTAGCTTCGAACAAATATCCAGTGTCGGAACAAAGACACCAGTACTTAAAACCAAGACGATTGGTTTGCCACGAATGAACATCTTGCAGTTGTGTGTTCCAAAATACGGAAACATTTGCTCGTCTATAGTTTGGAATATTTAAAACCTATTCATCAGTAGACGAAAATATAACTATTTTTCAGATTTTACGAAAATTTCGCTCTATAACTTAATTTTTTTGAATCGATATCAGTACTAAATTACCTTTTCAAAAAGCTATATAACTTCAAAATCGAATAAAAGCTCGCCAAAAAATAACAAATGCCCCAGACCACTTTTGTGTCAAAAAAACTCTAGGACATGATATGTGATGAACATTTTTGCAACTTAACAAATTGATTAAAGCGATATTTTTTGTCTCTATACCCATAATTACTCAGATATGACGTATTGTTTTATTACCACGTTGCTAACCTATTGCGAAATGAGACCAAAGATGGAAATTTTTTTGATAAAATTTTGAAAACTCCTTTTCTAAATTTTAAAAAATTTTCTTAAACAAAATTTCAAAAAATGGATCTGGCGCTATAAATTTTTGTTAAATATATGTTGGAAATTATCTGTGTGAATTTTTAAGTAAATTCCTCTGCCAGAATGTTTTTTACAAAGAATTTTTTTTGCGGATTTCGAGAAAAATAAGTTTTTTGTGAAATATTCCATAAATGTGCCCTTTCTAAATACTTTGTATCAGAAATTTATCAGTTTTCTACTTTTAAATGTTTTATTTTATCTGAATAGCCTAGGGTTTCGGAAAAAAATAGCATGACCCCAATAACCCTTTTGGACTTGGACTATTTTGTAAGTGTTTTTGAATTTTTAGATCTGACACATAAAATATAATAACTAAATGTACAGATCTTCCATGCTAAAAATTTGGAATAAATTGAACAATGTTACCCCATTCCTTGCCGAAACCAAACTTTGAATTTTTATATATTTAAAAAAATTAACTGTTGTAGTAAACTAGATGAAACCCTTAATTTGGGTTGGGAAATAAGATGTGCTATATATTACGGAAACTTACCCTTATGTGCTCCTAGGGTTAAAATGATCCAAAATTCAGCAGTATTAGCAAAATATTTGAATTTTTGACTTAATCGGTAAAATATAGTACAATTAGATTTCCTAACCCATGCATTTTGATTTTTGTTAGTGGGGGGAGGGGCGTAGTAAAATCAAATTTTAATATTGTGCCAGTATGGCATTTACATGTATAAAAATGGATGCATTTTAATGAAATTTTCAATGAATCTTCAGAATAGTCCGACGGGTGACACTGTGAAATATGATTTTTGGTCTGTGGGCGGAAGGGCATGACAAAATCAAATTTAAATATTATACCACTAACGGCATCTATATAAAGGGTGATCCGTTTCGAGGTTCCCTACTTTTTAAAGAAAAAAAACACAGAAAGTTCAAATTTAATGGGGAATGTTTATTATCATTTGAAAGAACATTCTTTGGCATTTATTTTTTGAAGATTATGTCTATCAAATGTTGGCCGCGGCTACGTCTCAGATGGTCCATCCGTTGAGTTCAATTTTCGATGACTCGTTCGAGCATTTCGACTGGTAACTGGCGAATGACACGCGTGATGTTTTGCTCCAAGGCCTGAATCGAAGTGGGATTGTCCACACAAACTTTAGACTACATATCCCCATAGTAAAGAGTCTAACGGTGTGATATCACACGATCTTGTTGGCCTCATCACTGAACAAAATTTGACTCGAAAACGTCGGATCTTCGTGGAACTTTTCAAGAGCCCATAGAGCGAAGCGATGTCGCTTGGGAAGGTCGGGCGGCTTCAGTTCTTGCACAAGCTGTATTTTGTACGCTTTCAATTTAAGATCTCGACGTAAAATGCGCCAAGTCGTTCCATACGTCAGTCCGAGTTGCTGCGAACGGCGCCGAATCGACTCTCCACGGTTTTCGTGTACACTCTCAGCTACGGCCGCTATATTTTCTTCACTGCGTGCTGGACGTGGTCTATTCGGTCGAATATTATCTAATAATGAATGCTGGGTCTCAAGATGGGTGATGGTGTTGCGAATAGTACGCTCAGTAGGCCGATTATGTTGACCATGACTTGAGCGAAGTGCACGAAACACATTCTTCACAGAACGTGAATTTTCGTAATAAAGTTGAACGACTTGTAAACGTTGTTCAGGCGTAAGTCTCTCCATGATGAAATCCCAAACAATATTAAACAAAAATAACATGACAGCATGACACGACTCACACGTGATCTGGCAAAAAAAGGCTATTGAAAAAATATCTCTACTTGGATCACCCGGTATATAAAAATAAGAAAAATAGATGGTCTATGACTATGGGCCTATGACTAAGAATTGTCTTGTAGGGATTACTTTTGGGCTACTGATTAATGGATATAATAAACACATACAAACCTAATTTGACTGAGATATATATGATAATTTGGATCTTATGGCAATTTATGTCATTTGTATGGGGACTAGGTCTGAACATGGACTGAATTTAACCAATTTCAATGCGTTCATTCTGTGGCCGATGAATGTTTATATACCAAATTTCATCAAAATATAGTATATTCATATTTGCGACCTGTAGTTTGATTACAAGGTTTACATGGACAAACAGACGGACACAGTGACAGACGGACGGACGGACGGATATCGCTAAATCGACTCGGAAAGTGATTCTGAGTCGATCGGTATAATAAAAGATAGATCTAGGTCTGATATTTCTGGTAGTTACAAACAGCAGCACAAAGTCATTATACCCAAACCACGTAGTGGTATAGGGTATAAAAACGGGTGAGGGCGTGGCAAAAGTAAATTTTAGTATTGTACCTAAATATCTCCTAAAACTTTCGGGGGAGTTCGTGCTTTACTTTTCTTCGATACTGTGTTTTAAAATTTAGATGCAATATAAAAACCAGATGTTCCCTTATATGCATATAGTTTGCATATAGCAAATAAGCATAAACCAAACTTTAGTGCCATCGGATGCATTATTTGTATGGGGAGTAGATCGAGAAAGGTTTTGATCCTGATCATATTTGGTAAGGTCACTTATTTTTTTTGTAAAAACAAATTTGAGAAAAGTCTGTGCAATTTTTTTTTTTTTTTTTTTTTTTTTTTTGATAGATTTAAGGAAGGAAGCTATGAAAACGAATTTTCCGACAAGGTTTCTTTGTAGACTACTGATTAAAGGGTGTAATAAACACCACAAATTAATAACAATAGCACTAAAATTTGTTTACGCTTATTTTGTATATCCAGTTATTGCCCGACTGAGTATATTCTTATATATATATTTTTTTTTATGTCTTAAATGATCCATACAAGTGACAGACACAAGAAAAAAAAGTTCTAATTAAATTGTTGCGTAGTAATTCGATTTTGAAAAGGTGGCAGGATATGCATCTTAATGAATTGCTTTTAGGAATTACTCAGTGGGTTATCTACTATCTATTTATTACAAAAGAAACATATTAATATTTCATTTTTTATTTTTTCAATTTTTCAGATTATCGGCCTTACGCAATACAACATTTCTACACTTTCCCGAAATAGCACAATTGAAATTAAATGGAAATCGTTTTACAAATCCTTTTCCCCCCGAATATTTTCAATCTAACAAATATTTAGATGCCATATGGGTAGGCGATAATACTTGGATATGCAATTGTCAAGATGACACTTTCTTAGAATTTTATGACTACTTAGTAGCGGCACCAACTAGGGTAAGCTAAAATTATTTATGTTTCTTAAGCACAAAGAAAAGTTAATTTTCAATGTCAGCTAAAAGATCGCAGCAGTTTAAGATGTGCTTCACCCACCTATTTCTATGGCAAAACGTGGGAGTCGGCCTGTGAAAGAGAATGGCAACCCAATGGCCACAGCAGTAATTCAGAAAAGGTTTGGTCTACAATAATGTTGTCCATCGTAGTGATAGGAGGATTAATCTTCCTATTCACTTGCTTCCAAAAGTATATGTCTTACAGAAGAAAACGTTTAAATCATGATGAATACAGAAGTAATCAAGAAGAAATGAGACATATGTAAGTTAATTTAAATATATAAAAATAATGTTCCATAAATAAAGTTGCAAATTCTCTTAGACGCCGTTTAAATCAACGTATTTTGGATGAAGACTCCAGCCCTAATGCTCCGTCTAGTTTTGAAAATAATTTGCCCTCTTATGAAGATGCCTTAAGTATGCCTAAGCCTGTAAGACCAGTTAAGTCAATGGTTGATTTGTCTGAGGAAACCGCCAGGAGAAGAGGACGTCTAAGAAAAACTCGAACGAATCCTGAAGATGATATAACCGAAGAGGAAGATCCTGATATACAATTTGATCATATGAATCGTTTTCGTAGTGAAGAAATGTTGTCAAATCGTGACAAAGAACGGGTACAACAAATTGGTCCATCCCGACGAACAGGCCGCATTATACACAATAACTCCGGCAGTCGGCGCTTAAGTATAGAAGATTCTCGTTTTCCTGCCGCCCATTTAAAATCACAAAACTTACAAAGTGCCGAACAGATAGGTAACTTCCAGAGTTACGAAAATAGTCCATACACCAAAAGAAAAACAAAAATTGCCCAAATTCCACCTTTTAAGCGGGCTACTTTAAAAGCGGATAGTGTAGAATTTCTAACAGATCCAGAATATGAAGCTGCCAGTAAACCAAGCAGCCCATTTGCAAGGCGCAAACCAAAGTCAACCACCTCTTCTGTGACTGCTGTGACTCCACTTGCACCAGCCGTTGAAGATTATTTTGGAACATCAGCTGAGCCCGGTGATTCACCTGATGGTAGTGATTTTCATGTAGTAATTGAACCTGATATTCACTCCTTAAAGGATGACAACTATTGTTGCACCTCAACGGACTGCGATACAGAGGTGGATTTGGTTAGAGGAAAGCGTAAGAAATTGAAAAATTCTTCAAGTCGTAGGGCTAGTGGCAGTTTTACTGCAGCTGCCGCTACAGCCGCAGCCAGTGGTGAAACATCGGAGGATGAACCCATTGTTGTGGTCCATCGACCTATGCGTGAGACTTTGTTTTAGTTTAAAAAAAATATAGTTGTATCTGATTATCTAGTATTTTAGTTTTCTTAACGTTCTGTTTTTATTTTCTTTAATATTGTTATATTATCTCTAAATACTTAATACATGTATAAACTGCATTAATCAAAGTGGGAAAAAAAAATAAATTTCCTTAATAATTATAGTATAAATAAGTGAAAATTGTCTTAAAAAAAAGGCATATAAAAAAGAACAAAAATAAAATAATAAATAATTACTTTCGAAAGAAATTAACTGAATCGAAAATATAACATTAATTTATCCTCTTTTAACTCTTAGGTGCTAAACATAATTGTTCTTATTTTTTTTTTACTTTCTTTTATAAAGTTAAAAAAATCATATCATATCATAATATTATAACATATATATTAGGGCTATAACCAAATTTTTCGCATAGTCCCACGAGGTGGGCAATGATGTTTTATTAAAGAAAAACATTATCTTCGGTTAGTTTATAAAAAAAAAAAACTTCACGCACCAAATTCATTTCCTAAATCAAACCAAAACGATTTTTTTAACAAGATATTTTATTTCATATCATCAGTTATTTAAGTCCATAGTATGGTTGTACTATTAAAACAAATTAACAATATTATAGCATCCTTTAATTATAATTGCAGGATAATTTTAAGTTTAAAGTACATGTAGATTTGCAAAATGGATATATATACTGCACAGTTTTTATTTTACGTTCTGTACAAATATTACTCCTTTGGTGAATTTTGATTAATGTATCCAATGTTTAAGAAAGCATTTCTTGGCGTTTTTGAATCTTGCTAATGACTGGTTTAAAAGCTGAAAGTTATCTTAGTGAAATCTGTTATCTGGGAACCATATATCGTACCATTGATCGCAGTTAAACTCACAAATTGGATATATCTCAGACTGACATTTTGGTATTAGTATAAATGCTAAAAGTACAAGGAATAGCCTCGAATTCCATCGTGCATTGCTGATCGGCGGAATAGCTTAAAATTTTATAAATGGACATTTTTATTTTTTTTGGAAATATCTGATGCAATTCCCAATTCAAACAAATATCGTACCGACTACAATTATTGGCACTTCCTATTTGCATAGCATTTATGAGACATCGTTAAAGTCCCGTTGTTTCTAAGTTAATTTTTTCTCACTCTATGATCTCTTTCCATAATTTTTTCTGAACTGATGCAAAACATTAAAACGCTCACACAGTGGTTCAAAACCAAAAAAAAGTGGTAATAAGTCTGGAACTTCTAAACTATTGGTTGGATTGGAATAGTATATTCTAGGCGATTGTAGTCAAGGATATAGGCTTTCAAAATATTTATTTTTGAGATACCTTGTTGTAACAAAGGGTGAGCTACAGGGTGCCAAAGTCGACCACCTCGAGGTGGAAAATGCTTTCAAAGCTTGTAACTTTTATAAATATGAAGTGATTTTTACGTTTTTTAAATTTTTCCAATAACCATTAAATTCTTAACAAAAAACATTCTTATACTACCTAGTTATCGCTTATGGTTTAAAAAATATTTGATTTTAAAAATCAACATTTGAACTTTTCACCAAATTCTTTCTTGGTTTTTCGCATATAACATTTTTATTAAAATAGATAAAAAAAAAATCTAAAAATATGCGGGGATAGCCAGTACTTTTTAAAAAAATACGTTGAAGTACTTTTTGAATTATTTCGAACCGTTTAGTGAGCACAAAATCTTAAAGTTGACTTTTTGAATCAGGTTCTAAAAATTGCAAATTTTTGCCAAAAAATACCCTTCATTCTTTCACTTTTTTCTCACAACCTTGGTAAAACATGTATATATTTTTCTACACATTTTAAAAGAATATGCTTCAGGAATGGTTGTAAGTGAAATTTTTAATATTTTTGGACATGCACCCTACGTCCAGCATTGGACGAAATTGGGCAATTTAAAAAAAAAAACTAAGTTTTAAAAGTTAATACAAAAATATCCGCTCGATTTCTTCAAATATTTCACCGCAGTATTAAAGCTCCAAATATTTTTATTTATTTGCCGTAATAAAATTCACCGCCATTACATAAACGTGGTCAGGAGGGCTTAAATGGTGAAAAAAGTCAAATTTTCATACCAGTTTTTTTTGTTAACATAAAAAACATATTAATATTAGTTATTTTTATATTTTGTTTATTGATTCACAACGGCATTTAAATTATCTAAAACACTTCAAAAAATCATTTTGATAACGTTAATAGTTTTTGAGATATTTATATTCAAATTTCAGAAAAAAAATATAGAAAACTATGGTTTTTCGTTTTTTTTTGGTTTTTTGGTAAAGTGTTCCCAAAATTTTTGAGTTTTACTTATTATTATATATATTGTTAAAGAAGACATATTTATCTATTCAACGATATATAACATGTCTATCAAATATATTGCAACATGCTGAAATAATGACCCCAAACCACACTCCATAGGCAAAAATTTAGCTATTTCTCTATTTGTTCATATAAATGGTCATTTACATAGTGAACGACATATTTTTTTATTGTTTTTTGGTAAAGGGTTGCATACGTTTTTATTACTTCAAATAATTTTATATATCTTTTCAAAGAAGGTATAATTATAGTTTAATGAGTATTTTTTTATTTGTTTTATAATAGGCTTAAAATTACATAACAATTGTCTGCTTTTTTACTAGTTATTTTCTACAAAACAATCAGAAATATCAAAAGATAAAAGATGTTTTATATCCATAGCTTCGAAATCATTTTCTATTTCAAGACTTATTTTTGGTAACCATTTTGTTCTTATGGAGTATATTACTGGATCTGATGATATCAATAAATATTCCATTAAATCGGAATTTTGGGCTTCTTTGCTACATTTTCTTGTATTAAAAAGTCTAAAGTGTTTGACATCTCTGTTTCTAGCTTCTTGTGCTTTTTCAGTCAGGTCTCCCAAGGACAGGATGCTATTTTGTATTATTTCTTTCCCATGAGCTAATACTTTGTGTACAGTTGGTGTCATTGGCCTCCAAGGATATAAGTTCATTATTAATTCCTTAGTTCCACTAGCATATATTTTCAATTTCTCCGCATTAATTTGTTGTTTACTATTAATGACAGCTAATATTACTTTAAACCGTGCGATTATAGGCGTGTCAATGCCAGTAAACAAAGAAGTAGTTTCGGGATCTTCAAAGAAACGTCTTGCTGTATTACCATCATTTGAACTTCCGTAGCCAAAAAAAGGCTTATCGATAATTAGACCAAGTTGCATTTTAAATTCATCCTGAATTCTTTTCTTCTCAGTTTTTCGTATGGCGTGTAGATCAGTATTATTTTTAACTGGTATATTTTCTTGTCCTGGAATTTGCCGGTATTTTAGATCATATGCGAGATGCAAGCAATATTCCATAAATCGTATTCTTGCATGAAGTGGTGATATTCCAAATTTGAAAGCATTTTCATTAATAGGAATTTCATCACAACTCTTATGAAATTCTGAACTTTCCTTTCCACATATATTACATTTCCAAGTAGATGTTATATCTGTAACGGCATTGCCTACTTTCCAATCAATCATTGTAAAAAGTGGTTGAAATAACACTTTAATGACACTTCCAGATATTTCCACAAAAACTGGAGACAATCTCGAAATTTCCTGATTTATTGAACTCACTAAGCTTTGTGTTGTAATTTTGTCTTCCTTTGTGTGCTCAAATCGGATTGGCCGACATAGAAACTTAGATCCGGGTGTTAAATTACTCCATATGTCCTGATATTCTCTCTCACTAGAAGAAGAACTTGTCTCATTATATAGCCTCATTTTTAATTGTACTAATGATGTCATAAAAATTGTTGAAGAATCTATTTCTGAATTGCTTCCACTTGGTTGTCTATACTCAGAAAATCCAGATGTTCCATCGCATCCCCATTTACATATTAACGTAACTTCTGAATTGTTGCATATTTCTATTTCTTCTTTGCTAAATGTGGATATTATTCTAGATGCAGTGTTTTCAAGCAGTTCCGCTAATCCAACATTTGCACTTTCAGTATTGGATTTCACATTAGATGGTAGAATTTTATTTTTTGTTTCCTTTATGGCTCTGCTGGTAGGAAAAATATCAAATCCTTTTTCTTTGAGAGCTTTTCTCAAAATACCATATTTATTTCTTGTCAATCCCAAATTTAAAATAAGAGCTAACGCATCCTCTTCTGTAAATGATGTTGACGATTTTGGCGTTGAAATACTTTGCACCATACGCTTCAACCGCTTAGGAGATGCAGTTGGTAACACATCTACAATTTTAGCAGCTTCCTTTGTTTGCGTGCGTGTCAAGGCTGATTTAAAAGAATCCTTAATTTCATTAGGCGAGTTACTAATGATTTCTTCTTGTTTTTTCTTTTTTGTCCTTGATTGAACATTTTCGTAGTCCTTTTTAGGTCGACCAAATGCCTTTTTCTCAATTTATACTGTGAGGCCCGTTTTCAACCATTCTTCATTTTTAGTCATAAACTTTGATTTTGATAAACGCGATTGGCTAAATCTTCTTTCGTAAGCTTTGTAAAAATTTTCAACATCTTCAGATCTCACATTTAAACCGTAAGTGTTGTTAATAGTATAAAATAATTTCGAGACTTTTTCCGAACGTGATGAATGAATAGTAGAATGGGAAGGATTTTCCCAAATAACTTTGCAAAGTGAATAATACTTTAATGTAACCTCCATGATAGATTATATATACTGAAAATACTTTTTGAAATGTAATATATCGGGCAGGTACTTCAACCAATATTTACATTTTGTTTTAGTGAATCTAAGAATTTGGCTTTTACCTGTTTTTTTTGCATAAAAAGTTATTGTGAATTACAGATATTTTGCAATAGGTATCAGAGTTTCGGGCAATTTTATTATCAGTTGAAACTCATTAGGTAAATATTTCATACACCATTAACTTATAATTATACCTTCTTTGAAAAGATATATAAAATTATTTGAAGTTATAAAAACGTATGCAACCCTTTACCAAAAAACAATAAAAAAATATGTCATTCACTATGTAAATGACCATTTATATGAACAAATAGAGAAATAGCTAAATTTTTGCCTGTGGAGTGTGGTTTGGGGTCATTATTTCAGCATGTTGCAATATATTTGATAGACATGTTATATGTCGTTAAATAGATAAATATGTCTTCTTTAACAATATATATAATAATAAGTAAAATTCAAAAATTTTGGGAACACTTTACCAAAAAACCAAAAAAAAAAACGAAAAACCATAGTTTTCTATATTTTTTTCTGAAATTTGAATATAAATATCTCAAAAACTATTAACGTTATCAAAATGATTTTTTGAAGTGTTTTAGATAATTTAAATGCCGTTGTGAATCAATAAACAAGATATAAAAATAACTAATCTTAATATGTTTTTTATGTTAACAAAAAAAATTCGTATGAAAATTTGACTTTTTTTCACCATTTAAGCCCTCCTGGCCACGTTTGTGTAATGGCGGTGAATTTTATTACGGCAGATAAATAAAAATATTTGGAGCTTTAATACTGCGGTGAAATATTTGAAGAAATCGAGCGGATATTTTTGTATTAACTTTTAAAACTTATTTTTTTTTTTTTTAAATTGCCCAATTTCGTCCAATGCTGGACGTAGGGTGCATGTCCAAAAATATTAAAAATTTCACTTACAACCATTCTTGAAGCACATTCTTTTAAAATGTGTAGAAAAATATATACATGTTTTACCAAGGTTGTGAGAAAAAAGTGAAAGAATGAAGGGTATTTTTTGGCAAAAATTTGCAATTTTTAGAACCTGATTCAAAAAGTCAACTTTAAGATTTTGTGCTCACTAAACGGTTCGAAATAATTCAAAAAGTACTACAACGTATTTTTTTCAAAAGTACTGGCTATCGCCACATATTTTTAGATTTTTTTTTATCTATTTTAATAAAAATGTTATTTGCGAAAAACCAAGAAAGAATTTGGTGAAAAGTTCAAATGTTGATTTTTAAAATCAAATATGTTTTAAACCATAAGCGATAACTAGGTAGTATAAGCACGTTTTTTGTTAAGAATTTAATGGTTATTGGAAAAATTTAAAAAACGTAAAAATCACTTCATATTTATAAAATTTACAAGCTTTGAAAGCATTTTCCACCTCGAGGTGGTCGACTTTGGCACCCTGTAGCTCACCCTGTGTTCCAACAAGGTATCTCAAAAATAAATATTTTGTAAGCCTACATCCTTGACTACAATCGCCTAGAACATACTATTCCAATCCAACCAATAGTTTAGAAGTTCCAGACTTATTACCACTTTTTTTTGGTTTTGAACCACTGTGCGCTCAGTTGCTTGTAATCCTCCAAATAAGAAGGGTGTTTTTAAAGGGAGTTTGTGCGCGGTTTTTAGTGTGGATTTCGATAGCGAGCAGAAGTTTGGTAAGTACCATTATTTTTTTATTTAAAGATTTTCTAATTAAGCCCTTTGATTCATTGACATACTAAAACACTAAATAATCTAATTTTACCTTAATATACACAATATTTCCAAAGTATTGTAATAAAACATCAGTGCCAACAATAGGTTCCAAAAAACTATAATTTCTATTATTGGCAGGTGGTGCCAATAATTGAATTTGTAATTAGTACAATAATTGGCACTACCACTCATTGCACCTTTTTTGAGTGCCAATAACTGAATTTTGTGTATTTTAAGAATTTTTGAAATGCTTAAAAAAAACAATTCATATGAAGATAGTCTTCTGCAGAAAGCTCTGTCCGAAATTAAGGATGGCAAAATTTCAAAAAAAAAAAAAATACTGCTTCAAAAACTTATGGGATACCACGGTCCACGCTACAATTTCGTTTAGGCCCTAAATTTTCTAAAATTCGACCAGGTCCACCAACCATTTTAACAGAAGCAGAAGAAGAAGCCATTGTCGATTGGGTGAAAGTCTCTCAGCGGAAATTTTTTCCCAAAAGAAAGGAAGACGTACTTCATGCCGTTAAAGACTTTCTCGATGTAAATACGCGGCAAAACGCTTTTGGAGAAGAAAATTTGCCGGGTAAAGGATGGTTTACTTCATTTTTAAAGCGACGTCCAACATTCGCCTTTAGAGCCACCGATGCCGTCTCATCCGCCAGCGCCAATGTACCTGCTTCTGACATTTTTGGCTGGTTTGACAAGATAGAAAACTACTTGGTTGAAAACAACTACTTTGCTATACTATCCGACCCTACCAGAATTTTTAATGGAAATGAAACCAACTTTATGCTATGTCCTAAGAGGAGCTATGTCCTAAGGAGCTAAAAATATATACGAAGTAAACAGAGGTTTAGCAAAATCCAACCTAACTGTAATGTTTTCATTTTCTGCGGCAGGAATCATGACACCACCGATGATCATTTATCCTTACAAAAGAATGAGGGATGAAATTCGAAAAACTATTCCCGAAAATTGGGGTTATGGAATAGGCGATAACGGTTGGATGACCAAGCAAACATTCTACGAATATATTTAAGTTCTAAGTTCTGATAGCATGAAAAATGGATTTAGACTGTGTGGATTATACCCTTGGAACAAAACAGCCATAAATTTATCCAAATGTTTAAAAAAGTCGTGACACATCAGACTCGAATGTGTTAAGAAACATGTGTAACATTCTTGGAAAAGGCAAGGTAAATCTTTTCGAACAATTGGCTGAGGAAGAATGCTCACCAGAAAGGACGGATGATTTTAAAGCTTTACATAAGTTATATTGCTATTTTAAAGAAAAATTAGTTGTCAATAATACAGCCTCCCAAACAGATCCTCCAAATCTAATAACTGACATGTCTGAAATTGATATTGGTACTATAAATGAGTTTCTGTTCTTAGAAGATGAAACCTTAAACATTACAAATTTGGAAAATGCAGATATTGTCGATGCAGTCATATTACCAGAATCTCTTGACAATGAAAATATTAATCCTTCCGAAAACTTTTCTCTTCCAAATGCTGTAATGAAATGTACGACGAACATGAATGGCATATTTGACTGGCCGGAAACATCAATACGAAAAGGCACGAAGGTTCAAAAAACTAAAAAGAGTTATGTTTCTCTTGTTAAACAGAGAAAGAATTATCACAATCCTCTATCTAGCTAGTTAAGTTTTTTAAGTTTTTTGAGTTACCATGGTGCCAATAATTCAGCTTTTAGGGGTGTTAATAATTATGGTAATGTGCCAATAATTTTAATTTTTATAGGACCAATAATTGTAGTCAAGTGCCAATGACTATATAATTTAATGTGCCAATAGTTGTACTTGAGTGCCAATAACTATATTTTTTTAAAGGTTATTTTTATTTTAATTACTAAAAATCGCACAGAGTTTATATCATTCTGTCAAAAACTGTATATAATAGAAAACATAAAAATTAAACAAAAATAACACAAAATAGGCTCTCATAAAACCAGACGGTATATCCCATGAAACAAGTCGAAAATTACTTATGGGTGCCAATAATTGTGGTCGGTACGCTACTGGATATCATCGCGCCACTTTATATTTTTGGTCTAAATTTTTCTTTATTTTGGGTGTACGAGTAGCTTTGCTTGAGTTCGTTGAAATTGTTGATTAATTCTGGTATAAAATTGTAACATATTTCGGGGGATCAAATTTTTCCTCCGAGCAACTCACCCACGTGAATGCCTTAAAATTAAATCTAAAATATATAAATAAATTACAACGCCATCTCATTGTAAAGAAATACAAATTTTAAACTTCATCGCTCATAGTGCGTGAACTTTTTTGACGCCAGCGAAAAAGTAAAAGCGTATTCCTTCATAATTTTCAATGGCCTATTCGACTATAGTACGCCAATTTTGATATTTTAAAAAAATGTTAAAAAGTTATAGCACGAATATACAGTGGTCAGTGTGATGTTTTGATTATACTGACTGACTCACAATCAAAGAACATACTAGTATACTAATACTAATACTCAGTGGTTATATTCGAATTTTTTAACAACCGGTACGCATGGAAAAAAATCTATTGTAGGTTATATTTACTTCATAATAGTTATTTATTTACATATTTACATAAGAAATACATATATTATATATAATAGTATAAAAAATAGTATCTAAAATTAATTAAATAATTTCCAAATTAAATTTTGGTTTTGGGACGGCAAATTAGGTGCGGCTACTTTGACACGTTTGTCACTTGCCATATGATGCCCTTCTCGCAACCATAATTTAACATATGGTTTTGCATCAAAATCCTCAATCGATTTTCCCATTAAATTTATTGTCATTAAATGACTTGTTGTTTCAATTAACAACGAATTTCTTTTATCATAAATGATATTGTTCATTGTGCTGAATCCTCTTTCAGCTTCTGCGGAATTAACAGCAATTACATTTAAAATTCTTTTTGCTCTCAAAATAGTATTAATATTTTTAGATTCTCTATCTCGCACATCAACAAAATCTCGAAAATCATTTACTGGAATGATGTATTTGATTATTTTATTTAACTGCTCTAACCTATTTTCACCTTCAATCCATGGTGCTTCAAAAATATCACCCGGCCATGTTTCTGGATTTAATAAATCAAAGCAATTTAAGAGATTATTATAGTTTTCATTTTTATCGTCTAATAGCAAACGCGTTTTCATATGTTTTTCTAAACAATCAAAAAATTTATCTGTCGAAACAACAATTGATGTTTTTTTTCTATTAATTTCAAATGGAATATTGTATTTTTTTCGTTTTAATAATATCATCTGCTTCGTTTTCATATGTTCCTTTATTTAATTTTAAATGTTGGAATAGATTTATCGTTCGCCTTATCAATCTATCAGCTCTAATTAATGAAATATCTCTTTCTTGTAAAGCTGTAGACAGTACAGAAATTTCTTCTAATATGTGGTTTATTAAACCTAAATCTTTTAAAAAGTTTTCATTTTTGAAATATGACATTATTCCAATTTCTTTATTTTGACTAAAGTGAATATATAAGGCCTGATATGATTTCCAAACTGCTTTGGCGGTCCTAGCGCTACAGGCTGCCCATCCAGGACCAAATATTCTACCTATTTTGTGTACTTCAGTGCCAAGTTCTTTAGAAACATTATTTAATTCTCGTTGATGTTTATTTGAAGTATGATAATACGAATAAAGTTTATCGAGAAAATATCTAAAGTTATTTACTTCATTTACTTCTTCGATAACATCATCTAGAGTTAACTGAATACGATGAGCTAAACAGTGACAGATGCTAATACCTGGAAAATGTTCTAAAATTCTTGCAGAAACTCCAGCCTTTTTTCCTAACATTACACTAGCACCGTCTGAGCAAAATCCAATAAAATTTTCATGTAAATATTTTTCATTAAAACCATGTTTTTCAAGAACTGATATTAAGGTTTTAAAAATTATTTCTGATGTTCTTTCTAATTCGACAAGATCAATAAAAACTGTTACACTATCATCGGAATCTAGAATTTCAGATTTCAAATAAACTACTAAAACGCTTTTGTGTGAAACAGTTGAGGCTTCATCAATAATAATTGAAATTTTACAACCTGTATTTATCAGTTTTCCAAAAATAATTCTTCTTATTTCTGTAGATATAAGCTTTGCGACAAGTGGAACTATAAATCTGGAATGTAATGAAAATCCAAAATCTACATTATTTTTTTTCTGTAAATCAATTAATTTTTTAAAATCACTGAATGGGTAATTGTTTTTATACCCTATACCACTATGTGGTTTGGGTATAATGACTTTGTGCTGCTGTTTGTAACAACCAAAAATATTTTACCTAGACCCATCTTTAATTATACCGATCGACTCAGAATCACTTTCTGAGTTGATTTAACAATGTCCGTCCGTCTGTGTGTCCATGTAAACTTTGTAATCAAACTGCAGGTCGCAAATATGAATATATTTTGATGAAATTTGGTATATAAGCTTTTATCGGCCATGGGATGAACGCTGTTGAAATTGGTGAGAATCGGTCCATGTTCAGACCTAGCCCCCATACAAATTACCCCTATGAAATCGACATAAATTGCCATAAGACCCAAATTGTAATATAGATCTTACTCAAATTGGGTTTGTATGCGTTCATTAAATCCATCCATGAGTAGTCCAAAAATGATCCCTTTGGCCCCATATAGAGCTGCTTCCCGATCTTCATTTAAATCTATTAAAAAACAAAAATATTGCACTGATTCTTCTCAAATTTTGTTTGTATATATTTTTGCAAAATACAAGAGACTTTACCAAATATGATCAGGAGCGGTCCATTTTTGGACCTAGTCCCCATATGGATATAGCATCCGATATGAACTTTTTCATATCTGCAGCCAAATAAATTAATAAAAATTCCACTCAAATTTGGTTTTTGCTTATTTTCTATGTCCAGTTAGTTGGGCCTAAGAGATAGGGTTTCTAAACGCATGGTATAGGGTATCATATAGTCGGTCTAGACCGACTATAATTTTCTTACTTGTTAATTATGAAATAGGTAGTATTAAAAATGTTTACTGTGCTGTTTAAATACTTTTCATTAGCCACATCGAAAGATTTGGAAATTATATTTGTTTCACCAATTTTTATTATTTCCCCAGCTTTTTTATGTGAAGCTGATTCATTGTGTTCCTTCAATTTTTTTCTTATTGATGATTGTAAATTTTCTTTGTTCGAGCCATGAGCTTTGACAGAACATGATTTCCACTCCACAGAAATGTGTAAATGTTTAGCAGTTTCTAAATTTAACGATTCTACTTTCGAACACCACTGACATCCCACATTTTCATCGCTAACAACAATAAGCCACTCGTATTTAGTTTTAAAATAATTTAGTTGTTTATCATTCCAAAAATGTAATAACGCAGCATCACGAGACGTTCCAACTTTTTCCGATTGGTGTTGAACTTCAGAAGTATCATTTTTTTTCTTTTACCTGTTTTGTTTGATTAGAATTAGTAATATTCTCAGCTTGCTGTTCAGGGTTTTTGGTTATTTTTATAGATTTGCTAAAAAAGTCATCCAAATTACCTTGCCTTTTCATTCTTAGGTTGAAACAAAGAAAATATTTAATAATTAATTAATAATTAATTAGAAATTTAAATTAATTTAAAAACTTCATACTTGCACGTTGAAACTGAATTTAATAGAGATTAAAAGTAAGGGATAACCATTCACCATAAAAATATTTATACTACTAAACTTTTTATTTAGAGTAAATATATCAAAATAAAAATGTATTCAAAAAGGGAAATTCCCTTTTTATTAAAAGAAAAATGTTTTTTTTTACAGAATTTTCCGTTAACCCTTTCAAGCTTAGTGGTTACATACTTTTACTTAATATACAACAACCGGTAGGAAAATTTTAAAAATGTTAACAACCGGTACGAGCGTACCGCCCCGTACCGGCTGAATATCACCACTGCTAATACTAATATACTAGCAGATTCCAGCGCTCGAAATTCGAATGCAATTTCTAGGAAGCTTTTTTTTTCATCTTAGCCAAATCACAAACCAACACTTTTATGGTTTATTATTATTGTGAATGAAGATAACAAAATCATTAACAAACACATTAACAAATTTAATAAAACACACATAGCATATATATAATTTTGTGTATGTGTTAGTAGCAAATTTAAACGCAATTTAGTCAAAATAAAGGAAAAAAAAATCTAAAAATCTGCAAAACGGCTTTCCAATAATATACTTTGGTCAAAATCGGGATAAAACGGTAGAACAAAACATCGGTCACAAGAAATCGCCTAACCTATTAATATTATAGATAAATAACTGTTAGCAAATTGAAAAAAAAAATAATACTTCTACAAAAGTATGATAAATGTTAACAAGTTAAACTTCCTTTTAAAATTAAAATAATATATTCTGATACTACGAACTCTTAAGACATTCTTAATAACCATTTACTAAATTTTAACAAATTTTCAGATATTTCAAAAAATTTTTTATTTAGCAGAATTATGCTTAAATTTTTAAATTTCATCCACTTCATTTTAATAGTTTAAATAAAATTTGAGAAAAGTAATAAAAAAAAAATAAAGAATTTTTAAAGTTTACTTTTAAATTTGTAAGAATTTATTGACTAATATTTAAAGTTTTGAAGATAAATTTATTCAAAATTCACATTTTCAAAATTCATCTAAATACTTATATGATGTACTGAGCCCAAAATGCAAACATCACAATATACATTCTGATGTACGCTTTTGTTAACAGGTATTTTATTTATTACGAAGTCATACTTTTTTAACAGGAAGAACTTTTTAAAAATGCTATTACTTAAGAAAAGTTACTTCTTTAAAGAAAATCTACTTCAATTAAAAAAAAATTACTTTTTTAAGATATGCTACTTTTTTAAGAAAAGGTAGTTTTTAAAAAAATATACATATTTACTGAAAAGTACGTAAGAAAAGAAAAGCTATCTTTTACGAAAAGGTCCTTTTTTAGAATAATTTTTTTCATAGCAAGATAATTTTTTTTAAGAAAAGATGGCTTTTAAGTATAAACTGCTTTATTAGGAAAAGTTACTTAAAAAATAGGTACTTTTTAAGAAAGGATACTTTTTTGGGAAAAGTTATTTTTGCAAGAGAATTAACTTTTTTAAGAAAAGGTATTTTAAAGAAAAGGTATTTATTTTAGAATATGTACTTTTTTAAGAAAAGTTACTTTGAAAAGAAAAGGTATTTTTTAAGGAAAAAAGGTACTTTGTTATGAAAAGTATTTTTAAAGAAGAGAAAGTTACTTTTTTAAGAAAATGTGTACTTTTTTTTAAGAAAAAGTACTTTCTAGGAAAGAGCATTTTTAAAGAAAATTTACTTTTTCAAACTCTTTCTTTTGACTCATACTCTCTGTCGTGTGGCAACCCCATTCCTCTTATCCAATTGATCTTGTCCCAAAGTCTTGTTGTGACTACAGATTAATTTTGGGGTAGTCACGCATAGTCACTCACAGTCACGTTGTGATCTAAATGTCATTGCCCCTCATCCGATCGGTTTGAAACTTGGTCCATACAGTTGCTGTGAAAAAGAGATAAGCTTTGACTTAGTCACGCACAGTCACGCATGGTCACTCACAGTCACGGAGAGATTTAAAACTGATTCCCCCTCATCCAATCAATCTGAAACTTGGTGGATAGACTTGCTGTGAAAAAGAGATTAGCTTTGACTTAGTCACGCACAGTCACGCATGGTCACTCACAGTCACGGAGAGATTTATAACTGATTCCCCCTCATCCAATCAATCTGAAACTTGGTCGATAGACTTGCTGTGAAAAAATATTACTTTGATATAGTCACGCACAGTCACTGAGTGATTTAAAACCCATTTCCCATTATCCGATTGATCTGAAACTTGGTCCATAGACTAGCTGTGACCAAAGATTAATTTTAAAATAGTTTTAATAAAAACTTTATTTTTGTGGGTTAGATAAATAAATAAAAAATACTTGTTACGAAATCTTATTTTTAAAGAAAATTTACTTTTTGAGAAAGGTACTTCTCTCAGAATATGTAGTTTTTAAGAGATTGTCTTCTTTAAGAAAGTGTTGGTGAAATATTTTTATAAAAATTTCGTTCGGGTTTTCTCTCTTAACGATAAAAAAAACATTTTAACTAATGTTTTGGTGTTAGGTGGAAACTACATAACAGATCTCATATTTCAAGATTAACCTTTTGGAAGAAAAAATTATTCCACTTTATGTACCATAATAATAAGTAAGTATGTAAAATTCGCCTATGCTGAATCTTTGACACCCTCCAGTTGGGTTTTACGTGTACATTAATATCTAGACTTTTAAATAGTGCAATTTATAATAAACTAGCTGGACCCGGCAAACGTTGTTTTGCCCTCAATGAATTTTTATTTTAGTTAGAATCTGTATATACCTATATAAAATGCGTGACGAAGATCTCCAGATAATAAAATGAGAGCTTCACCAAAAAATCTTTCATTGCCTTTCAAATCTTTTATCAAATCAAATCACAATGTTTGTGAGCCATGGTACATTCATCCCAAATAAAAATACTGCATTTTTGCAGAACTTTTGCCATACCGGAATGTTTTTTGATATTACAGACGGCATTCTCATTTTTTTGTACGTTTAACGGTGATTTGAGTGCTAAATGAGCTGTGCGGCCACCATGCAATAATGTAGCGGCTTTTTCCTTCTTTTTCGTTTGAATATTTATATATAAAAACGTTTGTGAGTTTATTTATTAAAATTTATATAAATTTGACAACTCATTATTTTTCGAACGACAGCGCCATCTACCGGGTCCAATAAAAAAATGTTTCTAACATACATATATGTACATTCTTAGTTTCATTAAAATCACACCATAAATAAGAATATTCGAAATAACTTTACCCAGCGCCACCTATCGGGTCCATTTATACATACAAAAATTTCTTATGACGAAACATACGTTCATTCTTAATTGCAGTCAAATCGCGCTGAAAGTAAAAATTTTTGTTTTTAACTTGACCCCAACGCCAGCTAGAGGGTTGAAACTAAAAAAAAACACAGAAGAGCTCGAACCGAACCTATGCTGGAAATCCTACCTCGACAGCTCTTATGGTTCCGGAGATCATTCGTTACAATCAAATGCATCAACGTTTTTATATATACGCCACGCCCCTTTGCCGACTAACAACTTTATATAGCTAAGGTCTTATTATTTCGCAAAAATATCCTTTTGTGAAAATTTCATGACGATCCTTCCAGTAGTTTAGAAGATATTACGATTTTTTATTTTTCTAAAAAGGGGCGTGGTCCCGCCCACTTTTCTTCTTGTATGTATTTCTATTCATGCTAATACCATATGTACCAAATATGACTGCTGTAGGTAAAAAAAATTCCCGTGATATGACTTTTTCAAATTTTGGGTTATATGGGCGTGGCACCGCCCCTTTGTCCAATCAAAAATTTATATAGCATATTATTCCTTCCAGAGTCACAGTAACACGCTCTGAAAATTTCAGGAAGATCGGTTCTTTGGTTTGGCCTCCTATAAAGCACAAACAAACACACATTCATTTTTATATATATATGTAGATAGATTGAAAGCAGATTAATTATGATTTAAGGTAAAATGGGGCGAAAAAGGGGGACTTGGTAATAAAAAAATGTATGGCTACCTTACCTGTAGATAAAAAGTGTATAAAACTTTAGATAAATACATATTACAAAAAAATTATTTTGTATAGCAAACATTGTTAGTGGTATAAGTAAAAAAAAGGGGGCGGTGAAATGGGCGTGGTTCATAGTTATATGGCGACGTTAAAAGTATTAAGAGCAATATACTACCAAATAAAAAAATCCGTTGCAAGGAACAAATTTGTACAGAGAAAAAAAAGTTTAAAACTTTCAAACAAAATTTGGCGTGAAAAGGGGCGTGAAAGGGGGCGTGGCGTAAGAAATGTTTATTTCTACCTCGCCTGGAGTATAATGTGTATACAATTTGAAGTAAATCTGTTAAAAACTATATGGGAGCAATTACATAATTTTAAAAAAGTGGGCGTAAAAGTGGGCATGGTCAAAAAAAAAGTACCCTATTAATCATGCCAGAGTCCCAGTTAAATGCTGTAAAAATTTCAGGAAGATCGGTCCAGAGGTTTGGTTTCCTATAAGGTACACACAAACAAACAAACAAATAAACAAACACACATTCAATTTTATATATATAGATGTTAACAAAAAATTTTAAAAAGTAATATTGGAGATTTTGAAATATCGTTTTTACATTAATTTAGAATGGCATAACAATATGAATATAATAATTCTAAAAAAAGAATTAAAACTAGGACACATTTTGAAACACGCGAATTTCAAACTGTTCTCTGATATAACTGTCAAATATAGTATTAATTTTGATATCATACATGAATAGTACGACTATTTCTTAATAGATATTTTTGCAAATCGATCGACAAATATTTTCAGATCTTATTAACAAATTGGTTTTACATGCTCTCTTTAAAATAATTATTGATGCAGATAGTTCTTTTGAATATAAGCCCTCGATACAAAATTTTGTTTATACGGTATTAAATATAAAAACTAATTAATCTACATATTTTCATAAGCTAATTAATAAATTTGAGGGATACATTAAATTTTTTATTTAAAAAAAATCCAATGAAGAAAATATTTATATATTTTCATAAAGAGTCAATTTGACATCTAGACTAACCCACGGATTAATTTTAGAAAATAAGTCCCGAATAATATTTTTTAGAATTATTAAAACATTATCAACAAATATTGTCGAAATCCGTCGACAAATATATATTATTTTGATATTTTATTTAAAAAAAATGTAAATCTCCTTGAATTTGAATTTTGACCTTAAAGAGGGACAGTTTATAGTGTGTCAATTTAATCTTAATTTATAAGATTTATAACTTATATCAAGTAGTATAATATTTTGAAAAAAGATATTTGAAATATGAAAACACCAAAAAGATATAGCCTAACAGTTGAAAAAGTATTAAAAATCACATTTTTCTTCAAATCCGCTAAAATAAAAACGGTGCCCTCGCCAAATTAAGAACAGTATACCTACAATATTTGGCATTTTTAATCACATGTAATCTCTTAATAAGACCTTGAAGTCCAATCGTTGATGTCGGATAATTTATTGAACTAAATTTTTGAAAAAGTAAATGAGAGATTTTGAAATAGTGCTAAAAAAAACACGTATTATTAAAACGCATAATAATAGACGAGTTGCAAAATACTTTACATAAGATCATTCTGGGATCAGGAGAATGCAAAAATGTTGTTGTTGTAAATTATTTGAATGTCTTTAAAAATGTGAGCTCGATTTTCCTAATCAAGTGGGCTGCGACGCATTTATTGCTTGGGGAACTTGATATAACTGGGCTGTTTTTCAGCCGAATAGATTTTGTTATTTTGTTAGAAAGATAATTTACTCTAGATTAAGGTTTATTAATTAATTTAATTGAAACGCAATTATTAACTTCAAAATTTCTGTGAAAAATTATTTTTTTTGATAATTTTTTACATATGGATATTTGAACTTTGAACTCAATGCGCGTCCAGAAAGCACACATTTTGCACGCTAAAGTTTTAGAGCCAGTGTCACAGTAATCCGACCCTCACGTTTTAAAATTCCAAAATCCCTAATATATACATATAATAATTATAATACATATAATAATCTATACTATTTAATAAAATAATGAGGTAATATGTGTTTTTGTTTCTTTTTTTTTTTTGTAGGAGCTAATGTAATGTCTGTAACTACTTATCTGAATTTAAAAATTTTGGCTTCAATATCTCGATTTTAGTGATAGTTTGTAAAGTGAACTTTTAATACCATATATATTGAGTAACATGACAGAGAGAGTTTTGCAAATTTTTGTGGTGTCAGTTATTATTAAAAAAAAGTAAAAATTTTCAAAAATTTACATCATCTTACATTCTATAACATACTAAATCTGATTTAGATACTCAACAAATTTAAAGCGAATGCAACATTTTGATTGTAAACAAACTATTTACTAACTTCAATTATTTAAGCTAGTTTTAGTAAATGTTTGTACTTTTACGGCAATTATACAATATTTAAATTTAAATTTAACATTCCAAAAATTATGATTGCATATCTATTAATTTAATATTGTTTTTTTTTATTAACGATATCCTAACAAATAAATATTTCATATATACTAAAGTAGAATGCACTTCGAGAAAAATAGATGATTTTACAATGTTTAGTGTCCGCAGGGAACTCCGCACATACATATGGGGGATTTCATGTCAAGTGCACCAACTTTTGAAACCGATGTCTTCCGATGGGGATGAAATTTGCACCAAGGTTAGTTCTATTGGATAGTAGTTTAGACACAATTTTTCAACAAGATCGGTCCAGATCTCTCTGAGTTAGAGGGGATCAAAATTTGACATTTTGGCCAAACAGGTGTTTTTTCCCATCCTTGTAACTTATTACCTATTGTTCTTAGAAAATTTTATCCCAAATAGTTTAGCTAGCTATTTCTTCAGTATTTCGGAAAAAAATACTTAAAAAAAAAAAATTTTTGTAGAAAGCTTAGGATTTTTCCTTTAAGAGCTTTTTGGTCGCTTAGTGGGATGGGAGTGGGATATCTATCAAAATAAATATTTGGTAACTCAAGACAACGGTTTTTCAATTTTTCACAAATGCACTATTTTGAATTTTTTCCTATTTGTGTCTTAAACCTTACAAATAAAACTTATACTGAGAAACTAGACAAACTAAACTTTACAAAGGTATGTAACATACCTTCATAACATAACAGAATAGAATGGTTTTCTGTATCCTGAAAGAGTTATTTGCAACATTTCAATCTGAACACGAGGATGTTAGAATTAGCTTCACGAAATTAACCCAAATGAGGCCAAAACATTGCGTTTTGGCAGAAAGCAGCGGAACTCACACAGTATGCTTTGCATTTACCATGAAAATGTTAAACTGATGTTGAAGGAAATCAACTTAAAGTATTTAACAGATGATTCGGCAGACGATTTACACGATTACCGCGATTGCCTTAAATTGACTATGTGTCCTAATGCAACAACTTCTTGCCACTTAGGTGAATGTACCAATTGCCCGAAAACCACATTCATCAAAGAAAATTTAATCAACTCTTTAGATCGAGAATATATAGAGGAGGTCAAATTTGATTCTTGGATTCAGACTGACATATGCACATTGAAAACAATCATTTTAAATGTGGATGATTTTGTGGAAGAAATGTGTACAGGATTGCTAAACTTGAGAACCCATGACTTTTTAGTTAAAGAGCAATGGTCATTCTTCAAGGATTTGAAGATACATTTGATTCGTTATTTCATATGATTTCGCAGAAAACTATAAATATGTTCTTCAGGATGCCATACAAGCATTCCACTTCAATAACGACCAAGAAACTATATTCACAGTAGTTATTTACTACATGAAAGATGAAAAACTGGAACACAAAAGTGTGGCAATCATATCCGACGATTTAAAACATGATACCGTTGCAGTTTATGAGTACGAGAAGAGAATACTAAAATTTCTAAAATCTAAATTTACAGTAAAGAAGGTATACTACGTTTCGGACGGAGCTCGTCAACATTTTAAAAACAAAAGTAGCTTGGCAAATCTTATGGCCCATGAAAAAGATTTTGGAATGCCAGCTGAGTGGCATTTTCATCCTACTGCTCATGGTAAAGGAGCATGTGATGGTATTGGAGCAAACCTTAAAAGAAATGCAGCGAAGTATAGCCTCCAGTGCTCTCATCAAGATCGCATCTTAGATGCGACTGCTTTATTCCACTGGGCAAAGAATTATTGTAAAGAAACTAAAATAGTTTTTAGTAGCAAAGAGGATCATCAGGAAACATTGAAAACACTGAAGAGCAGATTCGATGCTGCGGTAAGAATCGATGGCACCGCTCAATACCATGCTTTTATACCGCTTGTCGATGGAAGACTCAAGTTGAAAAAGTTTTCTGCCTCTATTCAATGCGATTTCTTTCCAAAGACAACAAATAAACCAGCAGCGAAATCAACAGCTGAACCTAGTAACGCCAAGAAAGGATTGACAAAAAAACGCAGTAAATAAAGGCGACAAAAAAGCTGGATGAAAGACTGGGTATTTAAAAATTTACAAGACTTAAATACTTCATCAGCTACAATTAATTAAGTATAAAAATAGTTATGATATAGATTGATCTAATGCAATTAAGATCAAATTTTAATAAATTATTTATCTTTTTATTTTTAATATTATTATTATTATACATTGATTTAATTATTATTAAAAATAAATAAAAAATAATAATTTTTCAACATTTCTATAGAAAAAAAGCGATTTTTTCCTGAGGTTAACATATTCTGGGTATTACAGTATCGAGGGTATAAAATTTTAGTTAGGTATGTTATATACCTTCGGAAAGTTTAGTTTGTCTAGTTTCTCAGTATAAGTTTTATTTGTAAGGTTTTAGACACAAATAGGAAAAAATTCAAAATAGTGCATTTGTGAAAAATTGAAAAACCTTTGTCTTGAGTTACAAAATATTTATTTTGATAGATATCCCACTCCCATCCCACTAAGCGACCAAAAAGCTCTTAAAGGAAAAATCCTAAGCTTTCTTATGGAAAAATAA
Organism: Cordilura impudica; assembly: GCA_963682025.1. Lineage (NCBI taxonomy): Eukaryota > Metazoa > Arthropoda > Insecta > Diptera > Scathophagidae > Cordilura > Cordilura impudica. The sequence goes on from OY821521.1 coordinate 70,356,339, forward strand.
AAATAAAAAAAAATGCCCTTTTTGGAAAAAAAGGAAAAAAAAATGCTTTAATTTAGCAAAAAAAAAGTCTAAAAAAAATTTTTTTTTTAAGTATTTTTTTCCGAAATACTGAAGAAATAGCTATCTAAACTATTTGGGAGAAAATTTTCTTAGAACAATAGGTAATAAGTTACAAGGATGGGAAAAAACACCTGTTTGGCCAAAATGTCAAATTTTGATCCCCTCTAACTCAGAGAGATCTGGAAAGATCTTACTGAAAAATTGTGTCTAAACTACTATCCAATAGGACTAACCTTGGTGCAAATTTCATCATCAAAAGTTGGTGCACTTGACATGAAATCCCCCATATATATTATTTATACATATAATTTAACAGATACCATACAATGTCACTGCATCTTAATGTACATACTATATATGTACGTTACCTATTGATTTAATGTTTAACAAACAAACCGAAATTCCGCAGTCCGAACAAAAAATTAATATAACTTTTCAAATTTCAAAAAATAACCGAAAGCTGCTGAATGGTGATTTTGTACTTATTCAGCGTTTAATAATTTTTTTTTTTTGTAACTAAAATACTAAAACATTTCGAATTTCTGAACCTATTTGGGCGCCACCTGTACGTCAACTGTTTGGTATAATTACATAGATGGCACTTGCTGTTGATTTATACAAAATTTAAATTTGAAACCAGTAAATTCGAAAGCAAAACCTTGCAAATCTCATAAAGTTGTAAACATAGACATTTAAATTTTGATAGGTGTTTTTTTGTTTTTTATACCCTATACCACTATGTGGTTTGGGTATAATGACTTTGTGCTGCTGTTGTAACTCCTTAAAGATATTTGACCTAGACCCACATTTTGTTATACCGATCGACTCAGAATCACTTTCTGAGTCGATTTAGCGATGTCCGTCCGTCCGTCAGTGTGCCCATGTTAACCTTGTAATCAAACTACAAGTCGCAAATATGAATATATTTTAATGAAATTTGGTATATAAGCTTTTATTGGCCATAGGATGAACGGTATTGAAATAAGTGAAATTCAGTACATGTTCAGACCTAGTCCCTATGCAAGTGACCCCTTATTATCATTTATCAGTTGCCCAAAAATAAACCCCATATGACAATTCTTTGTTATGGCCCCTATATAAAGCTGCTTCCCGATTTTCGCTTAAATCTATGAAAAAAAACAAAAATATTGCAGTTTTTTCTCAAATTTGGTTTGTATATATTTTTTCAAAATATAAGTGACTTTACCGAATATGGTCTGGATCGGTCCATTTTCGACCTAGTCCCCATATAGATGTAGCTCCGATATGAACTTTTTCATATCGGCAGCCAAAAATATTAATAACAATGCCACTCAAATTTGGTTTATGCTTAATTTCTATATCGAATTAGTGGGACCGACTAGATAGGATCTCTAAATTATGGTATAGGGTATCGTATAGTCGGTCTAGACCTACTACAATTTTCTTACTTTTTTTTAATAAACTAAAGAAAAAAATAAAATCATTAAAAACATTAAGTTTTTAATATCTTGATTTCTTGTGATAAAACGTAGAATAGGCTTCAACGACCAGGCCATGCAATATTTTTTAGTAAATTATTTTGTAAGGTGAATGTTGGTGAAGGTATGAATCAGGAACGATATAGGTATCAATTCTTAGTATCCCAACGAAATAAAAAAAGTAAGTTACTCATATAATTAAAACTACAGAAACAACATACACAAGTAAGAAATTTATATCGGTCTGACCGACTATACGATACTCTACACCATGGTTTAGAGACCCTAACTCTTCGGTCCAACTAAGTGGATATAGAAAATAAGCATAAACCAAATTTGAGTGAAATTTTTATTAATTTTTTTGGCTGCAGATATGAAAAAGTTCATATCGGATGCTATATTTATGTGGGGACTAGGTCGGAGAATGGACCGATCGTGACCATATTTGGTAAAGTCACTTATATTTTAAAAAAATGAATACAAGCCAAATTTGAGAAAAATCTGTGCAATATTTTTGTTTTTTGATAGATTTAAGTGAGAATCGGGAAGCAGCTTTATATGGGGATTATGACAAAGAATTACTATATGGGGCTTATTTTTGGAAACTGATAAATGGATGTAATAAACACATACAAACCCAATTTGACCGAGATCTATATGATAATTTGGATCTTATGGCAATTTAAGTCATTTTCATAGGGGTCATTTGTATGGGGAGTGGGTCTGAATATGGACCGAATTTCACCAATTTCAATAGCGTTCATTCTATGGCCAATGAAACTTATATACCAAATTTCATCAAAATATATTCATATTTGCGACCTGTAGTTTGATTACAAGGTTTACATGGACATACAGACTGACGGACATCGCTAAATCGACTCAGAAAGTAATTCAGATTAGATCGGTATTATAAAAGATGGATTTAGGTCAAATATTTTTGGTAGTTACAAACAGCAGCACAAAGTCATTATACCCAAACCACATAGTGGTATAGGGTATAAAAAGTTAATACAACCATACCACAGAAACAAACAAACAGTCCATCTGCCCTCCTCGATAATATTTTCTAATAACCTAGATTGCACAATATCTACTGAGTTTTCAAATTTACTTCTGCATTATGATTTTAAAAACTGCCATACCTTAGTAACACGCCCTACGTCTGGAAAGTCTATCGACATGTGCTCAGCAACCTTTCTGATATGTTGTTTATTGATTCGGTTGAATGTTACCTATCTGATCACAATATGTTCTCTTGTAATATTAGAAGCAGTGTTAAGAACTCCAAACATTTTGATATTATATGGAAATTTTGCGGCTGCAAAAGAGAGTTTTCAAAATAGTGTGTTAAATTTGCATACTGACACTTCTAGATTGATAGAATGCCGTTCTAATTCCCATCAAAATTAAGTAGTTGTGACGAGACAGAAGAAATTAACAATGGATGAAATTACACCATGGATGACTGGTGGTTAAAGCAAAGACGCAGAATACCAAATAACTCAGATATACACAACATATTGAAAAGAGTAAGCAATATAATAAAAAAATGCATACCGCGATTCTATGAATAATTATTATCATTATAACATAAGCAATATTGAACAAGATCCTAAGAAATTATGGAGGTTTCTCAATGAAACTTTGGGAAGGAGTATTAAAACGCAAGTTAACTTGAAAAATTCAAATAGGGAGTTGATAACAGATGATGCTATGAAATGTAAGCTTTTATTTCTTAAAGATACCCACAACTTTAAAGCAGCAAATTATAAGGTATCAATCGAGGAAATTTCGCAAGTCATTTCCAGTCTCACCGCAAATAAGAGCTCTGGTCATGACAACTTACTTCCAAGAGTACTTACTGAATGTAAAAGTGAAATCTCACTATATTTAGTGAACGTTCTTAATAGTATTATTCACACTTCAGAATACCCGAATGTATTAAAAATATCAAAAATTGTTCCAAGGAATTAAATGCGACTTTAGATGTCAAATACCTACCTATTTCCTTGATATCCGTTATGATAAAGTTTTTGAAAAAAAAACATAAACAACTAATTTTGAATAATAAATCAATTTTTATTAGTGAAATTTGTTTCTTATATTTATTTTTCCATCGTTCCGTTATTACCTTTTTGATTTACACCCATCTTGCGGTTTATAGCTACAATAATGCTAACTTGCGGTGGTTCAGATATTCGAAATAGCTTGGAAACACACTATTAACTTTCTAAAGCTTTATTAATTGACCCTTGCATAACCCTTGTATAAATCATTATAAGAAATGATTCTTTCTGTTCATCTTAAAAAATATATACAAATACATTTATATAAATAAAGAACAAGAACAAGTTACAATAATATCTGCATTTATTGCACTATTTATAACAAATGTTAATAAAATATTTTAAAAAGTAAACAATTTGATAAACTTAATACTAAATTATTACAACAAACTCACAGAATTCTTAGCATTTTTTACAAGTGCTCCATATATAAAGGCCACATCGTGGCACAATGATGCCCGCCATTTTAAGTAACAACCTGCTCGAAATAATGACAAACAGGGTATCGAGATTATGTTGAAAAATAAAGAAAAATCCCAAATTTTTAGTGTTTTCTTTGTCAAGTCAGGTTGTTCTGGAACCGTTCCAAATGATGGTTTCTGGAATGATGTAAGTGGTACTTAGTGCGAATTGGCCTCGCAGAATCAGTGCAATGCGAAGAGGTGTAAAAATCAAAATTTTTATGCCCGTAATTCGGACCTCTTTTTGGTAGACTGGCTCGCATTTCTTGTTACGAAATTAATACTACACCATTTCCAATTGAAATTGAGATATTCCGTTTGAAATTGGGAAAACTCCAAATGAAATTGAGAATTTTTCATTTGAAATTGAGAAAATTTCAATTGAAAGTGAAAAAATTTCAATTGAAATTGAAAATTTTTCATTTGAAATTGGGGAAATTCCAAATGCAGTTGGGAAAACGAAACGATTTATAAATTTTTTGGTGAAAATTAAATGAAAAATTTTTATTGAAAATTTATTAAAAAATTAAATTTAATTACGATATGAGATTATATAAGGAAATTGAGATGTTTTCCGACTTGCAGCTGCTTAGTGAAAGGTTGTTGCATGCTGAATGGCTCTGACGTACTCCATACGGACCTTCGTATGGAGGCCAGGTCTGTACGTGCATAGGCTTATAAAAGAAAAATTCATCAAAATATATTTATATATCCGACCAGAAGTTCGCAGAAATTATTTTGTAATAACATATTAGTAAAGAAAAATTAATAGAAGAGACTAGTAAAAAACTACAGTCGGTCTAAGCCGACAATACGATACTCTATACCATGCATTTACAGAAAGAGTTTTAGGTCAAACTATTTGGATATAGAAAATAAGCTTAAACCAAACTTGTATGTCATTGGTATACATTTGTTGCCTGTCGATATGAAAATGATCATATCGGGTGCTATTTTTATATGGAGACTAGATCAAAAATGCACCGATTCTGATCATATTTGGTGAAGTAATTTTTTTTCGAAAAAATATTTATCAATCAAAATATTAAGTCTGTGCAATCCGTCCGTCAGTTTGTCCATGTAAATCTAGTAATCAAACTACGGGTCGGAAAAGTGAATACATATTGATGAAATTTGGTATATAAGCTTATATCGGTGCATGTTCAGACCTTGCTCCCATATAAATGAACCCTATGAGACCGAGATAAATTGCCATAAGATACAAATTATCATACATAACTCGGTCGAATTGAATTCGTGTGCGTTTGTTACATACATTAATCAGTAGTTCAAAAATAAACCCTACAGGACAAATCTTATCATAGCTCCTTCCCGATCTTCACTTAAACTATCAAAACAAAAAAAATATTGCACAAATTTTTCTCAAATATCGTTTGAATAAGTTTTTACAAAAAATAAGTAACTATACCATATGCCCAACTACTTGGACCTAAGCCCAGTTCTCTAGACGCCTGGTATGGGGTACCGCATAGTCGGCATTGGCCGACTATAAATTTCTTGTTTTATTTTTTAATTTTTAATCACGTTAAATCGCTAATGTTTTTGCTATTTTTGCATTTTACCATTACCGTTACCACTTACATATAACCTTAAATACCGTTGGCTTTACCTTTATTTTCACTCCAATCTCTAGTCGAAATGAAACACATTTGAGTTATTTACAAATATGGTATCATTATTGTTTTAATTATTTTATTTTAAATATAACTTAAAAACAAAAATAATAAGAATTAAAAATTATTTTTCTTTAAAAAACTGAAAATAATAGGCAGCTTAAAATAACAAACATTATATTTATAGAAAAATATCTACGCATACATTAACAACTAGAATAGAGTATACAAAAAAATATATATTGTAATAATTTTAAAATTCTTTAATAGAATATTTCAAAGAACGATTTTTTAACAATAATAAAAAAAAAAATATTTAAAACTTTGGTATTATACTAGAATTTACTAAAAGTTAAACAAAAAAAAAAAAAAAAAAGAAATATAACTTAATATAAAATTTAAACTTAATACGATAACAAGTTTTTTGTTATGAAATCTTTTTTATTAGGAAAACAGGCCTTAAATAGTTTTTGTAAAATATTTCACTACATTTAAATAATTCACTAAAGAATTAAATGATTTTCTTTTTTATTTTTGTAAAATTAAATCCTAAAATTGTTAGTTTAGATTAATGTTTTCAGATGTAAATTAAACCTATCACAAATTGATTGTTTATTAAACGAAATTATATAATATATATTGATTTTGTTAGTTTGTTCAATATAAAATCCTGGTAACCATTTTATTTATATTTTTAAAGTCATTTATAATTTGATTTTATATTAAAACAATATATGTGCGTTATATTCGTTAGCCAATATGCAAAATGATGTAACTAATATTTTAATTATTTTAGAGGAGAGCAAAAAAAAATGCGAAGTTGTTAAGATGATTTTATTTAATAAAGTCATTATTATTGATCGTGTGAATTTAAAAATGTGTGTGGACATAACATTGGATGAAATGCATCATAATGAATTTGAAAAACTGATTATCGATTTTTTTTTGGTCGTTACACCGTTTTGCATTTCAGCTTGCTGAATAGTTTTCTTTTAGTAATTTCTTTTTATTTAGCTTCGAATTTTTTCATAGTAAAAATGTGCATACTTTGTAAAATTTTTGTTCTTCCTTTACATATTGTTATATATGTTAAGGCACACTTAATTGGCACATTTATGTTCTTGTATATATATATATATATATGTGGTCAAATTAGTTAGTAAGTTAATTAGTTAACAGTTTTAGTTTTTCGTTTCTATTCAAACATAAAAGAGTTTTGTTCTGAAACCTCTTGAGAAAAAATTACGAAACTGTATATGTTGTTTCTTAAATAACAGATATTTTTTTTGTTATTCTTAATTTAAAATAAATATAAAAAATATTTTATGCTTATTTAAAGTTTTTTTTGTTTTGTTTTTGTTTAATAATCACAAGCAATAACAATAATGATATATTTGATATTTTATACAAAAATATTTCATAATTTATCATGATGGGTCTTTTGAGTTTCAGGCAACGTTGTTGGGTTATTGTATAGCTTTTTGCTGTTGTTTTCGTTATCTTGTCAAAAAGCTCTCTCTCTCTCTCTCTTTCTCTCTCTCACTCTCTCAAAAGCTCTTTTATATTCATTTGCAGGTGCAAAGTTGTTTGTATTACAAAAACAATCCATATTAAAAAGTTTAATCAGTACAGAAATTTAAAGGTATGTGTTCGTTTAATTTTTACCGCGTTTACATTTCATATCATGATTTGTATAAATAATTTTTAGAAAGTAAAAAAGATGTTCGAAATTTTTAAAAATTGATTAATTTCAAATATAAATTTATATATCGAATTATGTCGGTACATCTTCAATAGTTGATTGGGATGACAGAATACTGTTCAAACTTGATTAAAGTTAATATGGACAACAACATAGATATTTACTTAACTTTTATCCAAGCACCTTTAAATTATTTTTTAAGCAAATTACTAAAAGATCTAAATTATCTTTTTGTAAAAATTGAGGTCCATATCAAAAAATATGAAAAAAATATTAATTTTTATATTAATAATCGTAGCTCTTTCAAATATCTTGTCATTTCACATTACGAAATAATACCTTTGAATATCTATTGTCAGGGTATAGATTTTTGAAACACTTTTAATGTTCAATATTGTTTTTGTTCAAGTTGATGTTGGGGGGAGGGGTATTTTTTAAATATTAAGTTTTACATTATATTTCGCTTAAAGCACCTTATTCACAGCATTGTAAACACTACTCTTAATGGTGTTGTTTAGTGGAACGCACTATCAATGATCCCCACCGGCATGTCCATTTGTTGCTGCTGTGTGCACGGGCGCCGGCTGGAAACTTTCCATTTGTGTTGGTCCGATGGGTGTGGTGATGATATCGCCGGCATTTGAACGACTGCGAGTAACCAACATGGGAGTCTTGGGCCTGGGTGTTTCACTTAGCTTAATCTTAACGCGACCAGTTTCGGGCGAGTACACAGGTGAATAACGACCCGTTTTCGGAGATGAAGATAAATACGTATCGTTGGTATCATTATTATTGGGCTCGGCCTGTTGTGGCTGTGGACCGTACTTCGAAGCTCTGGGTGACTGTGGTGTAGGGTATCTGGGAGAGATGGGATAATATTCATGGGGCGCTTGTAATTGTGATTCAGGGTGGCTCGCATCGGGATCTTCACTATGAGCAGCTCCATTGCCATTGGCGGTGCCATTGCCATTTAATAAGGGTTCATTTTGATTGGGACCATCTTTGGTGTCACCGTCATAAGGCTTAGAACCATTGATAGGTTTAGCCATGTCGGATTTAGTCTTTTCACCAATTAATGGCACATGTTCAGGTATACCATTGCGCAAAGGTTTACCTGGTTTTTGTTTGTCCATATCTACCAATTCAGTTTGGGGATTTTCGGGATCATTAAGCTGATTGTTATGCTTACAGCGTTTAATGGCCACAAACAGTAAAAGACCTATAACAATCAAGCAGATAACGCCCAACAGGAAATATGTGGCATTACTATCTTCAGCTGATTTATCGATTGAACCTTTAACCACTGAATCATTTGTGGGACCCTCGGTGGTTGACTCCTCAATATTGTCTTCACCAAGAGAAGGAACATTTTCCGGTTTAATAATATCTTCCTCTATTTCGGCTGCTTCAGTGCTAGGTTTTGCATCATCATTATCATATATACCCAAGTTATGACGGAAGACATCTGGTGTGATGATTGGTTCATCAATGGGTTTGTTGTCATTGTAATTGTCGTTCTCCTCTTTAACTTCTTCCGATTCGGGTATATCAAAATCATCTGTAATAATGCGAGATTTATGGATGGAAGGAATAATCAACAAACCGCCACCACTACCAGAACCTTCATCTTCATCTTCCGGCATGACTGTGGTAGTTTCAGCGAGGAGATCGGCTGGGCCTGGAGAACTGATTTCTAAGGGCATATTGACTTCACTTAAATCACCGGAGCCCTCAACATCATTTGGCATGATTAGGGGAGCTGATTGGGCAAGAGTATTTATCTTGATATTACTGTCAATTGGCATATAGTCTTTACCAAGTTCTTCCTCATCTGGCAATTCTTCACCGGAGCCCTCGAACGGTTGATCACCCATCATTAGCTCATTTTCTTCTTCTTCGGCAGCATCATAACCAATTCGCTTCTCTTTTTCACAGACTGCCGACTGCTTGACCTGCAACCAAGACTGGCCCTTGTATAGAGCAGGATAGTAACATTTCACCGGATGTTCCATATATACATGGCGTTCCTGCAACCAATTGCGTACCTCCAAAGTATCGCAACTGCAATTAATTTGATTATGACTTAATTCCAGGGACTGCAACTGTGTCAATTTCGTAAATTCCAATGGCAAATTGGTTATATCGTTGTGCTGCAAATTCAACGATTGTACATGTTGAGGCAACTTGGCCAGTTTGGAGGAAGTTATGCGATTATGCTTGAGATTAAGTTTCTTGATGCGTCTACCCAAATGACCAAATTCATGTAATTCATTGTGTGACAAATCAATCGATGTGAGATCATGAAGTCTTTCCAAAGAATGCGATAAACGAGTTAAATTCAGATATGACAAATCTATGGAATGTATCGGCAGCGTTGATTTTAAAGGTTTCTCACTTTTCAAACCCTGCAGAGAAGAACATTTGGCGTGCAAAAATGGTTTGTGTGTATTGTGAGGTAACACACAATGACAGTCTTCGGGACATAAATAATTTTCATCAGCCTTAAGATCTTCAGCAGCTAACGTAACATTTGTAGGAGGTGATGTGGCCGTAGGCGTGGCTACAGCCATGCAGCATAATAAGAGACTTAAAAAGATTAAAGACAATTTATGAGAACGTCTCGTCGTTGTTAGGCTCGTCATTTTTGCTACTGTTTGATGCTTGAGTGGTTTGATTTTCGATGAATAAAATTTAAAATAAAGATGTCAGCAAATAAAACTCCTCCAAAAGTTTCTGTTTTTTGGTTTTGCTAAAATGAAATAATACAAAAAATAAATTATTAATATGTATTTCTTTGTATATGATAAAATTAAACATTAGGAACTAACTTTAACTCTCTCAATGCTCTAACTTTATTATTAACGTTTCACCACCAATGCAAATATCGGACTAACTTCGGTTATATTATTGTGAAAAATTATCAAACCATATCACCAAACGATTCGTTCTCTGATATACGAGTTACGTCATTTCCCATACTCCCAGACCACAAACATTCGCACATACTTTATATACTTCTTGGTTACGAATATTTATTCGTATAATTTTCACATTTGTCGTTTTCAAATTCTCTTATAAATAGATAAGAATTTTATATATATGTATACAGTGCTACCTCGCTTAACGAAATAACTCAATGAACGAACGTAACACCCTAATAATTTGCATAGCAACTTTTCGGAATATAGATCTCAGTTAACAATTTTTTTAACACATTTTTAATTGGATATAAAAAAAAATATTTAAATAAATCGGAAATTTATTTTTGCTATCAAATTAATGAATTTCTCTTGTTTTATATAATGAAATCAAACGGAAAGTTTCTGCTTTTGATTAAAGTGATGCAATTTTTTGCTAGTTGCGTTAAGCAGGCTTGTACTGTATTTCTATTTCATTTGTGTGCTCGTTATCACATTGTAAGTGTATCTTGTTTTGGAATTCGTTATCTTTAAGGTTCACTTAACACCTTGTTTTTAATATTTTTGTTTTTGGCGAAAAAAAAAATGAATTCAAGTTCTATTAGTTTGTCTGACCAATTATTTATACGATATTCGTATAAGTTACTTAAAGTTTTTTTGCGAACCATTTTTGTTTTCTAAATATATTTTGTCTAATTCAGTCTTAACTGATTTGTATACGTTCCTGTTATGACATCACTTAGTTGTTGTTCTGATTACTATTATTATATTGTTCTTTTTTTGCTGATCGCTTGAAATTTGACGCAATTGGTTGTTTTCGATGTCTTTGAGTTTTATTGTTTTGGGTTTGTGAGAACTGAGTATGAATCAGTTATGAAGAGTGTATAAAATGTAGAAAGTGATAAAATTTTTAACACTTATGTGTAGAAAATCGATTAAGAAGGGCTAATTCTAGGGATATCAATTACAAATTCAAAAATTACTTGAATCTGATCATGCCGAATCTATGATACCGCCCGCCTGGGTTTTACGTTTACATTTATATCTGGACTTGTTGCACTATTTACAAAAATGTAAACAAAATATTTGAAAAAATAAATTTAATACTAAATATTACAACAAACACACAAAATTTTTAGAATTTTTTTTAGAGCTGGGTCCATATGTTAGGTCATATCTTGGCACAATGATGTTCGATTTACCCCATTAAATACCAACCTGCTCGAAATAATATCAAACAAGTTGATCTAAGCAAATAGTTTACTTTGTGAATGAGCGTGATTTCAACACATAGACAGACGGACAGATTGGCAGGCGGGCGGAAGGACGGACAAACAGACGGACGTCGTTATATCGACTCGTGTTATTATAAGGATCCAGAATATATACATTTGATGGGGTCGGAACTTTATTTTTCGATGCGGTATGACAAACTGATAAAAACCGTTGTGTGTGGAGGGTATAAAAGCGATGCCGCTTAGACTTAAATGATCAGAATCGGCCTAAAAAAGTTTACTTGAGGTGATTGCGTTATTAAAAGTCATTTATGTGATACTAAAAAATTATAAATTTTTCACACTTTGATATTATGACATTTCAGTTTTTTTTTTTTGTAAAAGTCAAAGTAAAACTGTTTAAGAAATTATTTATGAACGGCTATCATTTATTTTTAGATTAAGGAATTTTCTGCCGTTCATACGAAGGCGGATCAATAAGTCCGTGACTTTTCGAACTTCCCTCGTAGTTATATGAAATGCAACACTGCTCCCATTAAGTGTCATCTGTTAATAGACTACTGTAAAATTTTGAGCAAGTTCCGTTATTTACTTTGCGTTTAACAGCTGTTCAAAACATACAACCTCGTGGTTTTTTTTAAAATGGAAAAAAGTGAATTTCGAATGCTCATTAAACATTATTTGTTGCGAAAAAAACGTCAATCAAAGCAAGAAAAGCTTGATAATACTATGTGGACTCTGCACCATCGATTTGAATGGCAAAAAAGTGGTTTGCTGACTTTCGTTGTGGTCGCAAAAATACAAATGAGGCTGAACGCTCTGGACGGCCAATTGAGGTCAATACACCCGAAAATGTCGAAAAAATCCAAGATATGGTGTTGGCCGATCGAAGAGTAAAAGTGCGTGAGATTGTTGATTTCATAGGCATTTCATATGGCTGAGTGGTTTCGATTTTAAGTGATCAGTTGGGTTTAAGAAAGCTGTGTGCAAGATGGGTGCCGCGTTTGCTCTCAATCGACCATAAACGTAATCGTGTGACAACTTCAAAGGACTGTTTGGAGTTGTTTAACCGCAATTCGAATGAGTTCTTGCGGCGTTTTGTAACTGTGGATGAAACATGGATCCGTTATAACACTCGGGAGACCAAGCAGCAGTCTAAGCAGTGGGTTTCTCCGGGTGATCCGGCTCCGAAGAAGGCCAAGGTAAATTTGTCGGCCAATGAGGTGATGGCAACAGTTTTTTTGGGATGCACGGGGGATAATCCACATCGATTACATTCAAAAGGGAAAAAAATAATCGGGAAATATTATGCCAACCCATTGGAGCGATTTAATGAGGATTAGAAAAAAACGACCCCATATGGCCAAGAGAAAATTTATTTTTCATCAAGATAATACACACGTGTGCAGTCTCAATGGCAAAATTCCATAAATTGGGCTAAGATTTGGTACCTCATCCACCATATTCTCCGGATTTAGCCCCCAGCGACTATTTCCTGTTTCTAAACCTAAAGAAATGGCTCGGTGGAAAGAGATTTAGCTTCAACGATCAAATTATTGATCAAACAAAAGCCTATTTTATGGGCCTCGAAAAATCATATTTTTTGGAAGGGATACAAAAATTGGAGAAACGTTGGACTAAGTGTATTGAGCTAAAAGGAGATTATGTTGAAAAAAAAATTTTTTTTTGCACAAAAAACTGTGTTTCATTCTAAAAGTCACGGACTTATTGTTCCGCCCTCATACATATACTTTTTATACCCTATACCACTATGTGGTTTGTGTATAATGACTTTGTGCTGCTGTTTGTAACAACCAAAAATATTTGACCTACACCCATCTTTAATTATACCGACCGAATCAGAATCACTATCTGATTCGATTTAACGATGTCCGTCCGTCCGTCCGTCCGTCCGTCTGTGTGTCCATGTAAAGCTTGTAATCAAACTGCAGGTCGCAAATATGAATATATATTGATGAGATTTGGTACTTGATCTTTTCCCGGCCATGGGATGAACGCTATTGAAATTGGTGAAAATCGGTCCATGTTCAGACCTAGCCCCCATACAAATGACCCCTATGAAATCAACATATATTGCCATAAGAATCAAATTATCATACAAATCTTAGTCAAATTGGGTTCGTATGTCTATATTACATCCATTAATCAGTAGTCCAAAAATTATCCCTATTGGATAACTCTTAGTCATAGGCCCCATATAGAGCTGCTTCCCGATCTTCACTTAAATCTATCAAAAACCAAAAATATTGCACTGATTCTTCTCAAATTTAGTTTGTATATAGTTTTGCAAAATACAAGAGACTTTACCAAACATGGTCAGGATCGGTCCATTTTTGGGTCTAGTCCCCATATAGATATAGCATCCGATATGAACTTTTTCATGTTTGCAGCCGAAAAAATTAATAAAAATCCCACTCAAATTTGGTTTATGCTTATTTTCTATATCCAGTTAGTTGGGCCTGAGAAATAGAGTCTCTAAACGCATGGTATAGGGTATCATATAGTCGGTCTCGACCGACTATAATTTTGTTACTTGTTATATATTTATTTGTAATATATTATTGTGAATCACACATTTCACCAAAATATCAGTAAATTTAGTTTTTATACCCTATACCACTATGTGGTTTGGGTATAATGACTTTGTGCTGCTGTTTGTAACTACCAAAAATATTTGACCTAGATCCCTCTTTAATTATACCGATCGAATCAGAATCACTATCTGATTCGATTTAACGATGTCCGTCCGTCCGTCCGTCCGTCTGTGTGTCCATGTAAAGCTTGTAATCAAACTGCAGGTCGCAAATATGAATATATTTTGATGAGATTTGGTATATGAGCTTTTATCGGTCATAGGATGAACGCTGTTGAAATTGGTGAGAATCGGTCCATGTTCAGACCTAGCCCCCATACAAATGACCCCTATGAAATCGACTTAAATTGCCATAAGATCCAAATTATCATATAAATCTTAGTCAAATTGGGTTTGTATGTGTTTATTACATCCATTAATCAGTAGTCCAAAAATGATGCCTATGGGACAGCTCTTAGTCATAGGCCCCATATAGAGCTGCTTCCCGATCTTCACTTAAATCTATCAAAAAACAAAAATGTTGCACTGATTCTTCTCAAATTTTGTTTGTATATATTTTTGCAAAATACAAGAAACCTTACCAAATATGGTCAGGATCGGTCCATTTTTGGGCCTAGTCCCCATATAGATATAGCATCCGATATGAATTTTTCATATCTGCAGACAAAAAAATTTATAAAAATCCCACTCAAATTTGGTTTATGCTTATTTTCTATATTCAGTTAGTTGGGCCTATGGGGTAGGGTCTCTAAACGCATGGTATAGGGTATCCTATAGTCGGTCTAGACCGACTATAATTTTCTTACTTGTTTTTTTAATAAAATAGGTGCACTAGTGGTGTGAAGTCACGATCTTACAATTCCGTTTTCAGATTTAAGAAACACATAAAAATTCTAAAATATCGATGATTTTTTCATTTATTTATTATTAATACTGTTATTCCTTTCTTTTTTTTTATAAAATATGTGCACCTATAATCTAAAGTAACAATGATGCTTTTTACTTTTTTTTTCTAAGAAAAAAATCACAAATGATCTGTAACTCTTGAAAAAAGATTTCAGGCGATTTACCTAAAATGATACGTATTATTATGTGACTGAAAGGAGTATACATTTCTCCAACGATACATTTAAACTTAATATGACCTTTAATGATTATTCTAGAAGTGGAAGTATAAATTTGTATGTATATTTTGGTTTTCAGTGGCTGATTTTTTACATAGGCGGGTCGGGTTTCATGGTTCCTACTAGTTTTTTTTTTCATTTTAAAGCCTAGTTCCGCGAAGTCAGGTGGGTCCAAGGATAAGCCGGATTTGGCTAGTTTTTTGTAGCGACAGACCAAAGCCTCTGGTGGGAATCGAACCCACGAACCCCGCATGATAGATGAGCACGCTACCTACTCACCTACCGGGGCGCTTAATGTAGTCAATGTAGCATGAAATAAAGTTTAATTTATTATATTGCTTTAATATGTTTCAAGAATGAACAGCCATTTTTTTTTGCTTATATCTTCCTGTTTGCCGTAAACAAGGAAACCTAGGCGATAAATTTAAAACGCATAAATAATTACAGCAATGCATATTATAGTCTGAAGTCTCGCTACATTATTAATACCCCATTTTAATTTAAAAACGAAAACGTAAAAAAATTATATCAAATTAGGTGAAAGTGATTATATATCAAAATGTATGATCATATATTTAGTTTCATATCATTTATATACATATCTTTGGATCCGAAAATTGCTTGGGCATTTCCATATGATGATAGGCACGGCGAACCCATTGGGGTCTAAGCCTTTAGTATCAACCAATTTTGACAAAATATATACCATTTCAAAGGTATTTATTTGCAGATGTACACTATATTTACAGATATGCAACCTCTAGTACATTTTTTTTTTTGAGTAATAATCATTCAAAGTTGCTATTAACACATGCATAAAAAACACATATTTAAGCTTCAAATAAAAACTATACAATGCTGTGTGTGTATTTCCCAGTGTTTAATTGTGAATTGGCTAAAATTGATTAACATACCTTTAGGCTTTATAACCAAACCCATTTATATGTGTGTTCTACAAATATCTGTAATGAAATTTAATGAATTTAATTTAAAAATTCCCAATCTAATGAATTTTATTTAAATAAGCACAATTTTTTTAATTTACAGATTAAATAACATGAAAGAATTTGCACTCGAATTTCGAGTGCTGGGCTCTGGTAGTTGTTATTAATATGTGGCATGCAGATATGAAAACGTTCATAGCGTATACCATTTTTATATGGCGACTTAGTCAAAAATGGACCGGTCATGATCACATTTAGTAAAGTCATATATTTTCCCCAAAAACATGTAAAAAAAATTTCAAAAAAATCTATGGAATATTTTGGTTTTTCTGAAAGATATAAATGAAGATAGGGAATAAGCTTTATATGAGGCCTATCGCTAAAAATGGTTTTGCAGGATTTGTTTTTGGACAACTGATTGCTGCGTATAATGTACACTCATACACCAAATTTTATCGATATGGTTCCATTCTAATAAAGCGGAGAAAGCAGCTTTAAATGATACACAATTTTTTAAGAAAAATATTAACAAATATATTGCCGACAAAAACATTTCTAAAATAATAAATCACCTTTATTATCTAAGCGAGGAATGTGTTGGCTTTTACTTATTTGACGAAAGAATTGATGAGAATTTGAAGACCCCATGAGTTAATTTCAGAAAATAAGTCCAGAATCTTATTTTTTAGAATTATACAAGTTTTATCGAAATCCTTTCACAAATCTATAATATTAATAGGCTAGGCGATTCCTTGAGACTGGTGTTTTTTTCCACCATTTTATCTCGATTTTGACCAAACGTATATTATTTGAAAGGTATTTCTTTTCAGCCGTTTTGCAGATTTACAGATTTTTAAATGTTTTCCTTTATTTTGAGTAAATTGCATTTAAACTTGCTACTAACACATACATAAAATTATACAACGCTACGTGTGTGTTTAATAAATTTGTGAATGTGTTTGTAACAAAAATGAGTTTGTTTTTTGTGTTGCTCTGTTAATTGGCTATAATTGATTAGCATACTTTTAGGGTCTTTATTTAATGAAAAAATAAAATTTCCTAGAACTTGCGCTCGAATTTCGAGGGCTGGAATCTGCTAGTATATATTATTTCGATATATTGTTTAAAAAAATTTAAATCTCCTTAAATTTAACTTTTGACCTTAAAGAGGGATAGCTTATATATAGTATTTAAATTTAACCTTAATTTACAAAGTTGAGAACTTATATCACGTAGTATAACATTTTGACAAAAGATATTTGAAATATGGAAACACCAAAAGATGTAGCCTAAAGGTTGAAAAAGTATAAAAAATCGAATTTTCCATCAAATCCACTGAAATAAAAACGCTGCCCTCACCAAATTAAAAAGAGGATACCTACAATATTTGTCATTTTTAATCACATGTATTTTGCTAATAAGACCAATCTTTTATTTCGGAAAATTTTTTGAACAAAATTTTTGAAAAACTAAAATTGGAGATTTTGAAATAGTGCTAAAAATACGTACCGATTTGACATTATTAGAATGGCATAACAATAGACGAAATGCAAAATACTTTAAGAAAGATCATTTTGGAATCAGGAGAATGCAAAAATGTTGTTGGTGTAAATTCAATGTCTTTAAAAATGTGAGCTCCATTTTCTTAATCAAGTGTTCTGCGGCGCATTTATTAACTGGGGAACTTAATATAACATGGCTATTTTTCAACCGATAATAGATTTTGTTGTTTTTATTAGAAAGATAATTAACTCTAGATTATGGTCTATAAATTAATTTAATTGAAACGCAATTATTAATTCCAAAATTTTTGTGAAAAATGATTTTTTGATAATTTTTACATATATATGCATATTTGAAATTTGAACTCAATGCGCGTCCAGAAAGCATTGTCCAATTTGACTCAAATTTTGTGCACTTAAAATTCCATTAAATTTTTTTGTATACAGACCGCTGTCACCACAATATATGGGGGATTTCATGTCAAGTGCACCAACTTTTGAAATCGATGTCTTCCGATCGGGATGAAATTTGCACCAAGGTTAGTCCTATTGGATAGTAGTTTAGCACAATTTTTCAACAAGATCGGTCCAGATCTCTCTGAGTTAGAGGGGATCAAAATTTGACATTTTGGCCAAACAGGTGTTTCTTCTCGTCCATGTAACTTATTACCTATTGTTCCTAGAAAATTTTCTCCCAAAGAGTTTAGATAGCTATTTCTTCAGTATTTCGGAAAAAAATACTTTAAAAAAAATATGTAGACTTTTTTTATTGCTAAATTAAAGAATTTTTTGCCTTTTTTTTCAAAAAGGGCATTTTTTTTTATTTTTTATTTTTTCATAAGAAAGCTTAGGATTTTTCCTTTAAGAGCTTTTTGGTCGCTTAGTGGGATGGAAGTGGGATATCTATAAAAAAAAATGTTTTTTAACTCAAGACAACGGTTTTTCAATTTTTCACAAATGCACTATTTTGAATTTTTTCCGATTTGTGTCTAAAACCTTACAAATAAAACTTATACTGAGAAACTAGACAAACTAAACTTTCCGAAGGTATATAACATACCTAACTAAAATTTTATACCCTCGATACTGTAATACTCAGAATATGTTAACCTCAGGAAAAAATCGCTTTTTTTCTATAGAAATGTTGAAAAATTATTATTTTTTATTTATTTTTAATAATAATTAAATTAATGTATAATAATAATAATAATATTAAAAATAAAAAGATAAATAATTTATTAAAATTTAATCTTAATTGCATTAGATCCATTTATATCATAACTATTTTTATACTTAATTTATTGTAGCTGATGAAGTATTTAAGTCTTGTAAATTTTTAAATACCCAGTCTTTCATCCAGCTTTTTTGTCGCCTTTATTTACTGCGTTTTTTGTCAATCCTTTCTTGGCGTTACTTGATTCAGCTGTTGATTTCGCTGCTGGTTTATTTGTTGTCTTTGGAAAGAAATCGCATTGAATAGAGGCAGAAAACTTTTTCAACTTGGGTCTTCCATCGGCAAGCGGTATAAAAGCATGGTATTGAGCGGTGCCATCGATTCTTACCGCAGCATCGAATCTGCTCTTCAGTGGTTTCAATGTTTCCTGATGATCCTCTTTGCTACTAAAAACTATTTTAGTTTCTTTACAATAACTCTTTGCCCAGTGGAATAAAGCAGTCGCATCTAAGATGCGATCTTGATGAGAGCACTGGAGGCTTTACTTCGCTGCATTTCTTTTAAGGTTTGCTCCAATACCATCCGATGCTCCTTTACCATGAGCAGTAGGATGAAAATGCCACTCAGCTGGCATTCCAAAATCTTTTTCATGGGCCATAAGATTTGCCAAGCTACTTTTGTTTTTAAAATGTTGACGAGCTCCGTCCGAAACGTAGTATACCTTCTTTACTGTAAATTTAGATTTTAGAAATTTTAGCATTCTCTTCTGGTACTCATAAACTGCAACGGTATCATGTTTTAAATCGTCGGATATGATTGCCATACTTTTGTGTTCCAGTTTTTCATCTTTCATGTAGTAAATAACTACTGTGAATATACTGTGGCATCCTGAAGAACATATTTATAGCTTTCTGCGAAATCGTATGAAATAGCGAATTCACCAGACTTCAAATGTATCTTCAAATCCTTGCAGAATGACCATTGCTCTTTGACTAAAAAGTCATGGGTTCTCAAGTTTTGCAATCCTGTACACATTTCTTCCACAGAATCATCCACATTTAAAATTATTGTTTTCAATGTGCATCTGTCAGTCTGAATCCAAGAATCAAATTTGACCTCCTCTATATATTCTCGATCTAAAGAGTTGATTAAATTTTCTTTGATGAATGTGGTTTTCGGGCAATTGGTACATTCACCTAGGTGGCAATAAGTTGTTGCATTAGGACACATAGTCAATTTAAGGCAATCACGGTAATCGTGTAAATCTTCTGCCGAATCATCTGTTAAATACCTTAAGTTGATTTCCTTCAACATCAGTTTAACATTTTCATGGTGAATGCAAACGCATACTGTGTGAGTTCCGCTGCTTTCTGCCAAAACACAATGTTTTGGCCTCATTTGGGTTAATTTCGTGAAGCCAATTCTAACATCCTCGTGTTCAGATTGCAATGTTGCAAATAACTCTTTCAGGTTACAGATAACCATTCTCTTCTGTTATGTTATGAAGGTATGTTACATACCTTCGGAAAGTTTAGTTTGTCTAGTTTCTCAGTTTAAGTTTTATTTGTAAGGTTTTAGACACAAATCGGAAAAAATTCAAAATAGTGCATTTGTGAAAAATTGAAAAACCGTTGTCTTGAGTTACAAAATATTTATTTTGATAGATATCCCACTCCCATCCCACTAAGCGACCAAAAAGCTCTTAAAGGAAAAATCGTAAGCTTTCTTATGAAAACATAAAAAAAATGCCCTTTTTGAGAAAAAGGCAAAAAATGCTTTAATTTAGCAATAAAAAAGTCTACAAATAATTTTTTTTAAAGTATTTTTTTCCTAAATACTGAAGAAATAGCTATCTAAACTCTTTGGGAGAAAATTTTCTAGGAACAATAGGTAATAAGTTACATGGATGAGAAAAAACACCTGTTTGGCCAAAATGTCAAATTTTGATCCCCTCTAACTCAGAGAGATCTGGGCCGATCTTGTTGAAAAATTGTGTCTAAACTACTATCCAATAGGACTAACCTTGGTGCAAATTTCATCCCGATCGGAAGACATCGGTTTCAAAAGTTGGTGCACTTGACATGAAATATATATAATAATGTGATAATCTGAATCTTACGACCATTGTGGTCGGCCTGATAAGGGTTATTTGTGTATGTGCTAGGTCTGAATCGTGCAGCGATTCTCATCAATTTCAACAGCATTCGTCCTGTGGTCGACAAAAGTTTTTATATGCTAGCAAATTCCAGTACTCGAAATTCGAGTGCAAATTCTAGGATATTTTATTTTTTATTTAATAAAGATCCTAAAGGTATGCTTCACAATTCAACTCATTTTAAATGAAGAAAACAAACTCAACGCATTAACACAAACACATTAACCAAATTAATAAACACACACATAGCATTGTATAATTTTATGTATGTGTTAGTAGCAACTTTAAACGATCATAACTCCAAAAAAATATTCCAGACGATGAAAATCTGTAAATCTGGGTAATAGCGAAAAATAAATGGCTTTCAAATGATAAATTTTTTGTCAAAATCGGGGTAAAACTGTGAAACTTACATCAGTCACAAGAAATCGCCTTGCCTATTAATAAATTTGATTTGCGACCTGTAGTTTGATAACATATTTTACGTGGATATGGAGAGGAATGAACGGTCCAGTTAGACCTCGAGCTTAACTATTAATTTCTTTTGAATTACATATAAAAACGGCCAACTATAAAATTAGCATATATGTTTTTAAAATCGCTAACTTGATCCAGCTGCTAAGAGACTTATCAAGTATTAGTGTTGATTTAAAATCATCTTCAACTACTTTTGCATTTTCCATCCTATTATTTACTATTGCCCACTTTAACAAATTTAAAACAGAAAACAACTTGTTAATTAAACTGGTTTACTTATTTTGCATACACTTTATATGCACTTGTGGGTGCAATGAAATAATAATGAATACAACAACAAAAATTACAACAACATGCCAAAGACAATCATCGGTTAAATTGTAAATCATGAAAAATCTATGCACAAAGTAAATTAAGAGATGACATTCAGATAAAAATCAATCAGTGATATTGAAAAAAGCCCGCCATTTAAATTGTTAATTAAGTTAAACAACAATTTAACAACGTAGCCGGTCAGCTCTAAGCTTAACTATAAAAGTAAGAAAGCACAGCCAGAAAAAACATAATATATACAAAGTCGATGTGCAACAAATTGAAGTGCAACTTGAAAT
The DNA here is from genome assembly GCA_963682025.1 of Cordilura impudica. NCBI lineage: Eukaryota > Metazoa > Arthropoda > Insecta > Diptera > Scathophagidae > Cordilura > Cordilura impudica. Next base: position 70,378,479 of record OY821521.1, read on the forward strand.
ACTAGGCAAATACATGTGTTCAATATTAACACCCCATTCATTAATAATATTTTTTTTATTAAAAAGTAAATCCATAACTAATTGTGGATATAAAAAACACAAAAATAAATCAGTGATATTTTCCAAACAATTTGTCATAAAAGTTTAAAAAAATACACCACTATCGGTATTATGTCTTTGAATATATAAAAAAAATCGCAATTTGTCTCTGGCCATTAAGACAACAAAGAGAAAGTAAAAAAATATTGGAAACTATCTGCTAAATTGTCTTTAGGTGGCCATAAGTATTTTTTAAACAAATCACCCAGTTTAATCCTAGCTTTTTTTGTGTTTTCATTTTTCAAATTATATGGATTTCAAATAGAAACAAATCCTCTCATTTGTTTTGTAATTCCAACAACACGCCTTCATTTTGTTATTCAAACATTTAACAGCGACGTCAGTGGCAACATTCATACGTGTAGCATCCACATTATAACAGATTTGTTGAGATAAACAAATGCCAACATTAAAAATTTACAATCACAATGTTGATGACGACTATTATGTTGATGATGGTTAACAACAATTGCAACAACATTAAACACCATATTTGTCAGAGTTGGCATTTATTGACCATATTGTTAAATCAATTTCAACATCTGCTACAACCAAGACTTACAACTGTGATTAGTACACTTGGAAAAATCATATAAAGTTACGCAAGAATGGTGGATAACTAAATATGATCATAGATTGGCAATGGAGCAATCAGTTTTCCTTCAAATGTTTTACTATTTAATGATACATAAAAAATATCAACCATGAGTATATAGAAAACTCTGTACATTCAATTATCGATACTAGCAGATTCCAGCCCTCGAAATTGGAACAAAAATTTTAGGAAATTTTATTTTTTCATGAAACAAAAACCCTTAATGTATGCCAATCTATTATAGCCAATTCAGAAATCAACACAAAAAACAAACTAATTTTTTTACAAACACATTAACAAATTTAATAAACACACTCATAGCATTGTATAATTATACCCTATACCACCATGTGATTTGGGTATAATGACTTTGTGCTGCTGTTTGTAACTACCAAAAATATTTGACCTAGACCCATCTTTTATTATACCGATCGACTCAGAATTACTTCCTGAATCGATTTAGCGATGTCCGTCCGTCCGTCCGTCTGTGTGTCCATGTAAACCTTGTAATCAAACTACTATGAATATATTTTGATGAAATTTGGTATATGAGCTTTTATCGGCCATGTGATGGACGCTATTGAAATTGGTGAAATTCGGTCCATGTTCAGATCTAGTCCCCATACAAATGACCCCTACGAAATCGACATAAATTGCCATAAGATCCAAATTATCATATAGATCTCAGTCAAATTGGGTTTGTATGTGTTTATTATATCCATTAATCAGTAGTCCAAAAATAATCCCTATAGGACAATTCTTAGTCACAGGCCCCGTATAGAGCTGATTCCCGATTTTCACTTAAATATGTCAAAAAACAAAAATATTGCACAAATTTTTCTCAAATTTGGGTTGTATTTATTTTTTCAAAATATAAGTGACCCTACCAAATATGGTCAGGATCGGTCCATATTTCGACCTAGTCCCCATATAAAAATAACATTCGATATGAACTTTTTCATATCTGCAGCCAAAAAAATTAATAACAATGGCACTCAAATTTGGTTAAGCTTATTTTCTGTATCGAATTAGTTGGACCGAAGAGATAGGGTCTCTAAACCATGGTATAGGGTATCGTATAGTCGGTCTAGACCGACTATAATTTCTTACTTGTTTTATGTATGTGTTAGTAGCAACTTTAAATGCAATTTACTCAAAATAAAGGAACAAAATTAAAAATCTGCAAATTGGCTAAAATAAAAATAATATACGTTTTGTCAAAATCGGGATAAAACGGTAGAACAAAACATCAGTCACAAGAATTCGCCTAGCCTGTTAATATTATAGATATAGCCATATATATTAAAAAAAAAGTGCGAAAATACAGTCGGTCTAGACCGACTATACGATACTCTATACCATGGTTTAGAGACCCTATCTTTTCAGTCCAACTAATTGGATATAGAAAATAAGCATAAACCAATTTTAAGTGGTATTGTTATTAATTTTTTTGGCTGCAGATATGAAGAAGTTCATATCGGTTGCTATATTTATATGGGGACTAGGTCGAAACATGGACCGATCCTGACCATAGTTGGTAGAGTCACTTATGTTTTGAAAAAATATATACAAACCAAATTTGAGAAAATCTATGAAATATTTTTGTTGTTTGATAGATTAAAGTGAAAATCGGGAAGCTGCTTTATACGGGGGCTATGACAAAGATTTGCCATGTGGGGTTTATTTTTGGACAAATCATAAATAGATGTAATAAACAAACCCAATTTGACTGAGATCTATATGATAATATGGATCTTATGACAATTTAAGTTGATTTCATAGGGGTCATTTGTATGGGGACTAGGTCTGAACACGGACCGAATTTAACCAATTTCAACAGAGTTCATCCTATGGCTGGTGAAAGCTTGTATACCAAATTTTATCAAAATATATTCATTTTTGCGACCTGTAGTTTGATTACAATGTTTAAATGGACACACAGACGGACAGACGGACGGACATCGCTAAATCAACTCAAAAAGTGATTCAGAAAGTGATTCTGAGTGATTCTGAGATCGGTCTAGATCAAATATTTTTGGTAGTTACAAACAGCAGCACAAAGTCATTATACCCAAACCACATACCCATTCAACCAAAATTGAGCTTCATATTTAGCTGAACAAGATTTTGCATGAAAAATCAAAATTAAAATCAATTTATGCTTCAGCCCATTGGCGGAATTGGCGGCGCATACGATGGTCATTTGGCTTTTAATTTTGCACAAGTTAAATATAAAATCTTTTATAAAATCTTCTATAAAGTGGATGTACACATCCCTATATGCTGAGGTCGGCGCCGAATTAATCGATGTGGGCCTTATCATTAAGAGTAAACACGGTGAAAAAACTATCCATAGTTATTCAAATAAGCCACTCTGATGGACAATTATGACTACCAAAAAATGAACGAAGTGCATGGTTACGTTTGACGAACAGAACTCTTATTTTTATAGAACATCCAATGGCAAACGAAACTAAACTAAAGGCAACTATCATCTGTTAAATCGATTATCAAAAAAAGCAGTGTTACCAACCCAAAGTTGTGAACCTCTAAAAAAAAACACCTTTCATATCAACGAGAACTAGCAGATTCCAGCCGTCGAAATTTGAGTGCAAATTCTAGGAAATTTTATTTTTCATTTAATAAACCCTAAAGTTATGATATTATTATTTAATTTAATATAATTATTATTGTGAATAAAGAAAACAAACTCACAACCACATTAACAAGTTTAATAAACACAAACATAGCATTGTATAATTTTATGTATGCGTTAGTACAACTTAAAATGCATTTTGCTCCAAAAAATTTATAAATTTAAAAAATCTGTAAATCTGTTGGACAGCTAAAAAGAAATACCTTTCGTATAAGATGAGCTTGATCAAAATCGGAAGAAAATTGTTTAACAAATCATCGGTTACAAGAAATGGCCTTACCTATTAATATTATAGATATGTGAAAATTGCAGCTAGACATATCACATCCACTAGTACCGCCCATGTTTAAATCTCTGGTAAGCATATACTGGACATTAATAGAGAAAGTGTAACGCCACTTTTTCCCTTCTGCTTCCCGACAACTTCCCAGTAGTATTTTTGTGCGATCACCACTTTGTGTTTGAGCCGTAAATTGTACCGGAACCACCACAAACAGGTTTTAAAGTTGTTTCCGAAGCAGTCTAATGGTCGTAACAGTGTGACGTCGATCGTATATTGGCATTTTTGGTTTAGAGAATGCGGGATCCTATCCCAATCTCTATTCGGCAGCTTGATGTAGCAGCGAAATGCAAGCCATACGTTATACCGGTCATATATAGCCGATATTGTTAGAATAAAGAGTGCAAGAGAGCAATTTCATCGATAATAAGTTGCCTGTTTTATCCCTGTATCCAGACAGCCAGATTCATTCATAACTGTAAGTAATTTTAAAGCTGATTTGTTGTTGCTAAAGATATAGATATCACTGAATGATATCCGATGACATGCTATCCAAATATGAGCCCGTGTGATGACTATAATTTCACACAGAACTACGCTATACTGCTACGTTATACTGTCGAAAGGTCAATCTGGATGTTTTAAAATAAAATACCAGATCTTACTCGTCCATTCATCTTGTACCTATCAGTGAATATCTGAAGTGTATGTCCAGTCGCTCGGACCATCTTGATATATCCGGAATCATTGCTCTATACACAGATTCGAGTGAGGGCATAAGAGTGCAATAATATTTTCCTATTGCAGCACTTTGGAGGTCCATATATTTCACACGTCCTGCACTAATAGCTGCGAAGCATTACAAATAGAACTTTCATCACAGTTATGCGAAGAGTAACTTGCTTACAAGACTTACTTGAACTTTGCAATCAAAATCGATAGAGATTCCAACTCTATGTCGATTGATACTATTATTAAGATTTTGCTGCATTAAATTTGCTGTCCATCTTTTAATACGTAATACTTAAGAAAATTGACAAGTATGAGAATGAACGTCCTTCGCATATGGATATTTCTATTTACGAGTATAATCAGTGAAGAAATTAAGCTTATTCTGGCGTACCCTCTTTGAATTTCTTAAAATCTAAACTGAATTTTCTGTCATATGAATGGACCAATAAGTCAAATAGTTTGTTGCATTTTGGTGGTACGTAAAGTGAAATATTTATTAAAACCTCATTGAAGTGGTTAAGAATAATTTTGTTTAACTTTAAAACTTGTTAAGCTAAAACTCTAATCCAGATTTTAATTAGAATGTATTGAGACATATTCTACAATGGCATGTGGTTAAATTTTATTTGGGAAAGGTCAAAAGTCACTATCACATATAAAAAATATTGTGATAAAATGAATATATTGAAAAGTGATATTTGTTTAATGTTTTAAAAATAAGCAGTAGGTCTAGACCGAATACGATACGCTATACTCAGAGTTGAGAGAAAGGCTCTTAGACCCAACTAATTTGATTTAGAAACTACGCATAAATCAAAATTGAGTGGCATAGTTATGAATTTTTGGCCCGCTAAAATGACAAAGTTAATATCACAAGCAATTTTTATGAGGAGACTAGGTCGCCAATGGATCGATCATGACCATGTTTAGAAAATACCGAATTTGAGAAACTCTATGCAGTATTTTGTTTCTTGCTAGAGTTAAGTGAAGATCGGGAAACAGCTATATATGGGGACTATGACCAAAAACCGTGGCGCAGGGCATATTTTAGGAATCTATAATATTAATAGGCAAGGCGATTTCTTGTGACCGATGTAAGTTTCACAGTCTTACCCCGATTTTGACTAAATTTTATCATTTTAAAGGTATTTCTTTTTAGGTGTTACCCAGATTCACAGATTTTCATCGTCTGGAATATTTTTTTGGAGTTATGATCGTTCAAAGTTGCTACTAACACATACATAAAATTATACAATTCTATGTGTGTGTTTATTAAATTTGTTAATGTGTTTGTGTTGTTGTATTGAGTTTGTTTTCTTAATTTAAAGTAAGTTGAATTGTGAGGCATACCTTAAGTAAATGAAAAAATAAAATTTGTCAGAATTTGCACTCGAATTTCGAGTGCTGGAATCTGCTAGTACTCATTAATAGGGATAAGAAAAAAACATTAACTAAATTTGATCGATATTTATATGATAATTTAGATCTTAGGCAATTTAAGTCATCACATCGTTGTCATTCGTATCGGGACTAGGTTTGAACAAGCCCAGATTTTCACCAATTTCAACACCAAATATGCTTATATGTATATAAATTCCATAAAACTTTATTCACATTTGTGACCTGTAGTTTGATCAAAAGGACATTTTCGACAGACATTTTCGATCTTCACATAAACCTTTAAAAAGCAAAAATATTGCACAGATTTGAATTTTTATTTATAACTTGGGAATAAATAGTTTCTTGCAAAAGAAACAAGCAGAAATTGCATATTTATATAAAAGATATTTAACAAGTAAGAGTGTTAAATTCGGCTGTGCCGAATCTTTGATACCCTCCACCTCGGTTTGAGTATTGATAATAAATGTAAACAAAATATTGGAAAAAGTAAACAATTTGTTAAACTTAATACCAAATTATTTCAGAAAATTCTTTGGGTTGGTTTTCGTCTTTTCTATTATTTCGTATTTATTTCGGTGTTTGCTTTTTGGTCATCGTAGTTGCTGATCGGCATGCATTTAGGTTATATACCTATATGCATGCGTTTCCGCTTATATGACATAACTTCTCGTTTAATTTAGTTTTTGCTAATTAAATAGCTCGCCCTAACCTCCATTGCAAAGGTAATGGTTGTGTAGAGTGGCTATATGCATTAAATCGTGCTAATTGGAGATGGCTGTATAGCTTCTTTTAACTGGCCAAATATTTCTTCATTGTGGCCATATAGGTCGGATGGAGTAACAAAATAATAACCAAAAAAAAAAAAGCTCTCTCAACTTTTTTTAAAATATTGCCATATTTTGAAAACATAGAGAATAAATTTATAATAATAAATAATCAAATTAGGGATGAAAAACGCAAAAAACGAAAAGTTCCAAACATTTTAAATAAAATAATTTAATGTTATCTTTATTTTCTGAAAAACTTAAAATTTTCATCCAAAAAAAAATTGTGAAAATTTATATATAAAAAATAACATTCTCATAAAATTACGTTTACTTATGTAACAATTTTTATGTTAGCAATTCTTAAATATCATTTGAGGTTTTCTTAAATTCATTGAATTTAAATTAATATCGAGAAATCTGTTTTTCTATTTATTTAAATTGTAAAGAAGTGGCATCTCTGTCAAAATAAGCGAAAAACACAAAGAATAGAAAAAAACAAATTACTTCGTGTTTGACAGGATGATTTTATGTTTATGTTTAATATCTTTATTTTTTTTACTAATATTTCTGTTTATTTATTTGAAAATGAAATAATGAATTAAATTTTTTTATTTATATAAAAAAGTTTTTTAATTAAAGCAAAATATTTTCACTATTTCATGATTTTTATTTATGTATGACGACATTTCAACCTAAAAATTTAAGTTTTTATCGATTGAATAAAGAACACAAAAATGGTTCTCTTTGATAACAACAACAGCTGACTTTAACAATAGCGAATATCGTTTAAAAATTTTACTGATAATTTTGCAATTTTCTTTTTTTTTTTTTACGATTCGACTATCGTTAAAAGAAGTTACTGAATCGCGGTACTGAAAAGTTACTAATATCTCCTGAATGGCAATATTTTTTTTAAATGTAAACATTTTTAAATGTAAACATATTTCTAAATTTAAAATTATTATTTCCGACGTTTTGAAATGATTTTCTGAAATTCAATTAATATTTTCTAATTTATAATTGGAAATTATATTTTCAGTTTTTATTATAATTGATATTTTCTTAAATGTGAATGGAAAATTTAAAAAGTGAAATTTTGTATTTATGTGAATAATAATGCTTTATTAATTATAAACAATTTTTAAAAATTAGATGTAATCGCAATCAGATATTTTGTAGGTAAAGCAGAATAATAATTCTATATAACTATGTAGAACTGTTTTGAAAGCAAAAAACACATTGATGAACTCGGTAACTCTATTTTGTAAAGACAACAAAAAGTTAATATGCCAAACTTATGTTCATATTTATAAAAGAATAATGAAAAAACGTATGAAATAAAAGACCAGACCGTGTATACTCTTAACATTGTTCTGTATGATATCTAGTTGAAAATATTAACATTCATGTAAAAATAGAAATAACTATTGCAAAGCTAATTAAAACAACCAAAAATTATGGCGCCATCTACTGTGGCATAGTCACGCTGAGCAAAACGAAGTGACACTCTGTTAATGCAAAAGAAATGTATTTTCCCCACAACAAAATACTGCAGAATTTTATGTAAATAAAATTAGCGATTTATTTCTAACATGCAGTTACTATGAATATAAACATATACATGCATATATATAATATATGTATATTATTTGTATTATTTAATATGTGTATGTATGTATATTTAAATATTACACACAAAAAATACAACATCAAACGTTATTTTTGTGTTTTTCTCTTTAAATAAATTAATACATAAATTTTTTTGCTAAATTTACATTTGGGCAATTCACAACAGGTGTTGTATATTGTATGTTGTATTGAAATACACAATACAATCATTTGTTGTGAACACTCAGTTGTATTTTCATATTGTAAAACGCTTTCTTTAGTAATTTTCGATCCAACGAGGAAAGATCGCTTCGTCGCTTCTGCTATTTTGTATAAGAGAAAACACTTAATGAAAAAAAAAATGTTAAATGTTTTGGTTGGTACTGAAAGAGAAAATACATATTAAAAAAATATAAACATTAATTTTTATATAAATAAACTTATCGATGTATTTGCGTTATTTGCATTATTTGCCATATTTTATTTTATAATTATTTATGCTGATAAAATTCTATGAATTTGTTTTTTCTTTTTCATAAAAGCTGGCATTCACTCGGAACTGATATGTTATGATACAATATACAACATTTACTAAACATAGCAAATGAAGTTGGATCGTGTATCAGATTTTTCAGTGAAAATTACCAACAACAATTTTACACTATTGTAAAGTGATACACGATACAACAGATACAACGATACATTACCCATTGTGAATTGCCCAATTGTTTTTTTTTATTAACAACTAGGTATTTTAGCATTATTTGCTTTAGATGTTGGTGAATTTTTACTCCCTTTATATTAACTCGTGTCTGCTTGTCGAAAAAATTTTGGATCGATTTTAACCACTTTCCCGTGACCGAATCGATCTGAAATTTTGCAGGCAGGCTCATGGCAATGACGGAAATGATCTAACATATTTTTTTAGTGATGCCAAAACAATGGAAACTTTTAAATTGTTCTACCAGAGTTGATAAAAAAATGTACAAAGGGTTTGTTTTTGTTATATTATTACCATAACGACCACAAAAACAACAAGTCCAGCTATGAAAACAATGCAACATTTAGAATAACAACGAGAACAATATAGAAATATCATGTTTTTTTTTTTTTTGTTTTTTTAATTTTTCAGAGATTTCCCTGGACCTGTTCCACCGATTTTAATGATTTTTGAAGTAGAAATCTTCCCATGAATTTGGTGAATCATTCTCACTAAAAATGATCACTGTAGCTGCACTATTGAGGGCGTGATCGTGACAAGAACAACATAGAAAATTATTTTTTTTCAAGACTTTTTTTAGTTCTTCATTCAAATCTCGGGCCCTCATCGACCGATTTGGACGATTTTAAATAGCAAACTTTTCAGGATGTTAGTGAATCATTTTTTATGCCAACGAGCACCCTAGCTGCCCGATTGATGCCGTCATCGTGATTTCCACAGACGGACAGACGGACAGACGGACATCGCTATATCAACTCCGGTTGTTATAAGGATCACAAATATATAAATTATATGGGGTCCAAAATTTTTTTTCTAATTATTACAAACGGAATGACAAACTTATATATACCCTCTGCACACTGGAGTGGAGGGTATAAAAATATCACTGTCACTGACTATAGGTTATACCTATGATCATAACCTTCGAATCTTACCGATTTTAATATTTTGGAAGCGACATCTCAAATAAACTTGAAGGTAAACTATTTTTAAGATAATTGTTAGAATCTTGTCCCATTTGATTTTTTAAATACAAGATCACATAAGTCATAATTTCAAATACTTAGTAAGTAAACCATTTTTATCAAGTTTTGTTGCACCTATCGATAATCGACATATATTGCAGTACTTAACAGGTATTATCATAATACTTGTCAATTTTCGATTTACTTTGCAAGAATCATACCACTTGTTAAGTATCGTAGTACTTGTCGAGTAAAATATTAAAGGTGTTTACGGTTTTTACTTGAGAAATAAAATAATATAATATACTTTTCAAGTACCGCAAGTCTTGGCAATTACCGTGGTACTTAAGAAAAATCGAAGTATTTGAAATAATACTGACACAGTATTATTAACAAGTTTACTTGAAAATATTTTTGTGATATTTTTTTTTTCTGTGTATTGTGTGCAACACTCTGTCTGATATTTTGCAATATATAAGTATATAAATATATATATTTTTTTGTTTAGCTTTAGTAAATTCAATTGATAATTTTCTTTTTTTTTTTATTTCTTATGCTCTATAATTTTATTTAATAAAAATCAAAAGTGACAATTGCCTTTTTACGATATTTTAATCATTGATTGTTGTTTATGTCGTCTGTTGTCTACTGTAAATTATGTGTGAATTTGTATCGCCTTGCTGAATGTTGTAAACCTCCAGGGAAAAAAAACAATAATATTATTTCATAATGAAATTTTACGATTGATAGCCCCACTTGCGTTCGTTGCAGTTCTGCTATTAATGAAATTCCCTTATAAAGAACTATAACCATATATGATCCAGTAGATTAAAAGTATTGTAACCAGATTTTAAATATATAATCTTAGGTTGGGAATATATGACTGTCATCCTGAGTATCTAACAGTTTTATAAGAGAAATATTCGAAATGTTGATTATGAAGTATAACATTTCGTTGCTTTTATATATATATATTTTCAATACCGTTCATCCGTTGGAAGCTTACATAATAATTTTCTTCAAAATATATCTATGTTTGCGACCTATAGTTTGATTAAAAAATTTACATAGACACACAGACGTACTGACGGACGGATGGACAGACGGCCTCCGTAACTCGACTCAGAAAGTGATTCTGAGCCGATCGGTATAATATAAAATGGTCAACTATTTTTGGCAGTTACAGATATCAAAGATCACAAAGTCATTATACCCTGACCCCATAGTGGTATAGGGTATATAAATATATACAAAATTAAATTTCATACCATTAATTATTTTCAATTTGTGAAGTATTTGTCATGCATTTAGATTTAATTATTTTCACACATAAATAAAATTTAAATTACACGCATGTCACAAACAACATACAACAGTCTCCAATCGTTTCAACAGAGACGGCACACTTAAACCAAACAGAGCGCACTGGTGATGAATGATGACAGTGATTGGCGCAGTTACTAGCATCTACATATTGAATATCTTTACTTGGAATTACTCGCACTTGCATTCGCATGACGTAAATTCTTCAAACTGTGTCGTTGAGCCAAGTAAAGCTCCTCAGCTTAATCGTGCACTATCAGCAACATCAACAACAAACAATGTGTGAATTTAAGCAGTGTTTTAAGTATGCAATGCTAGGCATCTCCATAAAATGATTGTCATTGTACGAATTTGGTTTTGTGTGTGTGTGTGTTTTATTTTACGCACCATTTGCTGGGAATAATGATTATGGTGGTTTGGCATGCGCATTGGATATGGAAGAAGACAAATTAAGCTGAATTGGGCATGCGTGAAATGGTTTTTTTCTTTTCTTTTAGTTGGTTGTATGTGAATCGAGTGTAAAAGTGAAATGTTTTGCAATAATAGTACATTACAGTCATTTTGGGACAGAAGTTCTCAAGCGGTGGTCAGCTTATATTTAATTCAGATTTTTGGAAAAAACTAGACCAAGTTAAATAGATATAATATTGTAGATCCACGATCAATAAATATTTATTTCTTATTCATTAACTTACAGATATATTTCTAAGAAAAAACTTTTAAAATATATCTATTGACTTACATGAAAAGTTTAGTTTTTCAGAGATTTCGGAAATAAGTAAGGCTCTTGGGACTTACGAAAAAATTCTAGCCTTTAAAGGGACTTTCTTGAATGTATTTCCAAAGACTTCAGATAAATGCAAACTCTATCGGGGATTTAATTAGAAAAGCTTGTCTTTTTGAGAACTAAGGAACAACTATGATTCTAAGCAATAACTTGAATAAAATGTAAAATACTTCATTCAGTAAGAAATAATTCAGTGATTAATTTAACAATTTCCTAAAATAAAGCAATTCTTTTAATGGAATTAAGATTAAAAAAATACAAGTTAGAGTGTTAAATTCGTCTTTGACGAATCTTTGATACCCTCCACCTGTGTCTTAAACTCAATAATAAATTTATTATCATTTCAGTTAATTGTATTCTTTTCTGATCGGTATTTATTAAAACTAGCAGATTCCAGCGCTCGAAATTCGAGTGCAATTTCCAGGCAGCTTTATTTTTCAACTCAGCCAATTCATAAACCAATACTTTTATGGTTTATTAATATTGTGAATGAAGATAACAAACTCATTAACAAACACATTTACAAATTTAATAAAATACACATAGCATGTTATAATTTTATGTATGTGTTAGTAGCAACTTTAAATGCAATTTACTTAAAACAAAAGATAATATTCAAAAATCTGTAAATCTGCATAACGGCTAAAAATAAGTACCTTTCAAATAATATTCGTTTGGTCAAAATCGGAATAAAATGGTAGAACAAAACATGGGTCACAAGAAATCGCCTAGCCTATTAATATTATAGATTTCTTATTTATTTCTTTTTTTATAAAGACAATGATCGTTTTTTTATAGAGGGATTAACTTCTATCTGAAAAATTGGCTAAACTTGAAAAGAAATCGGTTAAGTCCTACTACAACTAAAAACAAGTTACAAAATTTTATTCGGTCTGGACCGACTATGCGATACCCTACAACATTCGTTTAGAGAAGTGGTCTAGGGTCCAATAAATTTGATAGAGAAAATAAGCATAAAGTAAATCTGACTAGAATTGTTAATATTATTTTTGTTAATATAATTTATATGAGGACTAGGATCGTTCCTGACGATATTTCATAAAGTCACAAATTTGAGAAAAATCTGTGCAATATTTTTGCTTTTGATAGGTTTAAGTGAAGATCGGGAAACAGCTTTATATGGGGGTTATGACTAGGAATTGTGCTATTAGGTTTATATTTGGACTACTGATTAATGGATGTAATAAACATACACAAACCGAATTTGACCGAGATCTGTATGATAATTTGGATATTATGGCAATTTAAGTCGATCTCTAGGGGTCATTTGTATGGGAACTAGATCTGAACATGCACCGATTTTTGCCAATTTCAATAGTGTTGATCAAAATATATTCATATTTTTATTCTTTATTTTATTTTATTTATATTTATAATTTTTTAAATTTTTTTTTTTATTTTTCCTTTAAAATTATTTAATATTTTTATATTTACATTAATTATTTTGGAAAACCAATTTGTTCTAATTTCGAATTCCGTTCAGTGTAAAACTTCTATACTTTAATTATAGGATTATAAATCTTGTTGTAGAGAAAATCATATAAATATGTAAGTAGATAAATAAATATATGCGACCATTAGTTAGATTACTAAGTTTACATGGACACACAGACAGACAGACGGACGGACATAAATAAATAGACTCAGAAAGCGATTATGATGAAACCAATCCTACAAATACAACGATCGTAATAAAAATAATATAAAACGAAATTTAGAATAACATCGATAAAAATAAACACCATACATTTCTATTGATATCTCGGGACCTATTAAACCCATTTTGATAAATTTAAATAACAAATTTGTCAGGATGTCAATACATTATTTGCAGCAAAAATAACGAACCCAGGTTACCTATTGAGGGTGTGATTGTGATATCTACAGGCAGACAGACGGACATCGCTTTATCAACTCCGCTTGTAATTAGGATTTTTTTAATTATTACAAATGAAATGGCAAGCTTATGCATATATACCCTCTGCACGCTGGATAGGAGAGTATATAAAATCAATTAATTGTATTCCATAGAATGTGGTCAGATCTAAGAATTTAATTGGTATATATAACATTTTTAGTAATACCCCTCAAACGATAAATATTGATTTGCTGGAAACAGGAACAGTATTCAAAACTTCAAAATTACTCAACGAAAATTTCATAAATATTTTACTTTTAATAGTTAATGGCTACAAAACAAAACTTTGCCAAAAAATATAAATATAAATCTACATTTTTTCTTTATTCAACAATTACTCTACGATCATTTTTACAATTTAAAAATTTTAAAAATTATAACAAAAAAATTATAAAATATAGTGACAAATAAAATAAAATTTGTAAAGAGTGGTACTTAGCAATTAATAAAGTTTGATATTTGGAACCAGCTGAATCAATAGTGTTCGGTGAAGAGACTTTATGCTGTGCAGAGTTATATTATATGACAGCTTACTTATATTGTGCCAAAATGAGGGTTAAACTTCGCTATTTACGAAATTAATTTTTCCTATTTTGTCATCCTTCGCTCTTGTTGATATTGGGATAATATCCATAATAAGGCATCGGCTGAAGAACTCTTTAAATTAGTACATATGCTAAAAATTGAAAAACCGTTGTCTTGGCTTACAAAACATTTTTTTTTTTTTATAGATATCCCACTCGAATCCCACTAAGCGACCAAAAAGCTCTTACAGCTCTAAAGCTTTCCTTTGACAAAAAAAAAATATTTCCTTTTTTGAAAAAAAGTCAAAAAAATTTTGATTTTGCAGAAAAAGTCAAAAAAATGTTTTTATTTTTTTAAAATTTTTTTCCGAAAGACTGAAGAAATAGCTATCTAAACTATTTGGACAAATTGTGTTAAGAACAGTAGGTAAAAAGTTACATGGATGAGAAAAACACCTGTTTGGTCAAAATGTCAAATTTTGACCCCCTCTAACTCAGAGAGTTCTGGACCGGTCTTGTTGAAAAACTGTGTCTAAGCTACTACCCAATAGGACTAACGTTGGTGCAAATTTCATGCCGATCGGAAGACATCGGTTTCAAAAGTTGGATCACTTGGCATGAAACGCCCCATATACAAAAATTTTCGAGTCTATTTTCGAGACTAGATATCTCGAGAAGAAACAATTCTTGTTATTTTGTGGCCACGACAGTGAATACATATTGTTGGAGAAACAAACAAACAACACGAATTGAAAAACGTTTTTGGTAATTGAGAACCACTGATCGTATAAATAGTGTTTTGATTTTTTTTTTTTTTTTGGTAATTTCCGTTATATATTTATATTTTTTTGCAGGCGCTCTTTTGCTTCCAACAGTTTGGCAAAGAAAGAGTCTAACAAATTTTTAAAAACATATTCTTATTCATACGTATGACGCTTATTGTTCAAATATTTATCATTATTTTTACTTGTAGATCTTTAAGCTGTTTCTTCCGCTGGCATTTAAGTCGTACAAACTTCGTCTTCTATTGCTAAAACTTACTGTTAAATTTTAATATTAACACACAACAGGGAATTTATTTTTATAGTGAATGAAAAGATATTTGTATACAACAAAAAAAAAATATTAATGAACTTTATATTTAATGTCTTAAATTCGCATCTGCTTAGTTATGCATTCACTCATTCATTCATTCATTCATTCATTTATTCATTCATTCATTTATAATATATGTGGGCATTATGAGTTTTATTGATATTTTTTTTTGTTGTTGCTTTTTGCTAAATTTATAATATTCGTTTTCGTTTGCCGTTAAATTAGAAAACCGGTTTCCAGAGATTTTATTTTTATAATATTTATTTGTTTCATTTTGCAAGTCATAAGGAGTTTTCTATGTAAATCTAAACGTTGTATGACATGTCTGCTGTTAATGGACCACAATAGTTTTAATTTGCATTTATATAATGAAAGTGAAACAAAGCATATGATGGGTGTTATTAACGTCACAACTAATTTTCACTTTTAAGATTGATAAATAAATGGTTTTGTTGTTAATAATTGAAGGAAAATAATTACTTTGTGTACATATGAAGTAAAATTGTAAAAAGATTTGTCTGAAGGAAAATTTAAAATTTTTGATTTTGAACTCAAGAACTTTAGAATTATTGAATATATTACATAAGGATATCTAGTGTTTTGGCATTTTACTCAGAAGTATTACTTTCCATAACACTGTACGGAACCTAGGTCTCAGGTCTAGGTCAAAAAAAGCCAATCTACTCAATTGTCTTAGCGATCAATTAGTAGTCTTTTTTCAACATCTATAATATTAATAGGCTAGGCGAGTTTTTGTTACCGATTTTTTTTCTACCGTTTTATCCCGCTTTTGATCAAATACATATTATCTGAAAGGTATTTCTTTTTAGCTGTTCCCCAGATTTACAGATTTTGAAAGTTTTTCCTCTATTTTGAGTAAATTGCATTTAAAGCTGCTACTAATAAATACATAAAATTATACATATGCTATGTGTGTGTTTATTAAAATTGTTAATGTGTTTGTTAATGAGTTTGTCATCTTCATTCACAATAATAATAAACCAAAAAAGTGTTGGTTTGTGAATTGGCTAAGTTGAAAGTTGCTAGTTTACAAAAATACAGACAAACACAGATGGACGGACATCGTTAAGTCAACACCGAATCTATCAATATAATAAAAGCCTCATCGTTTATTACACCGATAAAGACACACACATTATAGAGTGGCTATAAATCTATAGGCTAGGCGATTTCTTGTTACCGATGTTTTGTTCTACCGTTTTATCCCGATTTTGACCAAACGTGTATTATTTGAAAGGTATTTCTTTTTAGCTGTTCATCAGGTTTACAGATTTTTAAATTTTGTCCTTTATTTTGAGTAAATTGTGTGTGTTTATTAAATTTGCTAATGTGTTTGTTAATGAGTTTGTTTTCATCATTCACAATAACAATAAACCAAAATAGTGTTGGTTTGTGAATTGGCTAAGTTGAAAGTTGCCTAGAAATTGCACTCGAATTTCGAGCGCTGGAATATGCTACTATTAATATTAATAACTAAGAAATCCCCGTAGTGCGTTGGTATAACCTTAATAATTTTGGGCTTCAAGAAAGTGTGAGATTTTTTACTTACCTTGCATGGGAGCTGCCACCCTTACTACACCGCTATTGCATACATTTGGTTTGACTACATACATAAATAACTAATCACAAAACGTTTCAAGGCTTTTCTTATCATATTGGCCCAGATACTGAAATTTGATTAAATAAGTTAAGAAGCTTAAATGTTGTCACTATCATAGCACTGCAGATATGTTACTCCCTATTGACGCTGCCACGCCCACAAGTTCGATCCAGCTAACATTAAAAATTTATTGAGCCATACAAAGATTATAGACTTTAGCTTTAATAGTAATTCAGGTATTTTACTTTTTATCGAAGGTGCCACAACCATTGGTACGATTACCTACAGTTTAAGGACTTTTACTATCGTGAAACGCCCACTGCCTAGTCACATTAATAACTCATGATTTAGCAAAAAAAATGTAAGGCTTTCATAATACTCCAGATATTTAATATAAAGAATTCACTTTATATAAGAGGTATCACGCCCACTTGATGTATCGAAAATCTATAGACAATTTTTTGCTTACAGCTAGACCGTAAGACTTTGTGAGAGTTACAAGAAGATTAATCCAAAAGCGCCTATGTAACCTTATTGTATTGGGGCTCCCAAGTACATAAAGTTTAGTCTACAAAACACAATCAAAAAAAAAATAAAAATAAACTTTCAATTTTATATTAACAAGCAGATTCCAGCGCTCGAAATTCGAGTGCAATTTCTAGGCAGCTTTATTTTTCAACTTAGCCAATTCACAAACCAACACTTTTATGGTTTGTTATTATTGTGAATGAAGATAATATACTCATTAGCAAACACATTAACAAATTTAATAAAAACACATAGCATATGTATAATTTTATCTATGTGTTAGTAGCAACTTTCAATGCAATTTACTCAAAATAAAGGAAAAAATTTAAAAATCTGCAAAACGGCTAAAAAGCTACCTTTCAAATAATATACGTTTGGTGAAAATCGGGATATAATGGTAGAACCAAACATCGGTCACAAAAAATCGCCTAGCCTATTAATAATATAGATACTTACACTTGCTAGAAAAAGTATTCGTACATCTAATGATTTAAATGTTAAATATTAACAGAAATTAGCAGAGCCCAGCCCTCGAAATTTGAGTGCAAATTTTAGGAAATTTTATTTTTTCATTTAATACATAATTTTATATGAACCAATGCATAGTAATCAATTTTAGCTAATTCCTTTGATATTTATAATAAACACACACACAGGATGTGTATGAGCACTACTCCAAAAAAAATGCTCCAGAAGGTGCAAATCTGTAAGTATGGTGGACAGCTAAAAGGAAATACCTTTCAAATAGTAGTTTTTTTTTGTCTAAATCGGTTGTATTCGAAGGTTTAAAACCGGTCACAAGAAATGGCCTAGCCTTAATATTATAGATAATAATAAAATATTTTGAGTTAAGGACTTTTCACTATTGCGATATTTGAGAATTTTATCTGCTTCTCAAATACTTTCACATAAATTTTTTTGTTTACAATTGAAAAA